>CATORF010000650.1:0-417000 GCA_951804975.1 Anthophora plumipes | reverse complement strand
AGCTGAGATATGCATTTTCTACGATAATCTTGGTGAGTCTTCTGTCAGAAGTATGCAGAATCATCTAAATCGCTCTTTTCGAGCTATTTAATGCGAGAAACACGTTTTCTGGTGTATTCACCAATCCACAGTGCGTTTGACATGCAGAACCGGCGAAATCTTGCTTTTCGTGGGTTTTCAAGCTGAGATATGCATTTTCTGCGATAATCTTGGTGAGACTTCTGTCAGAAGTATGCAGAATCATCTAAATCGCTCTTTTCGAGCTATTTAATGCGAGAAACACGTTTTCTGGTGTATTCACCACTCCACAGTGCGTTTGATATGCAGAACCGGCGACATCTTGAATTTCGTCGGGTTTCAAGCTGAGATATGCATTTTCTACGATAATCTTGGTGAGACTTCTGTCAGAAGTATGCAGAATCATCGGGATCGCTCTTTGCGAGCTATTTAATGCGAGAAACACGTTGTCTGGTTGTTTTCACGACTCCACAGTGCGTTTGATATGCAGAACCAGCGACATCTTAATTTTCGTGATGTTTCAAGCTGAGATATGGATTTTCTGCGATAATCTTGGTGAGACTTCAGTCAGAAGTATGCAGAATCATCTAGATCGCTCTTTTCGAGCTATTTAATGCGAGAAACACGTTTTCTGGTGTATTCACCAATCCACAGTGCGTTTGACATGCAGAACCGGCGAAATCTTGCTTTTCGTGGGTTTTCAAGCTGAGATATGCATTTTCTGCGATAATCTTGGTGAGACTTCTGTCAGAAGTATGCAGAATCATCTAAATCGCTCTTTTCGAGCTATTTAATGCGAGAAACACGTTTTCTGGTGTATTCACCAATCCACAGTGCGTTTGACATGCAGAACCGGCGAAATCTTGCTTTTCGTGGGTTTTCAAGCTGAGATATGCATTTTCTGCGATAATCTTGGTGAGACTTCTGTCAGAAGTATGCAGAATCATCTAAATCGCTCTTTTCGAGCTATTTAATGCGAGAAACACGTTTTCTGGTGTATTCACCAATCCACAGTGCGTTTGACATGCAGAACCGGCGAAATCTTGCTTTTCGTGGGTTTTCAAGCTGAGATATGCATTTTCTGCGATAATCTTGGTGAGACTTCAGTCAGAAGTATGCAGAATCATCTAGATCGCTCTTTTCAAGCTATTTAATGCGAAAAAACAAGTTTTCTTGTGTTTTCAACATTCCACAGTGCGTTTGATATGCAGAACCGGCGACATCTTGGATTTCGTCGGGTTTCAAGCTGAGATATGCATTTTCTACGATAATCATGGTGAGACTTCTGTCAGAAGTATGCAGAATCTTCGAGATCGCTCTTTTCGAGCTACTTAATGCGAGAAACACGATATCTGGTGTTTTCACCACTCCACAGTGCGTTTGATATGCAGAACCGGCGATATTTTGATTTTCGAGGTGTTTCCAGCTGAGATATGCATTTTCTGCGATAATCTTGGTGAGTCTTCTGTCAGAAGTATGCAGATTCATCTAGATCGCTCTTTTCGAGCTATTTAATGCAAGAAACACGTTTTCTGGTGTATTCACCACTCCACAGTGCGTTTGATATGCAGAACCGGCGATATCTTGATTTTCGTGGTGTTTCCAGCTGAGATATGCATTTTCTGCGATAATCTTGGTGAGACTTCTGTCAGAAGTATGCAGAATCATCTAGATCGCTCTTTTCGAGCTGTTTAATTCGGGAAACACGTTATCTGGTTGTTTTCACCACTCCACAGTGCGTTTGATATGCAGAACCGGCGACATCTTGATTTTCGTGATGTTTCAAGCTGAGATATGCATTTTCTGCGATAATCTTGGTGAGTCTTCGGTCAGAAGTATGTAGAATCATCTAGATCGCTCTTTTCGAGCTATTTAATGCGAGAAACACGTTTTCTGGTGTATTCACCACTCCACAGTACGTTTGACATGCAGAACCGGAGATATCTTTGTTTCGGTCGGGTTTCAAGTTGAGATATGCATTTTCTTCGATAATCTTGGTGAGACTTCTGTCAGAAGTATGCAGAATCTTCGAGAACGCTCTTTTCGAGCTACATAATGCGAGAAACACGTTATCTGGTGTTTTCACCACTCCACAGTGCGTTTGATATGCAGAAACAGCGACATCTTGGCTTTCGTCGGGTATCAAGCTGAGATGTGCATTTTCAACGATAATCTTGGTGAGACTTCTGTCAGAAGTATGCAGAATCATCGGGATCGCTCTTTGCGAGCTATTTAATGCGAGAAACACGTTGTCTGGTTGTTTTCACGACTCCACAGTGCGTTTGATATGCAGAACCAGCGACATCTTAATTTTCGTGATGTTTCAAGCTGAGATATGCATTTTCTGCGATAATCTTGGTGAGACTTCAGTCAGAAGTATGCAGAATCATCTAGATCGCTCTTTTCAAGCTATTTAATGCGAAAAAACAAGTTTTCTGGTGTTTTCAACATTCCACAGTGCGTTTGATATGCAGAACCGGCGACATCTTGGATTTCGTCGGGTTTCAAGCTGAGATATGCATTTTCTACGATAATCATGGTGAGACTTCTGTCAGAAGTATGCAGAATCTTCGAGATCGCTCTTTTCGAGCTACTTAATGCGAGAAACACGATATCTGGTGTTTTCACCACTCCACAGTGCGTTTGATATGCAGAACCGGCGATATCTTGCTTTTCGTGGGTTTTCAAGCTGAGATATGCATTTTCTGCGATAATCTTGGTGAGACTTCTGTCAGAAGTATGCAGAATCTTCGAGAACGCTCTTTTCGAGCTACATAATGCGAGAAACACGTTATCTGGTGTTTTCACCACTCCACAGTGCGTTTGATATGCAGAACCGGCGACATCTTGATTTTCGTGATGTTTTCCAGCTGAGATATGGATTTTCTGCGATAATCTTGGTGAGACTTCAGTCAGAAGTATGCAGAATCATCTAGATCGCTCTTTTCGAGCTATTTAATGCGAGAAACACGTTTTCTGGTGCATTCACCAATCCACAGTGCGTTTGACATGCAGAACCGGCGAAATCTTGCTTTTCGTGGGTTTTCAAGCTGAGATATGCATTTTCTGCGATAATCTTGGTGAGACTTCAGTCAGAAGTATGCAGAATCATCTAGATCGCTCTTTTCAAGCTATTTAATGCGAAAAAACAAGTTTTCTTGTGTTTTCAACATTCCACAGTGCGTTTGATATGCAGAACCGGCGACATCTTGGATTTCGTCGGGTTTCAAGCTGAGATATGCATTTTCTACGATAATCTTGGTGAGACTTCTGTCAGAAGTATGCAGAATCATCGGGATCGCACTTTTCGAGCTATTTAATGCGAGAAACACGTTGTCTGGTTGTTTTCACGACTCCACAGTGCGTTTGATATGCAGAACCGGCGACATCTTGATTTTCGTGATGTTTTCCAGCTGAGATATGGATTTTCTGCGATAATCTTGGTGAGACTTCAGTCAGAAGTATGCAGAATCATCTAGATCGCTTTTTCAAGCTATTTAATGCGAAAAAACAAGTTTTCTGGTGTTTTCAACATTCCACAGTGCGTTTGATTTGCAGAACCGGCGATATCTTGGATTTCGTCGGGTTTCAAGCTGAGATATGCATTTTCTGCGATAATCTTGGTGAGTCTTCTGTCAGAAGAATGCAGAATCATCTAGATCGCTCTTTTCAAGCTATTTAATGCGAAAAATCAAGTTTTCTAGTGTTTTCACGACACCACAGTGCGTTTGATATCCAGAACCGGCTACATCTAGATTTTCGTGAGATTTCAACCTGAGATATGCATTTTCGTCGATAATCTAGGTGAGTCTTCTGTCAGTAGTATGCAGAATCATCGGGACCCCTCTTTTCGAGCTATTTAATGCGAGAAACACGTTATCTGTTGTTTTCACCACTCCGCAGTGCGTTTGATATGCAGAACCGGCGACATCTTGATTTTCGTGAGATTTCAACCTGAGATATGCATTTTCTACGATAATCTTGGTGAGACTTCCGTCAGAAGTATGCAGAATCTTCGAGATCGCTCTTTTCGAGCTATTTAATGCGAGAAACACGTTATCTGGTGTTTTCACGGCACCACAGTGCGTTTGATATCCAGAACAGGCGACATCTTGAATTTCGTGAGATTTCAACCTGAGATATGCATTTTCGTCGATAATCTTGGTGAGACTTCTGTCAGAAGTATGCAGAATCTTCGAGAACGCTCTTTTCGAGCTACATAATGCGAGAAACACGTTTTCTGGTGTTTTCACCACTCCACAGTACGTTTGATGTGCAGAACCGGAGATAACTTGGTTTTCGTGAGGTTTCAAGCTGAGATATGCATTTTCTGCGATTATCTTGGTGAGACTTCTGTCAGAAGTATGCATAATCATCGGGATCGCACTTCTCGAGCTATTTAATGCGAGAAACACGTTATCTGGTTGTTTTCACCACTCCACAGTGCGTTTGATTTGCAGAAACGGCGACATCTTAATTTCCGTGAGGTTTCAAGCTGAGATATGCATTTTCTGCGATAATCTTGGTGAGACTTCTGTCACAAGTATGCAGAATCTTCGAGAACGCTCTTTTCGAGCTACTTAATGCGAGAAACACGTTTTCGGGTGTTTTCACCACTCCACAGTACGTTTGATGTGCAGAACCGGCGACATCTTGATTTTCGTGATGTTTTCCAGCTGAGATATGGATTTTCTGCGATAATCTTGGTGAGACTTCAGTCAGAAGTATGCAGAATCATCTAGATCGCTCTTTTCAAGCTATTTAATGCGAAAAAACAAGTTTTCTGGTGTTTTCAACATTCCACAGTGCGTTTGATATGCAGAACCGGCGATATCTTGGATTTCGTCGGGTTTCAAGCTGAGATATGCATTTTTTACGATAATCTTGGTGAGACTTCTGTCAGAAGTATGCAGAATCTTCGAGATCGCTCTTTTCGAGCTACTTAATGCGAGAAACACGATATCTGGTGTTTTCACCACTCCACAGTGCGTTTGATGTGCAGAACCGGCGACATCTTGATTTTCGTGATGTTTTCCAGCTGAGATATGGATTTTCTGCGATAATCTTGGTGAGACTTCAGTCAGAAGTATGCAGAATCATCTAGATCGCTCTTTTCAAGCTATTTAATGCGAAAAAACAAGTTTTCTGGTGTTTTCAACATTCCACAGTGCGTTTGATATGCAGAACCGGCGATATCTTGGATTTCGTCGGGTTTCAAGCTGAGATATGCATTTTTTACGATAATCTTGGTGAGACTTCTGTCAGAAGTATGCAGAATCTTCGAGATCGCTCTTTTCGAGCTACTTAATGCGAGAAACACGATATCTGGTGTTTTCACCACTCCACAGTGCGTTTGATGTGCAGAACCGGCGATATCTTGATTTTCGTGGTGTTTCCAGCTGAGATATGCATTTTCTGCGATAATCTTGGTGAGTCTTCTGTCAGAAGTATGCAGAATCATCTAGATCACTCTTTTCGAGCTATTTAATGCGAGAAACACGTTTTCTGGTGTATTCGCCACTCCACAGTACGTTTGACATGCAGAACCGGCGATATCATGGTTTCGGTCGGGTTTCATACTGAGATATGCATTTTCTACGATAATCTTGGTGAGACTTCTGTCACAAGTATGCAGAATCTTCGAGAACGCTCTTTTCGAGCTACTTAATGCGAGAAACACGTTTTCGGGTGTTTTCACCACTCCACAGTACGTTTGATGTGCAGAACCGGAGATAACTTGGTTTTCGTGAGGTTTCAAGCTGAGATATGCATTTTCAACGATAATCTTGGTGAGACTTCTGTCAGAAGTATGCAGAATCATCGGGATCGCTCTTTTCGAGCTATTTAATGCGAGAAACACGTTGTCTGGTTGTTTTCAACATTCCACAGTGCGTTTGATATGCAGAACCGGCGACATCTTGGATTTCGTCGGGTTTCAAGCTGAGATATGCATTTTCTACGATAATCTTAGTGAGACTTCTGTCAGAAGTATGCAGAATCTTAGAGATCGCTCTTTTCGAGCTATTTAATGCGAGAAACACGTTGTCTGGTTGTTTTCACCATTCCACAGTGCGTTTGATATGCAGAACCGGCGATATCTTGATTTTCGTGGTGTTTCCAGCTGAGATATGCATTTTCTGCGATAATCTTGGTGAGTCTTCTGTCAGAAGTATGCAGAATCATCTAGATCGCTCTTTTCGAGCTATTTAATGCGAGAAACACGTTTTCTGGTGTATTCGCCACTCCACAGTACGTTTGACATGCAGAACCGGCGATATCATGGTTTCGGTCGGGTTTCATACTGAGATATGCATTTTCTACGATAATCTTGGTGAGACTTCTGTCACAAGTATGCAGAATCTTCGAGAACGCTCTTTTCGAGCTACTTAATGCGAGAAACACGTTTTCGGGTGTTTTCACCACTCCACAGTACGTTTGATGTGCAGAACCGGAGATAACTTGGTTTTCGTGAGGTTTCAAGCTGAGATATGCATTTTCAACGATAATCTTGGTGAGACTTCTGTCAGAAGTATGCAGAATCATCGGGATCGCTCTTTTCGAGCTATTTAATGCGAGAAACACGTTGTCTGGTTGTTTTCAACATTCCACAGTGCGTTTGATATGCAGAACCGGCGACATCTTGGATTTCGTCGGGTTTCAAGCTGAGATATGCATTTTCTACGATAATCTTAGTGAGACTTCTGTCAGAAGTATGCAGAATCTTAGAGATCGCTCTTTTCGAGCTATTTAATGCGAGAAACACGTTGTCTGGTTGTTTTCACGACACCACAGTGCGTTTGATATGCAGAACCGGCGACATCTTGATTTTCGTGATGTTTTCCAGCTGAGATATGGATTTTCTGCGATAATCTTGGTGAGGCTTCAGTCAGAAGTATGCAGAATCATCTAGATCGCTCTTTTCAAGCTATTTCATGCGAAAAAACAAGTTTTCTGGTGTTTTCAACATTCCACAGTGCGTTTGATATGCAGAACCGGCGACATCTTGGATTTCGTCGGGTTTCAAGCTGAGATATGCATTTTCTACGATAATCTTGGTGAGACTTCTGTCAGAAGTATGCAGAATCATCGGGATCGCACTTTTCGAGCTATTTAATGCGAGAAACACGTTGTCTGGTTGTTTTCACGACTCCACAGTGCGTTTGATATGCAGAACCGGCGACATCTTGATTTTCGTGATGTTTTCCAGCTGAGATATGGATTTTCTGCGATAATCTTGGTGAGACTTCAGTCAGAAGTATGCAGAATCATCTAGATCGCTCTTTTCAAGCTATTTAATGCGAAAAAACAAGTTTTCTGGTGTTTTCAACATTCCACAGTGCGTTTGATATGCAGAACCGGCGATATCTTGGATTTCGTCGGGTTTCAAGCTGAGATATGCATTTTCTACGATAATCTTGGTGAGACTTCTGTCAGAAGTATGCAGAATCTTCGAGATCGCTCTTTTCGAGCTACTTAATGCGACAAACACGATATCTGGTGTTTTCACCACCCCACAGTGCGTTTGATATGCAGAACCGGCGATATCTTGATTTTCGTGGTGTTTCCAGCTGAGATATGCATTTTCTGCGATAATCTTGGTGAGTCTTCTGTCAGAAGAATGCAGAATCATCTAGATCGCTCTTTTCGAGCTATTTAATGCGAGAAACACGTTTTCTGGTGTATTCGCCACTCCACAGTACGCTTGACATGCAGAACCGGCGATATCATGGTTTCGGTCGGGTTTCATACTGAGATATGCATTTTCTACGATAATCTTGGTGAGACTTCTGTCACAAGTATGCAGAATCTTCGAGAACGCTCTTTTCGAGCTACTTAATGCGAAAAACACGTTTTCTGGTGTTTTCACCACTCCACAGTACGTTTGATGTGCAGAACCGGAGATAACTTGGTTTTCGTGAGGTTTCAAGCTGAGATATGCATTTTCTGCGATTATCTTGGTGAGACTTCTGTCAGAAGTATGCATAATCATCGGGATCGCACTTCTCGAGCTATTTAATGCGAGAAACACGTTATCTGGTTGTTTTCACCACTCCACAGTGCGTTTGATTTGCAGTACCGGCGACATCTTGATTTTCGTGAGGTTTCAAGCTGAGATATGCATTTTCTGCGATAATCTTGGTGAGACTTCTGTCAGAAGTATGCAGAATCATCGGGATCGCTCTTTTCGAGCTATTTAATACGAGAAACACGGTGTCTGGTTGTTTTCACGACTCCACAGTGCGTTTGATATGCAGAACCGGCGACATCTTAATTTTCGTGATGTTTCAAGCTGAGATATGCATTTTCTACGATAATCTTGGTGAGACTTCCGTCAGAAGTATGCAGAATCTTCGAGATCGCTCTTTTCGAGCTATTTAATGCGAGAAACACGTTATCTGGTGTTTTCACGGCACCACAGTGCGTTTGATATCCAGAACAGGCGACATCTTGAATTTCGTGAGATTTCAAGCTGAGATATGCATTTTCTGCGATTATCTTGGTGAGACTTCTGTCAGAAGTATGCATAATCATCGGGATCGCACTTCTCGAGCTATTTAATGCGAGAAACACGTTATCTGGTTGTTTTCACCACTCCACAGTGCGTTTGATTTGCAGTACCGGCGACATCTTGATTTTCGTGAGGTTTCAAGCTGAGATATGCATTTTCTGCGATAATCTTGGTGAGACTTCTGTCAGAAGTATGCAGAATCATCGGGATCGCTCTTTTCGAGCTATTTAATGCGAGAAACACGTTGTCTGGTTGTTTTCACGACTCCACAGTGCGTTTGATATGCAGAACCGGCGACATCTTAATTTTCGTGATGTTTCAAGCTGAGATATGGATTTTCTGCGATAATCTTGGTGACACTTCAGTCAGAAGTATGCAGAATCATCTAGATCGCTCTTTTCAAGCTATTTAATGCGAAAAATCAAGTTTTCTAGTGTTTTCACGACACCACAGTGCGTTTGATATCCAGAACCGGCTACATCTAGATTTTCGTGAGATTTCAACCTGAGATATGCATTTTCGTCGATAATCTAGGTGAGTCTTCTGTCAGTAGTATGCAGAATCATCGGGACCCCTCTTTTCGAGCTATTTAATGCGCGAAACACGTTATCTGTTGTTTTCACCACTCCGCAGTGCGTTTGATATGCAGAACCGGCGACATCTTGATTTTCGTGAGATTTCAACCTGAGATATGCATTTTCTACGATAATCTTGGTGAGACTTCCGTCAGAAGTATGCAGAATCTTCGAGATCGCTCTTTTCGAGCTATTTAATGCGAGAAACACGTTGTGTGGTTGTTTTCACGACTCCACAGTGCGTTTGATATGCAGAACCGGCGACATCTTAATTTTCGTGATGTTTCAAGCTGAGATATGGATTTTCTGCGATAACCTTGGTGAGACTTCAGTCAGAGGTATGCAGAATCATCTAGATCGCTCTTTTCAAGCTATTTAATGCGAAAAAACAAGTTTTCTAGTGTTTTCAACATTCCACAGTGCGTTTGATATGCAGAACCGGCGACATCTTGGATTTCGTCGGGTTTCAAGCTGAGATATGCATTTTCTACGATAATCTTGGTGAGACTTCTGTTAGAAGTATGCAGAATCTTCGAGATCGCTCTTTTCGAGCTACTTAATGCGAGAAACACGATATCTGGTGTTTTCACCACTCCACAGTGCGTTTGATATGCAGAACCGGCGATATCTTGATTTTCGTGGTGTTTCCAGCTGAGATATGCATTTTCTGCGATAATCTTGGTGAGTCTTCTGTCAGTAGTATGCAGAATCATCGGGACCCCTCTTTTCGAGCTATTTAATGCGAGAAACACGTTATCTGTTGTTTTCACCACTCCGCAGTGCGTTTGATATGCAGAACCGGCGTCATCTTGATTTTCGTGAGATTTCAACCTGAGATATGCATTTTCTACGATAATCTTGGTGAGACTTCCGTCAGAAGTATGCAGAATCTTCGAGATCGCTCTTTCCGAGCTATTTAATGCGAGAAACACGTTATCTGGTGTTTTCACGACACCACAGTGCGTTTCATATCCAGAACAGGCGACATCTTGAATTTCGTGAGATTTCAACCTGAGATATGCATTTTCGTCGATAATCTTGGTGAGACTTCAGTCAGAAGTATGCAGAATCATCTAGATCGCTCTTTTCAAGCTATTTAATGCGAAAAAACAAGTTTTCTGGTGTTTTCAACATTCCACAGTGCGTTTGATATGCAGAACCAGCGACATCTTGACTTTCGTCGGGTATCAAGCTGAGATATGCATTTTCAACGATAATCTTGGTGAGACTTCCGTCAGAAGTATGCAGAATCTTCGAGAACGCTCTTTTCGAGCTACATAATGCGAGAAACACGTTATCTGGTGTTTTCACCACTCCACAGTGCGTTTGATATGCAGAACCAGCGACATCTTGTCTTTCGTCGGGTATCAAGCTGAGATATGCATTTTCAACGATAATCTTGGTGAGACTTCTGTCAGAAGTATGCAGAATCATCGGGATCGCTCTTTTCGAGCTATTTAATGCGAGAAACACGTTGTCTGGTTGTTTTCACGACTCCACAGTGCGTTTGATATGCAGAACCGGCGACATCTTAATTTTCGTGATGTTTCAAGCTGAGATATGGATTTTCTGCGATAATCTTGGTGAGTCTTCTGTCAGAAGTATGCAGAATCATCTAAATCGCTCTTTTCGAGCTATTTAATGCGAGAAACACGTTTTCTGGTGTATTCACCAATCCACAGTGCGTTTGACATGCAGAACCGGCGAAATCTTGCTTTTCGTGGGTTTTCAAGCTGAGATATGCATTTTCTGCGATAATCTTGGTGAGACTTCTGTCAGAAGTATGCAGAATCTTCGAGAACGCTCTTTTCGAGCTACATAATGCGAGAAACACGTTATCTGGTGTTTTCACCACTCCACAGTGCGTTTGATATGCAGAACCGGCGATATCTTGGATTTCGTCGGGTTTCAAGCTGAGATATGCATTTTTTACGATAATCTTGGTGAGACTTCTGTCAGAAGTATGCAGAATCTTCGAGATCGCTCTTTTCGAGCTACTTAATGCGAGAAACACGATATCTGGTGTTTTCACCACTCCACAGTGCGTTTGATATGCAGAACCGGCGATATCTTGATTTTCGTGGTGTTTCCAGCTGAGATATGCATTTTCTGCGATAATCTTGGTGAGTCTTCTGTCAGAAGTATGCAGAATCATCTAGATGGCTCTTTTCGAGCTATTTAATGCGAGAAACACGTTTTCTGGTGTATTCGCCACTCCACAGTACGTTTGACATGCAGAACCGGCGATATCATGGTTTCGGTCGGGTTTCATACTGAGATATGCATTTTCTACGATAATCTTGGTGAGACTTCTGTCACAAGTATGCAGAATCTTCGAGAACGCTCTTTTCGAGCTACTTAATGCGAGAAACACGTTTTCGGGTGTTTTCACCACTCCACAGTACGTTTGATGTGCAGAACCGGAGATAACTTGGTTTTCGTGAGGTTTCAAGCTGAGATATGCATTTTCAACGATAATCTTGGTGAGACTTCTGTCAGAAGTATGCAGAATCATCGGGATCGCACTTTTCGAGCTATTTAATGCGAGAAACACGTTGTCTGGTTGTTTTCACGACTCCACAGTGCGTTTGATATGCAGAACCGGCGACATCTTGATTTTCGTGATGTTTTCCAGCTGAGATATGGATTTTGTGCGATAATCTTGGTGAGACTTCAGTCAGAAGTATGCAGAATCATCTAGATCGCTCTTTTCAAGCTATTTAATGCGAAAAAACAAGTTTTCTGGTGTTTTCAACTTTCCACAGTGCGTTTGATATGCAGAACCGGCGATATCTTGGATTTCGTCGGGTTTCAAGCTGAGATATGCATTTTCTACGATAATCTGGGTGAGACTTCTGTCAGAAGTATGCAGAATCTTCGAGATCGCTCTTTTCGAGCTACTTAATGCGACAAACACGATATCTGGTGTTTTCACCACTCCACAGTGCGTTTGATATGCAGAACCGGCGATATCTTGATTTTCGTTGTGTTTCCAGCTGAGATATGCATTTTCTGCGATAATCTTGGTGAGTCTTCTGTCAGAAGAATGCAGAATCATCTAGATCGCTCTTTTCGAGCTATTTAATGCGAGAAACACGTTTTCTGGTGTATTCGCCACTCCACAGTACGCTTGACATGCAGAACCGGCGATATCATGGTTTCGGTCGGGTTTCATACTGAGATATGCATTTTCTACGATAATCTTGGTGAGACTTCTGTCACAAGTATGCAGAATCTTCGAGAACGCTCTTTTCGAGCTACTTAATGCGAAAAACACGTTTTCTGGTGTTTTCACCACTCCACAGTACGTTTGATGTGCAGAACCTAGGATAACTTGGTTTTCGTGAGGTTTCAAGCTGAGATATGCATTTTCTGCGATTATCTTGGTGAGACTTCTGTCAGAAGTATGCATAATCATCGGGATCGCACTTCTCGAGCTATTTAATGCGAGAAACACGTTATCTAGTTGTTTTCACCACTCCACAGTGCGTTTGATTTGCAGTACCGGCGACATCTTGATTTTCGTGAGGTTTCATGCTGAGATATGCATTTTCTGCGATAATCTTGGTGAGACTTCTGTCAGAAGTATGCAGAATCATCGGGATCGCTCTTTTCGAGCTATTTAATACGAGAAACACGTTGTCTGGTTGTTTTCACGACTCCACAGTGCGTTTGATATGCAGAACCGGCGACATCTTAATTTTCGTGATGTTTCAAGCTGAGATATGGATTTTCTGCGATAATCTTGGTGACACTTCAGTCAGAAGTATGCAGAATCATCTAGATCGCTCTTTTCAAGCTATTTAATGCGAAAAATCAAGTTTTCTAGTGTTTTCACGACACCACAGTGCGTTTGATATCCAGAACCGGCTACATCTAGATTTTCGTGAGATTTCAACCTGAGATATGCATTTTCGTCGACAATCTAGGTGAGTCTTCTGTCAGTAGTATGCAGAATCATCGGGACCCCTCTTTTCGAGCTATTTAATGCGAGAAACACGTTATCTGTTGTTTTCACCACTCCGCAGTGCGTTTGATATGCAGAACCGGCGTCATCTTGATTTTCGTGAGATTTCAACCTGAGATATGCATTTTCTACGATAATCTTGGTGAGACTTCCGTCAGAAGTATGCAGAATCTTCGAGATCGCTCTTTTCAAGCTATTTAATGCGAAAAAACAAGTTTTCTGGTGTTTTCAACATTCCACAGCGCGTTTGATATGCAGAACCGGCGATATCATGGTTTCGGTCGGGTTTCATACTGAGATATGCATTTTCTACGATAATCTTGGTGAGACTTCTGTCACAAGTATGCAGAATCTTCGAGAACGCTCTTTTCGAGCTACTTAATGCGAGAAACACGTTTTCGGGTGTTTTCACCACTCCACAGTACGTTTGATGTGCAGAACCGGAGATAACTTGGTTTTCGTGAGGTTTCAAGCTGAGATATGCATTTTCAACGATAATCTTGGTGAGACTTCTGTCAGAAGTATGCAGAATCATCGGGATCGCTCTTTTCGAGCTATTTAATGCGAGAAACACGTTGTCTGGTTGTTTTCAACATTCCACAGTGCGTTTGATATGCAGAACCGGCGACATCTTGGATTTCGTCGGGTTTCAAGCTGAGATATGCATTTTCTACGATAATCTTAGTGAGACTTCTGTCAGAAGTATGCAGAATCTTAGAGATCGCTCTTTTCGAGCTATTTAATGCGAGAAACACGTTGTCTGGTTGTTTTCACGACACCACAGTGCGTTTGATATGCAGAACCGGCGACATCTTGATTTTCGTGATGTTTTCCAGCTGAGATATGGATTTTCTGCGATAATCTTGGTGAGGCTTCAGTCAGAAGTATGCAGAATCATCTAGATCGCTCTTTTCAAGCTATTTAATGCGAAAAAACAAGTTTTCTGGTGTTTTCAACATTCCACAGTGCGTTTGATATGCAGAACCGGCGACATCTTGGATTTCGTCGGGTTTCAAGCTGAGATATGCATTTTCTACGATAATCTTGGTGAGACTTCTGTCAGAAGTATGCAGAATCTTCGAGATCGCTCTTTTCGAGCTACTTAATGCGACAAACACGATATCTGGTGTTTTCACCACTCCACAGTGCGTTTGATATGCAGAACCGGCGATATCTTAATTTTCGTGGTGTTTCCAGCTGAGATATGCATTTTCTGCGATAATCTTGGTGAGTCTTCTGTCAGAAGAATGCAGAATCATCTAGATCGCTCTTTTCGAGCTATTTAATGCGAGAAACACGTTTTCTGGTGTATTCGCCACTCCACAGTACGCTTGACATGCAGAACCGGCGATATCATGGTTTCGGTCGGGTTTCATACTGAGATATGCATTTTCTACGATAATCTTGGTGAGACTTCTGTCACAAGTATGCAGAATCTTGGAGAACGCTCTTTTCGAGCTACTTAATGCGAAAAACACGTTTTCTGGTGTTTTCACCACTCCACAGTACGTTTGATGTGCAGAACCGGAGATAACTTGGTTTTCGTGAGGTTTCAAGCTGAGATATGCATTTTCTGCGATTATCTTGGTGAGACTTCTGTCAGAAGTATGCATAATCATCGGGATCGCACTTCTCGAGCTATTTAATGCGAGAAACACGTTATCTGGTTGTTTTCACCACTCCACAGTGCGTTTGATTTGCAGTACCGGCGACATCTTGATTTTCGTGAGGTTTCAAGCTGAGATATGCATTTTCTGCGATAATCTTGGTGAGACTTCTGTCAGAAATATGCAGAATCATCGGGATCGTTCTTTTCGAGCTATTTAATACGAGAAACACGTTGTCTGGTGGTTTTCAGGACTCCACAGTGCGTTTGATATGCAGAACCGGCGACATCTTAATTTTCGTGATGTTTCAAGCTGAGATATGGATTTTCTGCGATAATCTTGGTGACACTTCAGTCAGAAGTATGCAGAATCATCTAGATCGCTCTTTTCAAGCTATTTAATGCGAAAAATCAAGTTTTCTAGTGTTTTCACGACACCACAGTGCGTTTGATATCCAGAACCGGCTACATCTAGATTTTCGTGAGATTTCAACCTGAGATATGCATTTTCGTCGACAATCTAGGTGAGTCTTCTGTCAGTAGTATGCAGAATCATCGGGACCCCTCTTTTCGAGCTATTTAATGCGAGAAACACGTTATCTGTTGTTTTCACCACTCCGCAGTGCGTTTGATATGCAGAACCGGCGACATCTTGATTTTCGTGAGATTTCAACCTGAGATATGCATTTTCTACGATAATCTTGGTGAGACTTCCGTCAGAAGTATGCAGAATCTTCGAGATCGCTCTTTTCGAGCTATTTAATGCGAGAAACACGTTATCTGGTGTTTTCACGGCACCACAGTGCGTTTGATATCCAGAACAGGCGACATCTTGAATTTCGTGAGATTTCAACCTGAGATATGCATTTTCGTCGATAATCTTGGTGAGACTTCTGTCAGAAGTATGCAGAATCTTCGAGAACGCTCTTTTCGAGCTACATAATGCGAGAAACACGTTTTCTGGTGTTTTCACCACTCCACAGTACGTTTGATGTGCAGAACCGGAGATAACTTGGTTTTCGTGAGGTTTCAAGCTGAGATATGCATTTTCTGCGATTATCTTGGTGAGACTTCTGTCAGAAGTATGCATAATCATCGGGATCGCACTTCTCGAGCTATTTAATGCGAGAAACACGTTATCTGGTTGTTTTCACCACTCCACAGTGCGTTTGATTTGCATAACCGGCGACATCTTGATTTTCGTGAGATTTCAACCTGAGATATGCATTTTCTACGATAATCTTGGTGAGACTTCCGTCAGAAGTATGCAGAATCTTCGAGATCGCTCTTTTCGAGCTATTTAATGCGAGAAACACGTTGTCTGGTTGTTTTCACGACTCCACAGTGCGTTTGATATGCAGAACCGGCGACATCTTAATTTTCGTGATGTTTCAAGCTGAGATATGGATTTTCTGCGATAACCTTGGTGAGACTTCAGTCAGAGGTATGCAGAATCATCTAGATCGCTCTTTTCAAGCTATTTAATGCGAAAAAACAAGTTTTCTAGTGTTTTCAACATTCCACAGTGCGTTTGATATGCAGAACCGGCGACATCTTGGATTTCGTCGGGTTTTAAGCTGAGATATGCATTTTCTACGATAATCTTGGTGAGATTTCTGTCAGAAGTATGCAGAATCTTCGAGATCGCTCTTTTCGAGCTACTTAATGCGAGAAACACGATATCTGGTGTTTTCACCACTCCACAGTGCGTTTGATATGCAGAACCGGCGATATCTTGATTTTCGTGGTGTTTCCAGCTGAGATATGCATTTTCTGCGATAATCTTGGTGAGTCTTCTGTCAGTAGTATGCAGAATCATCGGGACCCCTCTTTTCGAGCTATTTAATGCGAGAAACACGTTATCTGTTGTTTTCACCACTCCGCAGTGCGTTTGATATGCAGAACCGGCGTCATCTTGATTTTCGTGAGATTTCAACCTGAGATATGCATTTTCTACGATAATCTTGGTGAGACTTCCGTCAGAAGTATGCAGAATCTTCGAGATCGCTCTTTCCGAGCTATTTAATGCGAGAAACACGTTATCTGGTGTTTTCACGACACCACAGTGCGTTTGATATCCAGAACAGGCGACATCTTGAATTTCGTGAGATTTCAACCTGAGATATGCATTTTCGTCGATAATCTTGGTGAGACTTCTGTCAGAAGTATGCAGAATCTTCGAGAACGCTCTTTTCGAGCTACATAATGCGAGAAACACGTTATCTGGTGTTTTCACCACTCCACAGTGCGTTTGATATGCAGAACCAGCGACATCTTGACTTTCGTCGGGTATCAAGCTGAGATATGCATTTTCAACGATAATCTTGGTGAGACTTCTGTCAGAAGTATGCAGAATCTTCGAGATCGCTCTTTTCGAGCTATTTAATGCGAGAAACATGTTATCTGGTGTTTTCATCACTCCACAGGGCGTTTGATATGCAGAACCGGCGATATCTTGGTGTTCGTGGGGTTTCCAGCTGAGATATGCATTTTCTGCGATAATCTTGGTGAGACTTTAGTCAGAAGTATGCAGAATCATCTAGATCGCTCGTTTCGAGCTATTTAATGCGAAAAAACAAGTTTTCTGGTGTTTTGACCACTCCACAGTCCGTATGATATGTAGAGCCGCCGATAACTTGGTCTTCGCGGGGTTTCCAGCTGAAATATGCATTTTCTGCGATAATCTTGGTGTTTCATCTATGAGAAGTATGCAGAACGATCGAGAACGCTCTTTTCGAGTTAGTTAATGCGAGAAACACGTTTTCTGGTGTTTTCAACATTCCACAGTGCGTCTGATATGCAGAACCGACGATATCGTGGTTTTCGTGGTGTTTCCAGCTGAGATATGCATTTTCTGCGATAATCTTGGTGGGTCTGCTGACAGAAGTATGCAGAATCATCTAGATCACTCTTTTCGAGCTACTTAATGCGAGAACCACGTTATCTGGTGTATTGACCACTCCCCAGTGCGTTTGATATGCAGAACCGGCGATGTTTGGTTTTCGTCGGGTTTCAAGCTGAGATATGCATGTTCTGCGATAATCTTTGTGAGACTTCTGTCAGAAGCATGCAGAATCATCGGGATCGCTCTTTTCGAGCTATTTAATGCGAGAAACACCTTATGTGGTGATTTCACCACTCCACAGTGCGTTTGATATGCAGAACCGACGACATCTTGACTTTCGTCGGGTATCAAGCTGAGATATGCATTTTCTGCGATAATCTTGGTGTTTCATCTATGAGAAGTATGCAGAATCATCGTGAACGCTCTTTTCGAGCTAGTTAATGCGAGAAACACGTTTTCTGGTGTTTTCACCACTCCACAGTGCGTCCGATATGCAGAACCGGCGATATCTTGGTGTTCGTGGGGTTTCAAGCTGAGATATGCATTTTCTGCGATAATCTTGGTGAGACTTCAGTCAGAGGTATGCAGAATCATCTAGATCGCTCTTTTCAAGCTATTTAATGCGAAAAAACAAGTTTTCTTGTGTTTTCACGACACCACAGTGCGTTTGATATCCAGAACAGGCGACATCTTGAATTTCGTGAGATTTCAACCTGAGATATGCATTTTCGTCGATAATCTTGGTGAGACTTCTGTCAGAAGTATGCAGAATCTTCGAGAACGCTCTTTTCGAGCTACATAATGCGAGAAACACGTTATCTGGTGTTTTCACCACTCCACAGTGCGTTTGATATGCAGAACCAGCGACATCTTGGCTTTCGTCGGGTATCAAGCTGAGATATGCATTTTCAACGATAATCTTGGTGAGACTTCTGTCAGAAGTATGCAGAATCATCGGGATCGCTCTTTTCGAGCTGTTTAATGCGAGAAACACGTTGTCTGGTTGTTTTCACGACTCCACAGTGCGTTTGATATGCAGAACCGGCGACATCTTAATTTTCGTGATGTTTCAAGCTGAGATATGGATTTTCTGCGATAATCTTGGTGAGACTTCAGTCAGAGGTCTGCAGAATCATCTAGATCGCTCTTTTCAAGCTATTTAATGCGAAAAAACAAGTTTTCTAGTGTTTTCAACATTCCACAGTGCGTTTGATATGCAGAACCGGCGACATCTTGGATTTCGTCTGGTTTCAAGCTGAGATATGCATTTTCTACGATAATCTTGGTGAGACTTCTGTCAGAAGTATGCAGAATCTTCGAGATCGCTCTTTTCGAGCTACTTAATGCGAGAAACACGATATCTGGTGTTTTCACCACTCCACAGTGCGTTTGATATGCAGAACCGGCGATATCTTGATTTTCGTGGTGTTTCCAGCTGAGATATGCATTTTCTGCGATAATCTTGGTGAGTCTTCTGTCAGAAGTATGCAGAATCATCTAGATCGCTTATTTCGAGCTATTTAATGCGAGAAACGCGTTTTCTGGTGTATTCACCACTCCACAGTGCGTTTGACATGCAGAACCGGCGGAATCTTGCTTTTCGTGGGTTTTCAAGCTGAGATATGCTTTTTCTGCGATAATCATGGTGAGACTTCTGTCAGAAGTATGCAGAATCTTCGAGAACGCTGTTTTCGAGCTACATAATGCGAGAAACACGTTATCTGGTGTTTTCACCACTCCACAGTGCGTTTGATATGCAGAACCAGCGACATCTAGGCTTTCGTCGGGTATCAAGCTGAGATATGCATTTTCAACGATTATCTTGGTGAGACTTCTGTCAGAAGTATGCAGAATCATCGGGATCGCTCTTTTCGAGCTATTTAATGCGAGAAACACGTTGTCTGGTTGTTTTCACGACTCCACAGTGCGTTTGATATGCAGAACCGGCGACATTTTTATTTTCGTGATGTTTTCCAGCTGAGATATGGATTTTCTGCGATAATCTTGGTGAGACTTTAGTCAGAAGTATGCAGAATCATCTAGATCGCTCTTTTCGAGCTATTTAATGCGAAAAAACAAGTTTTCTGTTGTTTTGACCACTCCACAGTGCGTATGATATGTAGAGCCGCCGATAACTTGGTCTTCGCGGGGTTTCCAGCTGAAATATGCATTTTCTGCGATGATCTTGGTGTTTCATCTATGAGAAGTATGCAGAATGATCGAGAACGCCCTTTTCGAGTTAGTTAATGCGAGAAACACGTTTTCTGGTGTTTTCAACATTCCACAGTGCGTCTGATATGCAGAACCGACGATATCGTGGTTTTCGTGGTGTTTCCAGCTGAGATATGCATTCTCTGCGATAATCTTGGTGGGTCTTCTGTCAGCAGTATGCAGAATCATCTAGATCACTCTTTTCGAGCTACTTAATGCGAGAACCACGTTATCTGGTGTATTGACCACTCCCCAGTGCGTTTGATATGCAGAACCGGCGACATCTTGGTTTTCGTGGGGTTTCCAGCTGAAATATGCATTTTCAACGATAATCTTGGTGAGATTTCAGTCAGAAGTATACAGAATCTTCTAGATCGCTCTTTTCGAGCTATTTAATGCGAGAAACACCTTATGTGGTGATTTCACCACTCCACAGTGCGTTTGATATGCAGAACCGACGGCATCTTGACTTTCGTCGGGTATCAAGCTGAGATATGCATTTTCTGCGATATTCTTGGTGTTTCATCTATGAGAAGTATGCAGAATCATCGTGAACGCTCTTTTCGAGCTACATAATGCGAGAAACACGTTATCTGGTGTTTTCACCACTCCACAGTGCGTTTGATATGCAGAACCAGCGACATCTTGACTTTCGTCGGGTATCAAGCTGAGATGTGCATTTTCAACGATAATCTTGGTGAGACTTCTGTCAGAAGTATGCAGAATCATCGGGATCGCTCTTTGCGAGCTATTTAATGCGAGAAACACGTTGTCTGGTTGTTTTCACGACTCCACAGTGCGTTTGATATGCAGAACCAGCGACATCTTAATTTTCGTGATGTTTCAAGCTGAGATATGGATTTTCTGCGATAATCTTGGTGAGATTTCTGTCAGAAGTATGCAGAATCATCGGGATCGCACTTTTCGAGCTATTTAATGCGAGAAACACGTTGTCTGGTTGTTTTCACGACTCCACAGTGCGTTTGATATGCAGAACCGGCGACATCTTAATTTTCGTGATGTTTCAAGCTGAGATATGGATTTTCTGCGATAATCTTGGTGAGACTTCAGTCAGAGGTATGCAGAATCATCTAGATCGCTCTTTTCAAGCTATTTAATGCGAAAAAACAAGTTTTCTAGTGTTTTCAACATTCCACAGTGCGTTTGATATGCAGAACCGGCGACATCTTGGATTTCGTCGGGTTTCAAGCTGAGATATGCATTTTCTACGATAATCTTGGTGAGACTTCTGTCAGAAGTATGCAGAATCTTCGAGATCGCTCTTTTCGAGCTATTTAATGCGAGAAACATGTTATCTGGTGTTTTCATCACTCCACAGGGCGTTTGATATGCAGAACCGGCGATATCTTGGTTTTCGTGGGGTTTCCAGCTGAGATATGCATTTTCTACGATAATCTTGGTGAGACTTTAGTCAGAAGTATGCAGAATCTTCTAGATCGCTCGTTTCGAGCTATTTAATGCGAGAAACATGTTATCTGGTGTTTTCATCACTCCACAGGGCGTTTGATATGCAGAACCGGCGATATCTTGGTTTTCGTGGGGTTTCCAGCTGAGATATGCATTTTCAACGATAATCTTGGTGCGATTTCTGTCAGAAGTATGCAGAATCATCGGGATCGCACTTTTCGAGCTATTTAATGCGAGAAACACGTTGTCTGGATGTTTTCACGACTCCACAGTGCGTTTGATATGCAGAACCGGCGACATCTTAATTTTCGTGATGTTTCAAGTTGAGATATGGATTTTCTGCGATAATCCTGGTGAGACTTCAGTCAGAGGTATGCAGAATCATCTAGATCGCTCTTTTCAAGCTATTTAATGCCAGAAACACGTTTTCTGGTGTTTTCAACATTCCACAGTGCGTCTGATATGCAGAACCGACGATATCGTGGTTTTAGTGGTGTTTCCAGCTGAGATATGCATTTTCTGCGGTAATCTTGGTGGGTCTTCTGTCAGCAGTATGCAGAATCATCTAGATCACTCTTTTCGAGCTACTTAATGCGCGAACCACGTTATCTGGTGTATTGACCACTCCCCAGTGCGTTTGATATGCAGAACCGGCGACATCTTGGTTTTCGTGGGGTTTCCAGCTGAAATATGCATTTTCAACGATAATCATGGTGAGATTTCAGTCAGAAGTATGCAAAATCATCTAGATCGCTCGTTTCGAGCTATTTAATGCGAAAAACAAGTTTTCTGGTGTTTTCAACATTCCGCAGTGCGTTTGATATGCAGAACCGGCGACATCTTGATTTTCGTGAGATTTCAACCTGAGATATGCATTTTCTACGATAATCTTGGTGAGACTTCCGTCAGAAGTATGCAGAATCTTCGAGATCGCTCTTTTCGAGCTATTTAATGCGAGAAACACGTTATCTGGTGTTTCCACGACACCACAGTGCGTTTGATATCCAGAACAGGCGACATCTTGAATTTCGTGAGATTTCAACCTGAGATATGCATTTTCGTCGATAATCTTGGTGAGACTTCTGTCAGAAGTATGCAGAATCTTCGAGAACGCTCTTTTCGAGCTACATAATGCGAGAAACACGTTATCTGGTGTTTTCACCACTCCACAGTGCGTTTGCTATGCAGAACCAGCGACATCTTGACTTTCGTCGGGTATCAAGCTGAGATATGCATTTTCTGCGATAATCTTGGTGAGACTTCTGTCAGAAGTATGCAGAATCATCGGGATCGCTCTTTTCGAGCTATTTAATGCGAGAAACACGTTGTCTGGTCGTTTTCACGACTCCACAGTGCGTTTGATATGCAGAACCGGCGACATCTTGGATTTCTTCGGGTTTTAAGCTGAGATATGCATTTTCTACGATAATCTTGGTGAGATTTCTGTCAGAAGTATGCAGAATCTTCGAGATCGCTCTTTTCGAGCTACTTAATGCGAGAAACACGATATCTGGTGTTTTCACCACTCCACAGTGCGTTTGATATGCAGAACCGGCGATATCTTGATTTTCGTGGTGTTTCCAGCTGAGATATGCATTTTCTGCGATAATCTTGGTGAGTCTTCTGTCAGTAGTATGCAGAATCATCGGGACCCCTCTTTTCGAGCTATTTAATGCGAGAAACACGTTATCTGTTGTTTTCACCACTCCGCAGTGCGTTTGATATGCAGAACCGGCGTCATCTTGATTTTCGTGAGATTTCAACCTGAGATATGCATTTTCTACGATAATCTTGGTGAGACTTCCGTCAGAAGTATGCAGAATCTTCGAGATCGCTCTTTCCGAGCTATTTAATGCGAGAAACACGTTATCTGGTGTTTTCACGACACCACAGTGCGTTTGATATCCAGAACAGGCGATATCTTGGTTTTCGTGGGGTTTCCAGCTGAGATATGCATTTTCTGCGATAATCTTGGTGAGTCTTCTGTCAGTAGTATGCAGAATCATCGGGACCCCTCTTTTCGAGCTATTTAATGCGAGAAACACGTTATCTGTTGTTTTCACCACTCCGCAGTGCGTTTGATATGCAGAACCGGCGTCATCTTGATTTTCGTGAGATTTCAACCTGAGATATGCATTTTCGTCGATAATCTTGGTGAGACTTCTGTCAGAAGTATGCAGAATCTTCGAGAACGCTCTTTTCGAGCTACATAATGCGAGAAACACGTTATCTGGTGTTTTCACCACTCCACAGTGCGTTTGATATGCAGAACCAGCGACATCTTGACTTTCGTCGGGTATCAAGCTGAGATATGCATTTTCTGCGATAATCTTGGTGAGACTTCTGTCAGAAGTATACAGAATCATCGGGATCGCTCTTTTCGAGCTATTTAATGCGAGAAACACGTTGTCTGGTCGTTTTCACGACTCCACAGTGCGTTTGATATGCAGAACCGGCGACATCTTGGATTTCGTCGGGTTTTAAGCTGAGATATGCATTTTCTACGATAATCTTGGTGAGATTTCTGTCAGAAGTATGCAGAACCTTCGAGATCGCTCTTTTCGAGCTACTTAATGCGAGAAACACGATATCTGGTGTTTTCACCACTCCACAGTGCGTTTGATATGCAGAACCGGCGATATCTTGATTTTCGTGGTGTTTCCAGCTGAGATATGCATTTTCTGCGATAATCTTGGTGAGTCTTCTGTCAGTAGTATGCAGAATCATCGGGACCCCTCTTTTCGAGCTATTTAATGCGAGAAACACGTTATCTGTTGTTTTCACCACTCCGCAGTGCGTTTGATATGCAGAACCGGCGATATCTTGGTTTTCGTGGGGTTTCCAGCTGAGATATGCATTTTCAACGATAATCTTGGTGCGATTTCTGTCAGAAGTATGCAGAATCATCGGGATCGCACTTTTCGAGCTATTTAATGCGAGAAACACGTTGTCTGGATGTTTTCACGACTCCACAGTGCGTTTGATATGCAGAACCGGCGACATCTTAATTTTCGTGATGTTTCAAGCTGAGATATGGATTTTCTGCGATAATCCTGGTGAGACTTCAGTCAGAGGTATGCAGAATCATCTAGATCGCTCTTTTCAAGCTATTTAATGCGAGAAACACGTTTTCTGGTGTTTTCAACATTCCACAGTGCGTCTGATATGCAGAACCGACGATATCGTGGTTTTAGTGGTGTTTCCAGCTGAGATATGCATTTTCTGCGGTAATCTTGGTGGGTCTTCTGTCAGCAGTATGCAGAATCATCTAGATCACTCTTTTCGAGCTACTTAATGCGCGAACCACGTTATCTGGTGTATTGACCACTCCCCAGTGCGTTTGATATGCAGAACCGGCGACATCTTGGTTTTCGTGGGGTTTCCAGCTGAAATATGCATTTTCAACGATAATCATGGTGAGATTTCAGTCAGAAGTATGCAAAATCATCTAGATCGCTCGTTTCGAGCTATTTAATGCGAAAAACAAGTTTTCTGGTGTTTTCAACATTCCGCAGTGCGTTTGATATGCAGAACCGGCGACATCTTGATTTTCGTGAGATTTCAACCTGAGATATGCATTTTCTACGATAATCTTGGTGAGACTTCCGTCAGAAGTATGCAGAATCTTCGAGATCGCTCTTTTCGAGCTATTTAATGCGAGAAACACGTTATCTGGTGTTTCCACGACACCACAGTGCGTTTGATATCCAGAACAGGCGACATCTTGAATTTCGTGAGATTTCAACCTGAGATATGCATTTTCGTCGATAATCTTGGTGAGACTTCTGTCAGAAGTATGCAGAATCTTCGAGAACGCTCTTTTCGAGCTACATAATGCGAGAAACACGTTATCTGGTGTTTTCACCACTCCACAGTGCGTTTTATATGCAGAACCAGCGACATCTTGACTTTCGTCGGGTATCAAGCTGAGATATGCATTTTCTGCGATAATCTTGGTGAGACTTCTGTCAGAAGTATGCAGAATCATCGGGATCGCTCTTTTCGAGCTATTTAATGCGAGAAACACGTTGTCTGGTCGTTTTCACGACTCCACAGTGCGTTTGATATGCAGAACCGGCGACATCTTGGATTTCGTGGGGTTTTAAGCTGAGATATGCATTTTCTACGATAATCTTGGTGAGATTTCTGTCAGAAGTATGCAGAATCTTCGAGATCGCTCTTTTCGAGCTACTTAATGCGAGAAACACGATATCTGGTGTTTTCACCACTCCACAGTGCGTTTGATATGCAGAACCGGCGATATCTTGATTTTCGTGGTGTTTCCAGCTGAGATATGCATTTTCTGCGATAATCTTGGTGAGTCTTCTGTCAGTAGTATGCAGAATCATCGGGACCCCTCTTTTCGAGCTATTTAATGCGAGAAACACGTTATCTGTTGTTTTCACCACTCCGCAGTGCGTTTGATATGCAGAACCGGCGTCATCTTGATTTTCGTGAGATTTCAACCTGAGATATGCATTTTCTACGATAATCTTGGTGAGACTTCCGTCAGAAGTATGCAGAATCTTCGAGATCGCTCTTTCCGAGCTATTTAATGCGAGAAACACGTTATCTGGTGTTTTCACGACACCACAGTGCGTTTGATATCCAGAACAGGCGACATCTTGAATTTCGTGAGATTTCAACCTGAGATATGCATTTTCGTCGATAATCTTGGTGAGACTTCTGTCAGAAGTATGCAGAATCTTCGAGAACGCTCTTTTCGAGCTACATAATGCGAGAAACACGTTATCTGGTGTTTTCACCACTCCACAGTGCGTTTGATATGCAGAACCAGCGACATCTTGACTTTCGTCGGGTATCAAGCTGAGATATGCATTTTCAACGATAATCTTGGTGAGACTTCTGTCAGAAGTATGCAGAATCATCGGGATCGCTCTTTTCGAGCTATTTAATGCGAGAAACACGTTGTCTGGTTGTTTTCACGACTCCACAGTGCGTTTGATATGCAGAACCGGCGACATCTTAATTTTCGTGATGTTTCAAGCTGAGATATGGATTTTCTGCGATAATCTTGGTGAGACTTCTGTCAGAAGTATGCAGAATCTTCGAGATCGCTCTTTTCGAGCTACTTAATGCGAGAAACACGATATCTGGTGTTTTCACCACTCCACAGGGCGTTTGATATGCAGAACCGGCGATATCTTGATTTTCGTGGTGTTTCCAGCTGAGATATGCATTTTCTGCGATAATCTTGGTGAGACTTCAGTCAGAGGTCTGCAGAATCATCTAGATCGCTCTTTTCAAGCTATTTAATGCGAAAAAACAAGTTTTCTAGTGTTTTCAACATTCCACAGTGCGTTTGATATGCAGAACCGGCGACATCTTGGATTTCGTCTGGTTTCAAGCTGAGATATGCATTTTCTACGATAATCTTGGTGAGACTTCTGTCAGAAGTATGCAGAATCTTCGAGATCGCTCTTTTCGAGCTACTTAATGCGAGAAACACGATATCTGGTGTTTTCACCACTCCACAGGGCGTTTGATATGCAGAACCGGCGATATCTTGATTTTCGTGGTGTTTCCAGCTGAGATATGCATTTTCTGCGATAATCTTGGTGAGTCTTCTGTCAGAAGTATGCAGAATCATCTAGATCGCTTATTTCGAGCTATTTAATGCGAGAAACGCGTTTTCTGGTGTATTCACCACTCCACAGTGCGTTTGATATGCAGAACCGGCGACATCTTGGATTTCGTCGGGGTTCATACTGAGATATGCATTTTCTACGATAATCTTGGTGAGACTTCTGTCAGAAGTATGCAGAATCATCGAGATCGCTCTTTTCGAGCTATTTAATGCGAGAAACTCGTTTTCTGGTGTATTCACCACTCCACAGTACGTTTGACATGCAGAACCGGCGGAATCTTGCTTTTCGTGGGTTTTCAAGCTGAGATATGCTTTTTCTGCGATAATCATGGTGAGACTTCTGTCAGAAGTATGCAGAATCTTCGAGAACGCTGTTTTCGAGCTACATAATGCGAGAAACACGTTATCTGGTGTTTTCACCACTCCACAGTGCGTTTGATATGCAGAACCAGCGACATCTAGGCTTTCGTCGGGTATCAAGCTGAGATATGCATTTTCAACGATTATCTTGGTGAGACTTCTGTCAGAAGTATGCAGAATCATCGGGATCGCTCTTTTCGAGCTATTTAATGCGAGAAACACGTTGTCTGGTTGTTTTCACGACTCCACAGTGCGTTTGATATGCAGAACCGGCGACATTTTTATTTTCGTGATGTTTTCCAGCTGAGATATGGATTTTCTGCGATAATCTTGGTGAGACTTTAGTCAGAAGTATGCAGAATCAACTAGATCGCTCGTTTCGAGCTATTTAATGCGAAAAAACAAGTTTTCTGTTGTTTTGACCACTCCACAGTGCGTATGATATGTAGAGCCGCCGATAACTTGGTCTTCGCGGGGTTTCCAGCTGAAATATGCATTTTCTGCGATGATCTTGGTGTTTCATCTATGAGAAGTATGCAGAATGATCGAGAACGCCCTTTTCGAGTTAGTTAATGCGAGAAACACGTTTTCTGGTGTTTTCAACATTCCACAGTGCGTCTGATATGCAGAACCGACGATATCGTGGTTTTCGTGGTGTTTCCAGCTGAGATATGCATTTTCTGCGATAATCTTGGTGGGTCTTCTGTCAGCAGTATGCAGAATCATCTAGATCACTCTTTTCGAGCTACTTAATGCGAGAACCACGTTATCTGGTGTATTGACCACTCCCCAGTGCGTTTGATATGCAGAACCGGCGACATCTTGGTTTTCGTGGGGTTTCCAGCTGAAATATGCATTTTCAACGATAATCTTGGTGAGATTTCAGTCAGAAGTATACAGAATCTTCTAGATCGCTCTTTTCGAGCTATTTAATGCGAGAAACACCTTATGTGGTGATTTCACCACTCCACAGTGCGTTTGATATGCAGAACCGACGGCATCTTGACTTTCGTCGGGTATCAAGCTGAGATATGCATTTTCTGCGATATTCTTGGTGTTTCATCTATGAGAAGTATGCAGAATCATCGTGAACGCTCTTTTCGAGCTAGTTAATGCGAGAAACACGTTTTCTGGTGTTTTCACCACTCCACAGTGCGTCTGATATGCAGAACCGGCGACATCTTAATTTTCGTGATGTTTCAAGCTGAGATATGGATTTTCTGCGATAATCTTGGTGAGACTTCAGTCAGAAGTATGCAGAATCATCTAGATCGCTCTTTTCAAGCTATTTACTGCGAAAAAACAAGTTTTCTAGTGTTTTCACGACACCACAGTGCGTTTGATATCCAGAACCGGCGACATCTAGATTTTCGTGAGATTTCAACCTGAGATATGCATTTTCGTCGATAATCTTGGTGAGTCTTCTGTCAGTAGTATGCAGAATCATCGGGACCCCTCTTTTCGAGCTATTTAATGCGAGAAACACGTTATCTGTTGTTTTCACCAATCCGCAGTGCGTTTGATATGCAGAACCGGCGACATCTTGATTTTCGTGAGATTTCTACCTGAGATATGCATTTTCTACGATAATCTTGGTGAGACTTCCGTCAGAAGTATGCAGAATCTTCGAGATCGCTCTTTAGAGCTATTTAATGCGAGAAACACGTTATCTGGTGTTTTCACGACACCACAGTGCGTTTGATATCCAGAACAGGCGACATCTTGAATTTCGTGAGATTTCAACCTGAGATATGCATTTTCGTCGATAATCTTGGTGAGACTACTGTCAGAAGTATGCAGAATCTTCGAGAACGCTCTTTTCGAGCTACTTAATGCGAGAACCACGTTATCTGGTGTATTGACCACTCCCCAGTGCGTTTGATATGCAGAACCGGCGACATCTTGGTTTTCGTGGGGTTTCCAGCTGAAATATGCATTTTCAACGATAATCTTGGTGAGATTTCAGTCAGAAGTATACAGAATCTTCTAGATCGCTCTTTTCGAGCTATTTAATGCGAGAAACACCTTATGTGGTGATTTCACCACTCCACAGTGCGTTTGATATGCAGAACCGACGACATCTTGACTTTCGTCGGGTATCAAGCTGAGATATTCATTTTCTGCGATAATCTTGGTGTTTCATCTATGAGAAGTATGCAGAATCATCGTGAACGCTCTTTTCGAGCTAGTTAATGCGAGAACCACGTTATCTGGTGTATTGACCACTCCGCAGTGCGTTTGATATGCAGAACCGGCGACATCTTGATTTTCGTGAGATTTCAACCTGAGATATGCATTTTCGTCGATAATCTTGGTGAGTCTTCTGTCAGTAGTATGCAGAATCATCGGGACCCCTCTTTTCGAGCTATTTAATGCGAGAAACACGTTATCTGGTGTTTTCACCACTCCGCAGTGCGTTTGATATGCAGAACCGGCGACATCTTGATTTTCGTGAGATTTCAACCTGAGATATGCATTTTCTACGATAATCTTGGTGAGACTTCCGTCAGAAGTATGCAGAATCTTCGAGATCGCTCTTTTCGAGCTATTTAATGCGAGAAACACGTTATCTGGTGTTTTCACGACACCACAGTGCGTTTGATATCCAGAACAGGCGACATCTTGAATTTCGTGAGATTTCAACCTGAGATATGCATTTTCGTCGATAATCTTGGTGAGACTACTGTCAGAAGTATGCAGAATCTTCGAGAACGCTCTTTTCGAGCTACATAATGCGAGAAACACGTTATCTGGTGTTTTCACCACTCCACAGTGCGTTTGATATGCAGAACCGGCGACATCTTGGATTTCGTCGGGTTTCAAGCTGAGATATGCATTTTCTACGATAATCTTGGTGAGACTTCTGTCAGAAGTATGCAGAATCTTCGAGATCGCTCTTTTCGAGCTATTTAATGCGAGAAACATGTTATCTGGTGTTTTCATCACTCCACAGGGCGTTTGATATGCAGAACCGGCGATATCTTGGTTTTGGTGGGGTTTCCAGCTGAGATATGCATTTTCAACGATAATCTTGGTGAGATTTCTGTCAGAAGTATGCAGAATCATCGGGATCGCACTTTTCGAGCTATTTAATGCGAGAAACACGTTGTCTGGTTGTTTTCACGACTCCACAGTGCGTTTGATATGCAGAACCGGCGACATCTTAATTTTGGTGATGTTTCAAGCTGAGATATGGATTTTCTGCGATAATCTTGGTGAGACTTCAGTCAGAGGTATGCAGAATCATCTAGATCGCTCTTTTCAAGCTATTTAATGCGAAAAAACAAGTTTTCTAGTGTTTTCAACATTCCACAGTGCGTTTGATATGCAGAACCGGCGACATCTTGGATTTCGTCGGGTTTCAAGCTGAGATATGCATTTTCTACGATAATCTTGGTGAGACTTCTGTCAGAAGTATGCAGAATCTTCGAGATCGCTCTTTTCGAGCTATTTAATGCGAGAAACATGTTATCTGGTGTTTTCATCACTCCACAGGGCGTTTGATATGCAGAACCGGCGATATCTTGGTTTTCGTGGGGTTTCCAGCTGAGATATGCATTTTCTACGATAATCTTGGTGAGACTTTAGTCAGAAGTATGCAGAATCTTCTAGATCGCTCGTTTCGAGCTATTTAATGCGAGAAACATGTTATCTGGTGTTTTCATCACTCCACAGGGCGTTTGATATGCAGAACCGGCGATATCTTGGTTTTCGTGGGGTTTCCAGCTGAGATATGCATTTTCAACGATAATCTTGGTGCGATTTCTGTCAGAAGTATGCAGAATCATCGGGATCGCACTTTTCGAGCTATTTAATGCGAGAAACACGTTGTCTGGATGTTTTCACGACTCCACAGTGCGTTTGATATGCAGAACCGGCGACATCTTAATTTTCGTGATGTTTCAAGCTGAGATATGGATTTTCTGCGATAATCCTGGTGAGACTTCAGTCAGAGGAATGCAGAATCATCTAGATCGCTCTTTTCAAGCTATTTAATGCGAGAAACACGTTTTCTGGTGTTTTCAACATTCCACAGTGCGCCTGATATGCAGAACCGTCGATATCGTGGTTTTAGTGGTGTTTCCAGCTGAGATATGCATTTTCTGCGGTAATCTTGGTGGGTCTTCTGTCAGCAGTATGCAGAATCATCTAGATCACTCTTTTCGAGCTACTTAATGCGCGAACCACGTTATCTGGTGTATTGACCACTCCCCAGTGCGTTTGATATGCAGAACCAGCGACATCTTGGTTTTCGTGGGGTTTCCAGCTGAAATATGCATTTTCAACGATAATCATGGTGAGATTTCAGTCAGAAGTATGCAAAATCATCTAGATCGCTCGTTTCGAGCTATTTAATGCGAGAAACACGTTATCTGGTGTTTCCACGACACCACAGTGCGTTTGATATCCAGAACAGGCGACATCTTGAATTTCGTGGGGTTTCCAGCTGAGATATGCATTTTCAACGATAATCTTGGTGAGATTTCTGTCAGAAGTATGCAGAATCATCGGGATCGCACTTTTCGAGCTATTTAATGCGAGAAACACGTTGTCTGGTTGTTTTCACGACTCCACAGTGCGTTTGATATGCAGAACCGGCGACATCTTAATTTTGGTGATGTTTCAAGCTGAGATATGGATTTTCTGCGATAATCTTGGTGAGACTTCAGTCAGAGGTATGCAGAATCATCTAGATCGCTCTTTTCAAGCTATTTAATGCGAAAAAACAAGTTTTCTAGTGTTTTCAACATTCCACAGTGCGTTTGATATGCAGAACCGGCGACATCTTGGATTTCGTCGGGTTTCAAGCTGAGATATGCATTTTCTACGATAATCTTGGTGAGACTTCTGTCAGAAGTATGCAGAATCTTCGAGATCGCTCTTTTCGAGCTACATAATGCGAGAAACACGTTATCTGGTGTTTTCACCACTCCACAGTGCGTTTGATATGCAGAACCAGCGACATCTTGACTTTCGTCGGGTATCAAGCTGAGATATGCATTTTCTGCGATAATCTTGGTGAGACTTCTGTCAGAAGTATGCAGAATCATCGGGATCGCTCTTTTCGAGCTATTTAATGCGAGAAACACGTTGTCTGGTCGTTTTCACGACTCCACAGTGCGTTTGATATGCAGAACCGGCGACATCTTAATTTTCGTGATGTTTCAAGCTGAGATATGGATTTTCTGCGATAATCTTGGTGAGACTTCAGTCAGAGGTATGCAGAATCATCTAGATCGCTCTTTTCAAGCTATTTAATGCGAAAAAACAAGTTTTCTAGTGTTTTCAACATTCCACAGTGCGTTTGATATGCAGAACCGGCGACATCTTGGATTTCGTCGGGTTTCAAGCTGAGATATGCATTTTCTACGATAATCTTGGTGAGACTTCTGTCAGAAGTATGCAGAATCTTCGAGATCGCTCTTTTCGAGCTACTTAATGCGAGAAACACGATATCTGGTGTTTTCACCACTCCACAGTGCGTTTGATATGCAGAACCGGCGATATCTTGATTTTCGTGGTGTTTCCAGCTGAGATATGCATTTTCTGCGATAATCTTGGTGAGTCTTCTGTCAGAAGTATGCAGAATCATCTAGATCGCTTATTTCGAGCTATTTAATGCGAGAAACACGTTTTCTGGTGAATTCACCACTCCACAGTGCGTATGATATGTAGAGCCGCCGATAACTTGGTCTTCGCGGGGTTTCCAGCTGAAATATGCATTTTCTGCGATGATCTTGGTGTTTCATCTATGAGAAGTATGCAGAATGATCGAGAACGCTCTTTTCGAGTTAGCTAATGCGAGAAACACGTTTTCTGGTGTTTTCAACATTCCACAGTGCGTCTGATATGCAGAACCGACGATATCGTGGTTTTCGTGGTGTTTCCACCTGAGATATGCATTTTCTGCGATAATCTTGGTGGGTCTTCTGTCAGCAGTATGCAGAATCATCTAGATCACTCTTTTCGAGCTACTTAATGCGAGAACCACGTTATCTGGTGTATTGACCACTCCCCAGTGCGTTTGATTTGCAGAACCGGCGACATCTTGGTTTTCGTGGGGTTTCCAGCTGAAAAATGCATTTTCAACGATAATCTTGGTGAGATTTCAGTCAGAAGTATACAGAATTTTCTAGATCGCTCTTTTCGAGCTATTTAATGCGAGAAACACCTTATGTGGTGATTTCACCACTCCACAGTGCGTTTGATATGCAGAACCGACGACATCTAGACTTTCGTCGGGTATCAAGCTGAGATATGCATTTTCTGCGATAATCTTGGTGTTTCATCTATGAGAAGTATGCAGAATCATCGTGAACGCTCTTTTCCAGCTAGTTAATGCGAGAAACACGTTTTCTGGTGTTTTCACCACTCCACAGTGCGTCTGATATGCAGAACCGGAGATAACTTGGTTTTCGTGAGGTTTCAAGCTGAGATATGCATTTTCTGCGATTATCTTGGTGAGACTTCTGTCAGAAGTATGCAGAATCTTGGAGATTGCTCTTTTCGAGCTATTTAATGCGAGAAACATGTTATCTGGTGTTTTCATCACTCCACAGGGCGTGTGATATGCAGAACCGGCGATATCTTGGTTTTCGTGGGGTTTCCAGCTGAGATATGCATTTTCTACGATAATCTTGGTGAGACTTTAGTCAGAAGTATGCAGAATCATCTAGATCGCTCGTTTCGAGCTATTTAATGCGAAAAAACAAGTTTTCTGGTGTTTTGACCACTCCACAGTGCGTTTGATATGTAGAGCCGCCGATAACTTGGTTTTCGTGGGGTTTCCAGCTGAAATATGCATTTTCTGCGATAATATTGGTAAGACTTCAGTCAGAAGTATGCGGAAACATCGAGATCGCTCTTTTCGAGCTATTTAATGCGAGAAACACGTTATCTGGTGTATTGACCACTCCACAGTGCGTTTGATATGCAGAACCGGCGCCATCTTAATTTTCGTGAGGTTTCATGCTGAGATATGCATTTTCTGCGATAATATTGGTGAGACTGCAGTAAGAAGTATACAGAATCTTCTAGATCGCTCGTTTCGAGCTATTTAATGCGAGAAACACGTTATCTGGTGTATTGACCACTCCACAGTGCGTTTGATATGCAAAACCGGCGATATCTTGGTTTTCGTCGGGTTTCAAGCTGAGATATGCATTTTCTGCGATAATCTTGGTGAGACTTCTGTCAGAAGTTTGCAGAATCATCTAGATCGCTCGTTTCGATCTATTTAATGCGAAAAACACGTTATCTGGTGTATTGACAACTCCACAGTGCGTTTGATATGCAAAACCGGCGATATCTTGGTTTTCGTCGGGTTTCAAGCTGAGATATGCATTTTCAACGATAATCTTGGTGAGATTTCACTCAGAAGTATGCAGAATCATCTCGATCGCTCGTTTCGAGCTATTTAATGCGAAAAAACAAGTTTTCTGGTGTTTTCAACATTCCACAGTACGTTTGATATGCAGAACCGGCGATATCTTGATTTTCGTGGTGTTTCCAGCTGGGATATGCATTTTCTGCGATAATCTTGGTGAGACTTCTGTCCGAAGTATGCAGAATCATCGATATCGCTCTTTTCGATCTATTTAATGCGAAAAAACAAGTTATCTGTTGTTTTCACCATCCACATTGCGCCTGATATGCAGAACCGGCGACATCTTGGTTTTCGTGGGGTTTCCAGCTTAAATATGCATTTTCTGCGATAATCTTGGTGAGTCTTCTGACAGAAGTATGCAGAATCATGTAGATCGTTCGTTTCGAGTTATTTAATGCGAAAAAACAAGTTTTCTGGTGTTTTGACCACTCCACAGTGCGTTTGATATGTAGAGCCGCCGATAACTTGGTTTTCGTGGGGTTTCCAGCTGAAATATGCATTTTCTGCGATAATCTTGGTGAGTCCTCTGTCAGAAGTATGCAGAATCATCGAGATCGCTCTATTCGAGCTATTTAATGCGAGAAACACGTTACCTGGTGTATTGACCACTCCACAGTGCGTTTGATATGCAAAACCGGCGATATCTTGGTTTTCGTCGGGTTTCAAGCTGAGATATGCATTTTCAACGATAATCTTGGTGAGACTTCAGTCAGAAGTATGCAGAATCTTCTAGATCGTTCGTTTCGAGATATTTAATGCGAGAAACACGTTATCTGGTGTATTGACCACTCCACAGTGCGTTTGATATGCAAAACCGGCGATATCTTGGTTTTCGTCGGGTTTCAAGCTGAGATATGCATTTTCAACGATAATCTTGGTGAGATTTCACTCAGAAGTATGCAGAATCATCTCGATCGCTCGTTTCGAGCTATTTAATGCGAAAAAACAAGTTTTCTGGTGTTTTCAACATTCCACAGTACGTTTGATATGCAGAACCGGCGACATCTTGGTTTTCGTGGGGTTTCCAGCTGAAATATGCATTTTCTGCGATAATCATGGTGAGACGTCTGTCCGAAGTATGTAGAATCATCGAGATCGCTCTTTTCGAGCTATTTAATGCGACAAACACGTTATCTGGTGTTTTGACCACTCCACAGTGTGTTTGATATGCAGAACCGGCGATATCTTGATTTTCGTGGTGTTTCCAGCTGATATATGCATTTTCTGCGATAATCTTGGTGAGTCTTCTGCCAGCAGTATGCAGAATCATCGAGATCGCTCTTTTCGAGCTATTTAATGCGAGAAACACGTTATCTGGTGTTTTGACCACTCCACAGTGCGTTTGATATGCAGAACCGGCGACATCTTGGTTTTTGTGGGGTTTCCAGCTGAAATATGCATTTTCTGCGATAATCTTGGTGAGACGTCTGTCCGAAGTATGCAGAATCATCGAGATCGCTCTTTTCGAGCTATTTAATGCGAGAAACACGTTATCTGGTGTTTTGACCACTCCACAGTGCGTTTGATATGCAGAACCGGCGATATCTTGGTTTTCGTGGGGTTTCCAGCTGAAATATGCATTTTCTGCGATAATCTTGGTGTTTCATCTATGAGAAGTATGCAGAAACATCGAGATCGCTCTTTTCGAGCTAGTTAATGCGAGAAACACGTTTTCTGGTGTTTTCACCACCCCACAGTGCGTTTGATATGCAGAACCGGCGACATCTTGGAATTCGTCGGGTTTCAAGTTGAGATACGCATGTTCTGCGATAATCTTGGTGAGTCTTCTGTCAGCAGTATGCAGAATCATCTAAATCGCTCTTTTCGAGCTATTTAATGCGACAAACACGTTATCTGGTGTATTGACCACTCCACAGTGATTTGATATGTAGAGCCGCCGATAACTTGGTTTTCGTGGAGTTTCCAGCTGAGATATGCATTTTCTGCGATAAACCTGGTGAGTCTTCTGTCAGAAGTATGCAGAATCACCGAGATCGCTCTATTCGAGCTATTTAATGCGAGAAACACGTTATCTGATGTTTTCACCACTCCACATTGCGCCTGATATGCAGAACCGGCGACATCTTGGTTTTCGTGGGGTTTCCAGCTGAAATATGCATTTTCTGCGATAATCTTGGTGAGTCTTCTGTCAGAAGTATGCAGAATCATGTAGATCGTTCGTTTCGAGCTATTTAATGCGAAAAAACAAGTTTTCTGGTGTTTTGACCACTCCACAGTGCGTTTGATATGCAGAACCGGCGCCATCTTGATTTTCGTGAGGTATCAAGGTGAGATATGCATTTTCTGCGATAATATTGGTGAGACTTCAGTCAGAAGTATGCAGAATCTTCTAGATCGCTCGTTTCGAGCTATTTAATGCGAGAACCACGTTATCTGGTGTATTGAACACTCCACAGTGCGTTTGATATGCAGAACCGGCGACATCATGGATTTCGTCGGGGTTCAAGCTGAGATATGCATTTTCTGCGATAATCTTGGTGAGACTTCTGTCCGAAGTATGCAGAATCATCTAGATCGCTCGTTTCGAGCTATTTAATGCGAAAAAACAAGTTTTCTGGTGTTTTGACCACTCCACAGTGCGTTTGATATGCAGAACCGGCGATATCTTGATTTTCGTGGTGTTTCCAGCTGATATATGCATTTTCTGCGATAATCTTGGTGAGTCTTCTGTCAGCAGTATGCAGAATCATCTAGATCGCTCTTTTCGAGCTATTAATTGCGAGATACACGTTATCTAGTTGTTTTCACCACTCCACAGTGCGTTTTATATACAGAACTGGCGACATCTTGATTTTCGTGAGGTTTCAAGCTGACATATGCATTTTCTGCGATAATATTGGTGAGACTTCTGTCCGAAGTATGCAGAATCATCGATATCGCTCTTTTCGATCTATTTAATGCGAGAAACACGATATCTGGTGTTTTGACCACTCCACAGGGCGTTTGATATGCAGCATCGGGGATATCTTGGTTTTCGTGGGGTTTCCAGCTGAAATATGCATTTTCTGCGATAAACTTTGTGAGTCTTCTGTCAGAAGTATGCAGAATCATCGAGATCGCTCTATTCGACCTCTTTAAAGCGAGAAACACGTTATCTGGTGTTTTCACCATCCACATTGCGCCTGATATGCAGAACCGGCGACATCTTGGTTTTCGTGGGGTTTCCAGCTTAAATGTGCATTTTCTGCGATAATCTTGGTGAGTCTTCTGACAGAAGTATGCAGAATCATGTAGATCGTTCGTTTCGAGTTATTTAATGCGAAAAAACAAGTTTTCTGGTGTTTTGACCACCCCACAGTGCGTTTGATATGTAGAGCCGCCGATAACTTGGTTTTCGTGGGGTTTCCAGCTGAAATATGCATTTTCTGCGATAATCTTGGTGAGTCCTCTGTCAGAAGTATGCAGAATCATCGAGATCGCTCTATTCGAGCTATTTAATGCGAGAAACACGTTATCTGGTGTATTGACCACTCCACAGTGCGTTCGATATGCAAAACCGGCGATATCTTGGTTTTCGTCGGTTTTCAAGCTGAGATATGCATTTTCGACGATAATCTTGGTGAGACTTCAGTCAGAAGTATGCAGAATCATCTAGATCGCTCGTTTCGAGCTATTTAATGCGAAAAAACAAGTTTTCTGGTGTTTTCAACATTCCACAGTGCGTTTGATATGCGGAACCGGCGATATCTTGATTTTCGTGGTGTTTCCAGGTGAGATATGCATTTTCTGCGATAATCTTGGTGAGTCTTCTGTCAGCAGTATGCAGAATCATCTAGATCGCTCTTTTCGAGCTATTTAATGTGAGAAACGCGTTATCTGGTGTTTTGACAACTTCACAGTGCGTTTGATATGCAGAAATGGCGACATCTTGATTTTCGTGGGGTTTCAAGCTGAGATATGCATTTTCTGCGATAATATTGGTGAGACTTCAGTAAGAAGTATGCAGAATCATCTAGATCGCTCGTTTCGAGCTATTTAATGCGAAAAAAACAAGTTTTCTGGTGTTTTCAACATTCCACAGTGCGTTTGATATGCAGACCCGGCGATATCTTGATTTTCGTGGTGTTTCCAGCTGAGATATGCATTTTCTGCGATAATCTTGGTGAGTCTTCTGTCACAAGTATGCAGAATCATCTAGATCGCTCTTTTCGAGCTATTTAATGCGAGATACACGTTATCTGGTTGTTTTCATCACTCCACAGGGCGTTTGATATGCAGAACCGGCGATATCTTGGTTTTCGTGGGGTTTCCAGCTGAGATATGCATTTTCTGCGATAATATTGGTGAGACTTCTGTCCGAAGTATGCAGAGTCATCGAGATCGTACTTTTCAAGCTATTTAATGCGAGAAACACGTTTTCTGGGGTATTCACCAATCCACAGTTCGTTGGATATGCAGAACAGGAGATATCTTGGTTTTCGTGGGGTTTCCAGCTGAAATATGCATTTGCTGCGATAATCTTGGTGTTTCATCTATGAGAAGTATGCAGAATCATCCAGAACGATCTTTTCGAGCTAGTTAATGCGAGTAACACGTTATCTGGTGTTTTCACCACTCCACAGTGCGTTTGATATGCAGAACCGGCGACATCATGGATTTCGTCGGGGTTCAAGCTGAGATATGCATTTGCTGCGATAATCTTGGTGAGACTTCTGTCCGAAGTATGCTGAATCATCTAGATCGCTCTTTTCGAGCTATTTAATGCGAGAAACACGTTATCTGGTGTTTTCACCACTCCACAGTGCGTTTGATATGCAGAACCAGCGATATCTTGGTTTTCGTGGGGTTTCAAGATGAGATATGCATTTTCTGCGATAATCTTGGTGAGACTCCTGTCCGAAGTATGCAGAATCATCGAGATCGCTCTTCTCGAGCTATTTAATGCGAGAAACAAGTTATCTGGTGTTTTCACCACTCCACAGTGCGTTTGATATGCAGATCCAGCGATATCTTGGTTTTCGTGGGGTTTCAAGCTCAGATATGCATTTTCTGCGATAATCTTGGTGAGACTTCTGTCCGAAGTATGCAGAGTCATCGAGATCGTACTTTTCGAGCTATTTAATGCGAGAAACACGTTTTCTGGGGTATTCACCAATCCACAGTTCGTTGGATATGCAGAACAGGAGATGTCTTGGTTTTCGTGGGGTTTCCAGCTGAAATATGCATTTGCTGCGATAATCTTGGTGAAACATCTGTCCGAAGTATGCAGAAACATCGAGATCGCACTTTTCGATCTATTTAATGCGAGAAACACGTTGTCTGGTGTTTTCACCACTCCACAGTTGGTTTGATATGCAGAACCGGCAATGTCTGGTTTTCGTCGGGTTTCAAGCTGAGATATGCGTTTTATGCGATAATCTTGGTGAGCCTTCTGTCCGAAGTATGCAGAGTCATCTAGATCGTAATTTTCGAGCTATTTAATGCGAGAAACTCGTTTTCTGGGGTTTTCACCAATCCACAGTTCGTTGGATATGCAGAACAGGAGATATCTTGGTTTTCGTGGGGTTTCCAGCTGAAATATGCATTTTCTGCGATAATCTTGGTGTTTCATCTATGAGAAGTATGCAGAATCATCCAGAACGATCTTTTCGAGCTAGTTAATGCGAGTAACACGTTATCTGGTGTTTTCACCACTCCACAGTGCGTTTGATATGCAGAACCGGCGACATCATGGATTTCGTCGGGGTTCAAGCTGAGTTATGCATTTTCTGCGATAATCTTGGTGAGACTTCTGTCCGAAGTATGCAGAGTAATCGAGATCGTACTTTTCAAGCTATTTAATGCGAGAAACACGTTTTCTGGGGTATTCACCAATCCACAGTTCGTTGGATATGCAGAACAGGAGATATCTTGATTTTCGTGGGGTTTCCAGCTGAACTATGCATTTGCTGCGATAATCTTGGTGTTTCATCTATGAGAAGTATGCAGAATCATCCAGAACGATCTTTTCGAGCTAGTTAATGCGAGTAACACGTTATCTGGTGTTTTCACCACTCCACAGTGCGTTTGATATGCAGAACCGGCGACATCATTGATTTCGTCGGGGTTCAAGCTGAGATATGCATTTTCTGCGATAATCTTGGTGAGACTTCTGTCCGAAGTATGCTGAATCATCTAGATCGCTCTTTTCGAGCTATTTAATGCGAGAAACACGTTATCTGGTGTTTTCACCACTCCACAGTGCGTTTGATATGCAGAACCAGCGATATCTTGGTTTTCGTGGGGATTCAAACTGAGATATGCAATTTCTGCGATAATCTAGGTGAGACTTCTGTCCGAAGTATGCTTAATCATCGAGATCGCTCGTTTCGAGCTACTTAATGCGAGAAACACGTGATCTGGTGTTTTCACCACTCCACAGGGCGAATGATATGCAGAACCGACGATATCTTGGTTTTCGTGGGGTTTCAAGCTCAGATATGCATTTTCTGCGATAATCTTGGTGAGACTTCTGTCCGAAGTATGCAGAGTCATCGAGATCGCTCTTTTCGAGCTATTTAATGCGAGAAACAAGTTACCTGGTGTTTTCACCACTCCACAGTGCGTTTGATATGCAGAACCAGCGATATCTTGGTTTTCGTGGGGTTTCAAGCTCAGATATGCATTTTCTGCGATAATCTTGGTGAGACTTCTGTCCGAAGTATGCAGAATCATCGAGATCGCACTTTTCGAGCTATTTAATGCGAGAAACACGTTATCTGGTGTATTCACCACTCCACAGCGCGTTTGATATGCAGAACCGGCGACATCATGGATTTCGTCGGGGTTCAAGCTGAGATATGCATTTTCTGCGATAATCTTGGTGAGACTTCTGTCCGAAGTATGCTGAATCATCTAGATCGCTCTTTTCGAGCTATTTAATGCGAGAAACACGTTATCTGGTGTTTTCACCACTACACAGTGCGTTTGATATGCAGAACCAGCGATATCTTGGTTTTCGTGGGGTTTCAAGATGAGATATGCATTTTCTGCGATAATCTTGGTGAGACTTCTGTCCGAAGTATGCAGAATCATCGAGATCGCTCTTCTCGAGCTATTTAATGCGAGAAACAAGTTATCTGGTGTTTTCACCACTCCACAGTGCGTTTGATATGCAGAACCAGCGATATCTTGGTTTTCGTGGGGTTTCAAGCTCAGATATGCGTTTTTTGCGATAATCTTGGTGCGACTTCTGTTCGAAGTATGCTGAATCATCGAGATCGCACTTTTCGATCTATTTAATGCGAGATACACGTTATCAGGTTGTTTTCATCACTCCACAGGGCGTTTGATATGCAGAACCGGCGATATCTTGGTTTTCGTGGGGTTTCCAGGTGAGATATGCATTTTCTGCGATAATATTGGTGAGACTTCTGTCCGAAGTATGCAGAGTCATCTAGATCGTACTTTTCGAGCTATTTAATGCGAGAAACACGTTTTCTGGTGTTTTCACCACTCCACAGTGCGTTTGATATGCAGAACCGGCGACATCATGGATTTCGTCGGGGTTCAAGCTGAGATATGCATTTTCTGCGATAATCTTGGTGAGACTTCTGTCCGAAGTATGCTGAACCATCGAGATCACTCGTTTCGACCTATTTAATGCGAGAAACACGTTATCTGGTGTTTTCACCACTCCACAGTGCGTTTGATATGCAGAACCAGCGATATCTTGGTTTTCGTGGGGTTTCAAGCTGAGATATGCATTTCCCTGCGATAATCTTGTTGAGACTTCTGTCCGAAGTATGCAGAATCATCGAGATCGCACTTTTCGAGCTATTTAATGCGAGAAACAAGTTATCTGGTGTTTTCACCACTCCACAGTCCGTTTGATATGCAGAACCAGCGATATCTTGGTTTTCGTGGGGTTTCAAGCTCAGATATGCACTTTCTGCGATAATCTTGGTGAGACTTCTGTCCGAAGTATGCAGAATCATCGCGATCGCACTTTTCGAGCTATTTAATGCGAGAAACACATTATCTGGTGTTTTCACCACTCCACAGTGCGTTTGATATGCAGAACCGGCTATATCTTGGTTTTTGTGGGGTTTCAAGCAGAGATATGCATTTTTTACGATAATCTTGGTGAGACTTCTGTCCGAAGTATGCTTAATCATCGAGATCGTACTTTTCGAGCTATTTAAAGCGAGAAACACGTTTTCTGGGGTTTTCACCACTCCACAGTTCGTTGGATATGCAGAACAGGAGATAGCTTGGTTTTCGTGGGGTTTCTAGCAGAGATATGCATTTTCTGCGATAATCTTGGTGAGACGTCTGTCCGAAGTATGCAGAATCATCGAGATCGCTCTTTTCGAGCTATTTAGTGCGAGAAACACGTTATCTGGTGTTTTCACCACCCCACAGTGCGTTTGATATGCAGAACCGGCGACATCTTGGATTTCGTCGGGTTTCAAGTTGAGATACGCATTTTCTGCGATAATCTTGGTGAGTCTTCTGTCAGCAGTATGCAGAATCATCTAGATCGCTCTTTTCGAGCTATTAATTGCGAGATACACGTTATCTAGTTGTTTTCACCACTCCACAGTGCGTTTTATATACAGAACTGGCGACATCTTGATTTTCGTGAGGTTTCAAGCTGACATATGCATTTTCTGCGATAATATTGGTGAGACTTCTGTCCGAAGTATGCAGAATCATCGATATCGCTCTTTTCGATCTATTTAATGCGAGAAACACGATATCTGGTGTTTTGACCACTCCACAGGGCGTTTGATATGCAGCATCGGGGATATCTTGGTTTTCGTGGGGTTTCCAGCTGAAATATGCATTTTCTGCGATAAACTTTGTGAGTCTTCTGTCAGAAGTATGCAGAATCATCGAGATCGCTCTATTCGACCTCTTTAAAGCGAGAAACACGTTATCTGGTGTTTTCACCATCCACATTGCGCCTGATATGCAGAACCGGCGACATCTTGGTTTTCGTGGGGTTTCCAGCTTAAATGTGCATTTTCTGCGATAATCTTGGTGATTCTTCTGACAGAAGTATGCAGAATCATGTAGATCGTTCGTTTCGAGTTATTTAATGCGAAAAAACAAGTTTTCTGGTGTTTTGACCACTCCACAGTGCGTTTGATATGTAGAGCCGCCGATAACTTGGTTTTCGTGGGGTTTCAAGATGAGATATGCATTTTCTGCGATAATCTTGGTGAGACTCCTGTCCGAAGTATGCAGAATCATCGAGATCGCTCTTCTCGAGCTATTTAATGCGAGAAACAAGTTATCTGGTGTTTTCACCACTCCACAGTGCGTTTGATATGCAGATCCAGCGATATCTTGGTTTTCGTGGAGTTTCAATCTCAGATATGCATTTTCTGCGATAATCTTGGTGAGACTTCTGTCCGAAGTATGCAGAGTCATCGAGATCGTACTTTTCGAGCTATTTAATGCGAGAAACACGTTTTCTGGGGTATTCACCAATCCACAGTTCGTTGGATATGCAGAACAGGAGATATCTTGGTTTTCGTGGGGTTTCCAGCTGAAATATACATTTGCTGCGATAATGTTGGTGAAACATCTGTCCGAAGTATGCAGAAACATCGAGATCGCACTTTTCGATCTATTTAATGCGAGAAACACGTTGTCTGGTGTTTTCACCACTCCACAGTTGGTTTGATATGCAGAACCGGCAATGTCTGGTTTTCGTCGGGTTTCAAGCTGAGATATGCATTTTATGCGATAATCTTGGTGAGACTTCTGTCCGAAGTATGCAGAGTCATCTAGATCGTAATTTTCGAGCTATTTAATGCGAGAAACTCGTTTTCTGGGGTTTTCACCAATCCACAGTTCGTTGGATATACAGAACAGGAGATATCTTGGTTTTCGTGGGGTTTCCAGCTGAAATATGCATTTGCTGCGATAATCTTGGTGTTTCATCTATGAGAAGTATGCAGAATCATCCAGAACGATCTTTTCGAGCTAGTTAATGCGAGTAACACGTTATCTGGTGTTTTCACCACTCCACAGTGCGTTTGATATGCAGAACCGGCGACATCATGGATTTCGTCGGGGTTCAAGCTGAGATATGCATTTGCTGCGATAATCTTGGTGAGGCTTCTGTCCGAAGTATGCTGAATCATCTAGATCGCTCTTTTCGAGCTATTTAATGCGAGAAACACGTTATCTGGTGTTTTCACCACTCCACAGTGCGTTTGATATGCAGAACCAGCGATATCTTGGTTTTCGTGGGGTTTCAAGATGAGATATGCATTTTCTGCGATAATCTTGGTGAGACTCCTGTGCGAAGTATGCAGAATCATCGAGATCGCTCTTCTCGAGCTATTTAATGCGAGAAACAAGTTATCTGGTGTTTTCACCACTCCACAGTGCGTTTGATATGCAGAACCGACGATATCTTGGTTTTCGTGGGGTTTCAAGCTCAGATATGCATTTTCTGCGATAATCTTGGTGAGACTTCTGTCCGAAGTATGCAGAGTCATCGAGATCGCTCTTTTCGAGCTATTTAATGCGAGAAACAAGTTACCTGGTGTTTTCACCACTCCACAGTGCGTTTGATATGCAGAACCAGCGATATCTTGGTTTTCGTGGGGTTTCAAGCTCAGATATGCATTTTCTGCGATAATCTTGGTGAGACTTCTGTCCGAAGTATGCAGAATCATCGAGATCGCACTTTTCGAGCTATTTAATGCGAGAAACACGTTATCTGGTGTATTCACCACTCCACAGCGCGTTTGATATGCAGAACCGGCGACATCATGGATTTCGTCGGGGTTCAAGCTGAGATATGCATTTTCTGCGATAATCTTGGTGAGACTTCTGTCCGAAGTATGCTGAATCATCTAGATCGCTCTTTTCGAGCTATTTAATGCGAGAAACACGTTATCTGGTGTTTTCACCACTACACAGTGCGTTTGATATGCAGAACCAGCGATATCTTGGTTTTCGTGGGGTTTCAAGATGAGATATGCATTTTCTGCGATAATCTTGGTGAGACTTCTGTCCGAAGTATGCAGAATCATCGAGATCGCTCTTCTCGAGCTATTTAATGCGAGAAACAAGTTATCTGGTGTTTTCACCACTCCACAGTGCGTTTGATATGCAGAACCAGCGATATCTTGGTTTTCGTGGGGTTTCAAGCTCAGATATGCGTTTTTTGCGATAATCTTGGTGCGACTTCTGTTCGAAGTATGCAGAATCATCGAGATCGCACTTTTCGATCTATTTAATGCGAGATACACGTTATCAGGTTGTTTTCATCACTCCACAGGGCGTTTGATATGCAGAACCGGCGATATCTTGGTTTTCGTGGGGTTTCCATGTGAGATATGCATTTTCTGCGATAATATTGGTGAGACTTCTGTCCGAAGTATGCAGAGTCATCTAGATCGTACTTGTCGAGCTATTTAATGCGAGAAACACGTTTTCTGGGGTTTTCACCAATCCACAGTTCGTTGGATATGCAGAACAGGAGATATCTTGGTTTTCGTGGGGTTTCCAGATGAAATATGCATTTTCTGCGATAATCTTGGTGTTTCATCTATGAGAAGTATGCAGAATCACCCAGAACGATCTTTTCGAGCTAGTTAATGCGAGTAACACGTTATCTGGTGTTTTCACCACTCCACAGTGCGTTTGATATGCAGAACCGGCGACATCATGGATTTCGTCGGGGTTCAAGCTGAGATATGCATTTTCAGCGATAATCTTGGTGAGACTTCTGTCCGAAGTATGCTGAACCATCGAGATCACTCGTTTCGACCTATTTAATGCGAGAAACACGTTATCTGGTGTTTTCACCACTCCGCAGTGCGTTTGATATGCAGAACCAGCGATATCTTGGTTTTCGTGGGGTTTCAAGCTGAGATATGCATTTCCCTGCGATAATCTTGTTGAGACTTCTGTCCGAAGTATGCAGAATCATCGAGATCGCACTTTTCGAGCTATTTAATGCGAGAAACAAGTTATCTGGTGTTTTCACCACTCCACAGTGCGTTTGATATGCAGAACCAGCGATATCTTGGTTTTCGTGGGGTTTCAAGCTCAGATATGCATTTTCTGCGATAATCTTGGTGAGACTTCTGTCCGAAGTATGCAGAATCATCGCGATCGCACTTTTCGAGCTATTTAATGCGAGAAACACATTATCTGGTGTTTTCACCACTCCACAGTGCGTTTGATATGCAGAACCGGCTATATCTTGGTTTTTGTGGGGTTTCAAGCAGAGATATGCATTTTTTACGATAATCTTGGTGAGACTTCTGTCCGAAGTATGCTTAATCATCGAGATCGTACTTTTCGAGCTTTTTAAAGCGAGAAACACGTTTTCTGGGGTTTTCACCACTCCACAGTTCGTTGGATATGCAGAACAGGAGATAGCTTGGTTTTCGTGGGGTTTCTAGCAGAGATATGCATTTTCTGCGATAATCATGGTGAGACTTCTGTTAGAAGTATGCAGAACCATCGAGATCGCACATTTCGATCTATTTAATTCGAGAAACACGTTGTCTGGTGTTTTCACCACTCCACAGTGCGTTTGATATGCAGAACCAGCGATGTCTTGGTTTTCGTGGGGTTTCAAGCTGAGATATACATTTCCCTGCGATAATCTTGGTGAGACTTCTGTCCGAAGTATGCAGAATCATCGAGATGGCTCCATTCGAGCTATTTAATGCGAGAAACACGTTGTCTGGTGTTTTCACCACTCCACAGTTGGTTTGATATGCAGAACCGGCGATGTTTGGTTTTCGTCGGGTTTCAAGCTGAGATATGCATTTTTTACGATAATCTTGATGAGACTTCTGTCCGAAGTATGCTTAATCATCGAGATCGCTCGTTTCGACCAATTTAATGCGAGAAACACGTTATCTGGTGTTTTCAGCACTCCACAGTGCGGTTGATATGCAGAACTGGCGGTATCTTGGTTTTGGTGGGGTTTCAAGCTGAGATATGCATTTTTTATGATAATCTTGGTGAGACTTCTCTCCGAAGTATGCTTAATCATCGAGATCGCTCTATTCGAGCTATTTAATGCGAGAAACACGTTATCTGGTGTTTTCAGCACTCCACAGTGCGTTTGATATGCAGAACCTGCGATCTCTTGGTTTTCGTGGGGATTCAAGCTCAGATATGCATTTTCTGCGATAATCTTGGTGAGACTTCTGTCCGAAGTATGCAGAGTCATCGAGATCGCTCGTTTCGAGCTATTTAATGCGAGAAACACGTTATCTGGTGTTTTCACCACTCCCCAGTGCGTTGGATATGCAGAACCGGAGATATTTTGGTTTTCGTCGGGTTTCGTGCTGTAATATGCATTTTCTACGATAAGTTTGGTGAGACATCAGTCCGAAGTATGCAGAAACATCGAGAGCGCTCTTTTCGAGCTGTTTAATGCGAGAAACACGTTATCTGGTGTTATCACCACTGCACAGTGCGTTTGATAATCAGAACCGGCGATATCTTGGTTTTTGTTCGGTTTCAAGCTGAGATATGCATTTTTTACGATAATCTTGGTGAGACTTCTGTCCGAAGTATGCTTAATCATCGAGATCGCTCTTTTCGAGCTATTTAATGCGAGAAACACGTTTTCTGGGGTTTTCAAGACACACAGTTCTTCGGATATGCAGAACAGGTGATATCTTGGTTTTCGAGGGGTTTCAAGCTGAGATATGCATTTTCTGCGATAATCTTGGAGAGACTTCTGTTCGAAGTATGCAGAATCATCGAGATCGCTCTTTTGGAGCTATTTAATGCGAGAAACACGTTTTCTGGGGTTTTCACCACACCACAGTTCGTTGGATATGCAGAACAGGTGATACCTTGGTTTTCGAGGGGTTTCAAGCTGAGATATGCATTTTCTGCGATAATCTTGGAGAGACTTCTGTCCGAAGTATGCAGAATCATCGAGATCGCTCTTTTCGAGCTATTTAATGCGAGAAACACGTTTTCTGGGGTTTTCACCACACCACAGTTCGTTGGATATGCAGAACCAGCGATATCTGGGTTTTCGTGGGGTTTCAAGCTGAGATATGCATTTTTTACGATAATCTTGATGAGACTTCTGTCCGAAGTATGCAGAATCATCGAGATCGCACTTTTCGAGCTATTTAATGCGACAAACACGTTATCTGGTGTTTTCAGCACTCCACAGTGCGTTTGATATGCAGAACCAGCGAAATCTTGGTTTTCGTGGGGTTTCAAGCTGAGATATGCATTGTTTACGATAATCATGGTGAGACTTCTGTCCGAAGTATGCAGAATCATCGAGATCGCACTTTTCGAGCTATTTAATGCGACAAACACGTTATCTGGTGTTTTCAGCACTCCACAGTGCGTTCGATATGCAGAACCAGCGATATCTGGGTTTTCGTGGGGTTTCAAGCTGAGATATGCATTTTTTACGATAATCTTGGTGAGACTTCTGTCCGAAGTATGCAGAATCATCGAGATCGCTCGTTTCGAGCTATTTAATGCGAGAAACACGTTATCTGGTGTTTTCACCACTCCACAGTGCGTTGGATATGCAGAACCGGAGATATTTTGGTTTTCGTCGGGTTTCATGCTGAGATATGCATTTTCTACGATAAGCTTGGTGAGACATCTGTCCGAAGTATGCAGAAACATCGAGAGCGCTCTTCTCGAGCTATTTAATGCGAGAAACTCGTTTTCTGGGGTTTTCACCACTCCACAGTTCGTTGGATATGCAGAACCGGAGATATTTTGGTTTTCGTCGGGTTTCATGCTGAGATATGCATTTTCTACGATAAGCTAGGTGAGACATCTGTCCGAAGTATGCAGAAACATCGAGAGCGCTCTTTTCGAGCTATTTAATGCGAGAAACTCTTTTTCTGGGGTTTTCACCACTCCGCAGTTCGTTGGATATGCAGAACCGGAGATATCATGGATTTCGTGGGGTTTCAAGCTGAGCTATGCATTTTTTACGATAATCTTGGTGAGACTCCTGTCCGAAGTATGCTTAATCATCGAGATCGCTCGTTTCGACCTATTTAATGCGAGAAACACGTTATCTGGTGTTTTCAGCACTCCACAGTGCGTTTGATATGCAGAACCAGCGATATCTGGGTTTTCGTCCGGTTTCAAGCTGAGATATGCATTTTTTACGATAATCTTGGTGAGACTTCTGTCCGACGTATGCTTGATCATCGAGATCGCTCGTTTCTACCTATTTAATGCGAGAAACACGTTATCTGGTGTTTTCACCACTCCACAGTGCGTATGATATGCAGAGCAGGCGATATCTTGGTTTTCGTGGGGTTTCAAGCTGAGATATGCATTTTCTGCGATAATCTTGGTGAGACTTCTGTCCGAAGTGTGCAGAATCATCGAGATCGCTCTTTTCGAGTTATTTAATGCGAGAAACACGTTATCTGGTGTTTTCACCACTCCACAGTGCGTTTGATATGCAGAACCAGCGATATCTTGGTTTTCGTGGGGTTTCAAGCTGAGATATGCATTTTTTACGATAATCTTGGTGAGACTTCTGTCCGAAGTATGCAGAATCATCGAGATCGCTCGTTTCGAGCTATTTAATGCGAGTAACACGTTATCTGGTGTTTTCACCACTCCACAGTGCGTTGGATATGCAGAACCGGAGATATTTTGGTTTTCGTCGGGTTTCATGCTGAGATATGCATTTTCTACGATCAGCTTGGTGAGACATCTGTCCGAAGTATGCAGAAACATCGAGAGCGTTCTTTTCGAGCTATTTAATGCGAGAAACTCGTTTTCAGGGGTTTTCACCACTCCACAGTTCGTTGGATATGCAGAACCGGAGATATTTCGGTTTTCGTCGGGTTTCATGCTGAGATATGCATTTTCTACGATAAGCTAGGTGAGACATCTGTCCGCAGTATGCAGAAACATCGAGATCGCACTTTTCGAGCTATTTAATGCGACAAACACGTTATCTGGTGTTTTCAGCACACCACAGTGCGTTTGATATGCAGAACCAGCGAAATCTCGGTTTTCGTGGGGTTTCAAGCTGAGATATGCATTTTTTACGATAATCTTGGTGAGACTTCTGCCCGAAGTATGCTTAATCATCGAGATCGCTCTATTCGAGCTATTTAATGCGAGAAACACGTTATCTGGTGTTTTCACCACTCCACAGTGCGTATGATATACAGATCCGACGATATCTTGGTTTTCGTGGGGTTTCAAGCTCAGATATGCATTTTCTGCGATAATCATGGTGAGACTTCTGTCCGAAGTATGCAGAGTCATCGAGATCGTACTATTCGAGCTATTTAATGCGAAAAACACGTTATATGGTGTTTTCACCACTCCTCAGTGCGTATGATATGCAGAACCGACGATATCTTGGTTTTCGTGGGGTTTCAAGCTGAGATATGCATTTTCTGCGATAATCTTGGTGAGGCTTCTGTCCGAAGTATGCAGAAACATGGAGATCGCTCTATTCGAGCTATTTAATGCGAGAAACACGTTATCTGGTGTTTTCACCACTCCACAGTGCGTATGATATACAGAACCGACGATATCTTGGTTTTCGTGGGGTTTCAAGCTCAGATATGCATTTTCTGCGATAATCATGGTGAGACTTCTGTCCGAAGTATGCAGAGTCATCGAGATCGCTCTTTTCGAGCTATTTAATGCGAGAAACAAGTTATCTGGTGTTTTCACCACTCCGCAGTGCGTTCGATATGCAGAACCAGCGATATCTGGGTTTTCGTGGGGTTTCAAGCTGAGATATGCATTTTTTACGATAATCTTGATGAGACTTCTGTCCGAAGTATGCAGAAACATCGAGATCGCACTTTTCGAGCTATTTAATGCGACAAACACGTTATCTGGTGTTTTCAGCACTCCACAGTGCGTTTGATATGCAGAACCAGCGAAATCTTGGTTTTCGTGGGGTTTCAAGCTGAGATATGCATTGTTTACGATAATCATGGTGAGACTTCTGTCCGAAGTATGCAGAATCATCGAGATCGCACTTTTCGAGCTATTTAATGCGACAAACACGTTATCTGGTGTTTTCAGCACTCCACAGTGCGTTCGATATGCAGAACCAGCGATATCTGGGTTTTCGTGGGGTTTCAAGCTGAGATATGCATTTTTTACGATAATCTTGATGAGACTTCTGTCCGAAGTATGCAGAAACATCGAGATCGCACTTTTCGAGCTATTTAATGCGACAAACACGTTATCTGGTGTTTTCAGCACTCCACAGTGCGTTTGATATGCAGAACCAGCGAAATCTTGGTTTTCGTGGGGTTTCAAGCTGAGATATGCATTTTTTTACGATAATCTTGGTGAGACTTCTGTCCGAAGTATGCTTAATCATCGAGATCGCTCGTTTCGAGCTATTTAATGCGAGAAACATGTTATCTGGTGTTTTCACCACTCCACAGTGCGTTTGATATGCAGAAACAGCGATATCTTGGTTTTCGTGGGGTTTCAAGCTGAGATATGCATTTTTTACGATAATCATGGTGAGACTTCTGTCCGAAGTATGCAGAATCATCGAGATCGCACTTTTCAAGCTATTTAATGCGAGAAACACGTTATCTGGTGTTTTCACCACTCCACAGTGCGTATGATATACAGAACCGACGATATCTTGGTTTTCGTGGGGTTTCAAGCTCAGATATGCATTTTCTGCGATAATCATGGTGAGACTTCTGTCCGAAGTATGCAGAGTCATCGAGATCGTACTATTCGAGCTATTTAATGCGAAAAACACGTTATCTGGTGTTTTCACCACTCCACAGTGCGTATGATATGCAGAACCGACGATATCTTGGTTTTCGTGGGGTTTCAAGCTGAGAAATGCATTTTTTACGATAATCTTGGTGAGACTTCTGTCCGAAGTATGCTTAATCATCGAGATCGCTCTATTCGAGCTATTTAATGCGAGAAACACGTTATCTGGTGTTTTCACCACTCCACAGTGCGTTGGATATGCAGAACCGGAGATATTTTGGTTTTCGTCGGGTTTCAAGCTGAGATATGCATTTTCTACGATAAGCTTGGTGAAACATCTGTCCGAAGTATGCAGAAACGTCGAGAGCGCTCTTTTCGAGCTATTTAATGCGAGAAACACGTTTTCTGGGGTTTTGACCACTCCACAGTGCGTTGGATATGCAGAACCGGAGATAACTCGGTTTTCGTCGGGTTTCAAGCTGAGATATGTATTTTTTACGATAATTTTGGTGAGACTTCTGTCCGAAGTATGCAGAATCATCGAGATCGCTCGTTTCGAGCTATTTAATGCGAGAAACACGTTATCTGGTGTTTTCACCACTCCACAGTGCGTTTGATATGCAGAACAGGCGATATCTTGGTTTTCGTGGGGTTTCAAGCTGAGATATGCATTTCCTGCGGTAATCTTGGTGAGACTCCTGTCCGAAGTATGCTGAATCATCGAGATCGCTCTTTTCGAGCTATTTAATGCGAGAAACACGTTCTCTGGTTATTTTCACCACTCCACAGTGCGTTTGATATGCAGAACCGGCAACATCTTGATTTTCGTTAGGTTTCGAGCTGAGATATGCATTTTCTGCGATAATTTTGGTGAGACTTCTGTCAGAAGTATGCAGAATCTTCGAGAACGCTCTTTTCGAGCTACTTAATGCGCGAAACACGTTTTCTGCTGTTTTCACCACTCCACGGTACGTTTGATGTGCAGAACCGGAGATAACTCTGTTTTCGTCGGGTTTCAAGCTGAGATATGCATTTTCTACGATAATCTTGGTGAGACTTCTGTCAGAAGTCTGCAGGATCTTCGAGAACGCTCTTTTCGAGCTAGTTAAAGCGAGGAAAACCTTATCCGGTGTTTTCACTACTCCACAGTGCGTTTGATATGCAAAACCGGCGATATTTTGGTTTTCGTCGGGTTTCAAGCTGAGATATGCATTTTCCACGATAATCTTGGTGAAATATCTGTCCGAAGTATGCAGAAACATCGGGAGCGCTCTTTTCGAGCTATTTAATGCGAGAAACTCGTTTTCTGGAGTTTTCACCACTCCACAGTGCGTTTGACATGCAGAACCGGAGATATCTTGGTTTTCGTGGGGTTTCAAGATGAGATATGCATTTTCTGCGATAATCTTGGTGAGACTCCTGTCCGAAGTATGCAGAATCATCGAGATCGCTCGTTTCGAGCTATTTAATGCGAGAAACACGTTATCTGGTGTTTTCACCACTCCGCAGTGCGTTTGATGTGCAGAACCAGCGATATCTTGGTTTTCGTGGGGTTTCAAGCTCAGATATGCATTTTCTGCGATAATCTTGGTGAGACTTCTGTCCGAAGTATGCAGAGTCATCGAGATCGCTCTTTTCGAGCTATTTAATGCGAGAAACAAGTTACCTGGTGTTTTCACCACTCCACAGTGCGTTTGATATGCAGAACCAGCGATATCTTGGTTTTCGTGGGGTTTCAAGCTCAGATATGCATTTTCTGCGATAATCTTGGTGAGACTTCTGTCCGAAGTATGCAGAATCATCGAGATCGCACTTTTCGAGCTATTTAATGCGAGAAACACGTTATCTGGTGTATTCACCACTCCACAGCGCGTTTGATATGCAGAACCGGCGACATCATGGATTTCGTCGGGGTTCAAGCTGAGATATGCATTTTCTGCGATAATCTTGGTGAGACTTCTGTCCGAAGTATGCTGAATCATCTAGATCGCTCTTTTCGAGCTATTTAATGCGAGAAACACGTTATCTGGTGTTTTCACCACTACACAGTGCGTTTGATATGCAGAACCAGCGATATCTTGGTTTTCGTGGGGTTTCAAGATGAGATATGCATTTTCTGCGATAATCTTGGTGAGACTTCTGTCCGAAGTATGCAGAATCATCGAGATCGCTCTTCTCGAGCTATTTAATGCGAGAAACAAGTTATCTGGTGTTTTCACCACTCCACAGTGCGTTTGATATGCAGAAACAGCGATATCTTGGTTTTCGTGGGGTTTCAAGCTCAGATATGCGTTTTTTGCGATAATCTTGGTGCGACTTCTGTTCGAAGTATGCAGAATCATCGAGATCGCACTTTTCGATCTATTTAATGCGAGATACACGTTATCAGGTTGTTTTCATCACTCCACAGGGCGTTTGATATGCAGAACCGGCGATATCTTGGTTTTCGTGGGGTTTCCATGTGAGATATGCATTTTCTGCGATAATATTGGTGAGACTTCTGTCCGAAGTATGCAGAGTCATCTAGATCGTACTTTTCGAGCTATTTAATGCGAGAAACACGTTTTCTGGGGTTTTCACCAATCCACAGTTCGTTGGATATGCAGAACAGGAGATATCTTGGTTTTCGTGGGGTTTCCAGATGAAATATGCATTTTCTGCGATAATCTTGGTGTTTCATCTATGAGAAGTATGCAGAATCACCCAGAACGATCTTTTCGAGCTAGTTAATGCGAGTAACACGTTATCTGGTGTTTTCACCACTCCACAGTGCGTTTGATATGCAGAACCGGCGACATCATGGATTTCGTCGGGGTTCAAGCTGAGATATGCATTTTCAGCGATAATCTTGGTGAGACTTCTGTCCGAAGTATGCTGAACCATCGAGATCACTCGTTTCGACCTATTTAATGCGAGAAACACGTTATCTGGTGTTTTCACCACTCCGCAGTGCGTTTGATATGCAGAACCAGCGATATCTTGGTTTTCGTGGGGTTTCAAGCTGAGATATGCATTTCCCTGCGATAATCTTGTTGAGACTTCTGTCCGAAGTATGCAGAATCATCGAGATCGCACTTTTCGAGCTATTTAATGCGAGAAACAAGTTATCTGGTGTTTTCACCACTCCACAGTGCGTTTGATATGCAGAACCAGCGATATCTTGGTTTTCGTGGGGTTTCAAGCTCAGATATGCATTTTCTGCGATAATCTTGGTGAGACTTCTGTCCGAAGTATGCAGAATCATCGCGATCGCACTTTTCGAGCTATTTAATGCGAGAAACACATTATCTGGTGTTTTCACCACTCCACAGTGCGTTTGATATGCAGAACCGGCTATATCTTGGTTTTTGTGGGGTTTCAAGCAGAGATATGCATTTTTTACGATAATCTTGGTGAGACTTCTGTCCGAAGTATGCTTAATCATCGAGATCGTACTTTTCGAGCTTTTTAAAGCGAGAAACACGTTATCTGGTGTTTTCAGCACTCCACAGTGCGTTTGATATGCAGAACCTGCGATCTCTTGGTTTTCGTGGGGATTCAAGCTCAGATATGCATTTTCTGCGATAATCTTGGTGAGACTTCTGTCCGAAGTATGCAGAGTCATCGAGATCGCTCGTTTCGAGCTATTTAATGCGAGAAACACGTTATCTGGTGTTTTCACCACTCCCCAGTGCGTTGGATATGCAGAACCGGAGATATTTTGGTTTTCGTCGGGTTTCGTGCTGTAATATGCATTTTCTACGATAAGCTTGGTGAGACATCAGTCCGAAGTATGCAGAAACATCGAGAGCGCTCTTTTCGAGCTGCTTAATGCGAGAAACACGTTATCTGGTGTTATCACCACTGCACAGTGCGTTTGATAATCAGAACCGGCGATATCTTGGTTTTTGTTGGGTTTCAAGCTGAGATATGCATTTTTTACGATAATCTTGGTGAGACTTCTGTCCGAAGTATGCTTAATCATCGAGATCGCTCTTTTCGAGCTATTTAATGCGAGAAACACGTTTTCTGGGGTTTTCAAGACACACAGTTCTTCGGATATGCAGAACAGGTGATATCTTGGTTTTCGAGGGGTTTCAAGCTGAGATATGCATTTTCTGCGATAATCTTGGAGAGACTTCTGTTCGAAGTATGCAGAATCATCGAGATCGCTCTTTTGGAGCTATTTAATGCGAGAAACACGTTTTCTGGGGTTTTCACCACACCACAGTTCGTTGGATATGCAGAACAGGTGATACCTTGGTTTTCGAGGGGTTTCAAGCTGAGATATGCATTTTCTGCGATAATCTTGGAGAGACTTCTGTCCGAAGTATGCAGAATCATCGAGATCGCTCTTTTCGAGCTATTTAATGCGAGAAACACGTTTTCTGGGGTTTTCACCACACCACAGTTCGTTGGATATGCAGAACCAGCGATATCTGGGTTTTCGTGGGGTTTCAAGCTGAGATATGCATTTTTTACGATAATCTTGATGAGACTTCTGTCCGAAGTATGCAGAATCATCGAGATCGCACTTTTCGAGCTATTTAATGCGACAAACACGTTATCTGGTGTTTTCAGCACTCCACAGTGCGTTTGATATGCAGAACCAGCGAAATCTTGGTTTTCGTGGGGTTTCAAGCTGAGATATGCATTGTTTACGATAATCATGGTGAGACTTCTGTCCGAAGTATGCAGAATCATCGAGATCGCACTTTTCGAGCTATTTAATGCGACAAACACGTTATCTGGTGTTTTCAGCACTCCACAGTGCGTTCGATATGCAGAACCAGCGATATCTGGGTTTTCGTGGGGTTTCAAGCTGAGATATGCATTTTTTACGATAATCTTGGTGAGACTTCTGTCCGAAGTATGCAGAATCATCGAGATCGCTCGTTTCGAGCTATTTAATGCGAGAAACACGTTATCTGGTGTTTTCACCACTCCACAGTGCGTTGGATATGCAGAACCGGAGATATTTTGGTTTTCGTCGGGTTTCATGCTGAGATATGCATTTTCTACGATAAGCTTGGTGAGACATCTGTCCGAAGTATGCAGAAACATCGAGAGCGCTCTTCTCGAGCTATTTAATGCGAGAAACTCGTTTTCTGGGGTTTTCACCACTCCACAGTTCGTTGGATATGCAGAACCGGAGATATTTTGGTTTTCGTCGGGTTTCATGCTGAGATATGCATTTTCTACGATAAGCTAGGTGAGACATCTGTCCGAAGTATGCAGAAACATCGAGAGCGCTCTTTTCGAGCTATTTAATGCGAGAAACTCTTTTTCTGGGGTTTTCACCACTCCGCAGTTCGTTGGATATGCAGAACCGGAGATATCATGGATTTCGTGGGGTTTCAAGCTGAGCTATGCATTTTTTACGATAATCTTGGTGAGACTCCTGTCCGAAGTATGCTTAATCATCGAGATCGCTCGTTTCGACCTATTTAATGCGAGAAACACGTTATCTGGTGTTTTCAGCACTCCACAGTGCGTTTGATATGCAGAACCAGCGATATCTGGGTTTTCGTCCGGTTTCAAGCTGAGATATGCATTTTTTACGATAATCTTGGTGAGACTTCTGTCCGACGTATGCTTGATCATCGAGATCGCTCGTTTCTACCTATTTAATGCGAGAAACACGTTATCTGGTGTTTTCACCACTCCACAGTGCGTATGATATGCAGAACAGGCGATATCTTGGTTTTCGTGGGGTTTCAAGCTGAGATATGCATTTTCTGCGATAATCTTGGTGAGACTTCTGTCCGAAGTGTGCAGAATCATCGAGATCGCTCTTTTCGAGTTATTTAATGCGAGAAACACGTTATCTGGTGTTTTCACCACTCCACAGTGCGTTTGATATGCAGAACCAGCGATATCTTGGTTTTCGTGGGGTTTCAAGCTGAGATATGCATTTTTTACGATAATCTTGGTGAGACTTCTGTCCGAAGTATGCAGAATCATCGAGATCGCTCGTTTCGAGCTATTTAATGCGAGTAACACGTTATCTGGTGTTTTCACCACTCCACAGTGCGTTGGATATGCAGAACCGGAGATATTTTGGTTTTCGTCGGGTTTCATGCTGAGATATGCATTTTCTACGATCAGCTTGGTGAGACATCTGTCCGAAGTATGCAGAAACATCGAGAGCGTTCTTTTCGAGCTATTTAATGCGAGAAACTCGTTTTCAGGGGTTTTCACCACTCCACAGTTCGTTGGATATGCAGAACCGGAGATATTTCGGTTTTCGTCGGGTTTCATGCTGAGATATGCATTTTCTACGATAAGCTAGGTGAGACATCTGTCCGCAGTATGCAGAAACATCGAGATCGCACTTTTCGAGCTATTTAATGCGACAAACACGTTATCTGGTGTTTTCAGCACACCACAGTGCGTTTGATATGCAGAACCAGCGAAATCTCGGTTTTCGTGGGGTTTCAAGCTGAGATATGCATTTTTTACGATAATCTTGGTGAGACTTCTGCCCGAAGTATGCTTAATCATCGAGATCGCTCTATTCGAGCTATTTAATGCGAGAAACACGTTATCTGGTGTTTTCACCACTCCACAGTGCGTATGATATACAGATCCGACGATATCTTGGTTTTCGTGGGGTTTCAAGCTCAGATATGCATTTTCTGCGATAATCATGGTGAGACTTCTGTCCGAAGTATGCAGAGTCATCGAGATCGTACTATTCGAGCTATTTAATGCGAAAAACACGTTATATGGTGTTTTCACCACTCCTCAGTGCGTATGATATGCAGAACCGACGATATCTTGGTTTTCGTGGGGTTTCAAGCTGAGATATGCATTTTCTGCGATAATCTTGGTGAGGCTTCTGTCCGAAGTATGCAGAAACATGGAGATCGCTCTATTCGAGCTATTTAATGCGAGAAACACGTTATCTGGTGTTTTCACCACTCCACAGTGCGTATGATATACAGAACCGACGATATCTTGGTTTTCGTGGGGTTTCAAGCTCAGATATGCATTTTCTGCGATAATCATGGTGAGACTTCTGTCCGAAGTATGCAGAGTCATCGAGATCGCTCTTTTCGAGCTATTTAATGCGAGAAACAAGTTATCTGGTGTTTTCACCACTCCGCAGTGCGTTCGATATGCAGAACCAGCGATATCTGGGTTTTCGTGGGGTTTCAAGCTGAGATATGCATTTTTTACGATAATCTTGATGAGACTTCTGTCCGAAGTATGCAGAAACATCGAGATCGCACTTTTCGAGCTATTTAATGCGACAAACACGTTATCTGGTGTTTTCAGCACTCCACAGTGCGTTTGATATGCAGAACCAGCGAAATCTTGGTTTTCGTGGGGTTTCAAGCTGAGATATGCATTGTTTACGATAATCATGGTGAGACTTCTGTCCGAAGTATGCAGAATCATCGAGATCGCACTTTTCGAGCTATTTAATGCGACAAACACGTTATCTGGTGTTTTCAGCACTCCACAGTGCGTTCGATATGCAGAACCAGCGATATCTGGGTTTTCGTGGGGTTTCAAGCTGAGATATGCATTTTTTACGATAATCTTGATGAGACTTCTGTCCGAAGTATGCAGAAACATCGAGATCGCACTTTTCGAGCTATTTAATGCGACAAACACGTTATCTGGTGTTTTCAGCACTCCACAGTGCGTTTGATATGCAGAACCAGCGAAATCTTGGTTTTCGTGGGGTTTCAAGCTGAGATATGCATTTTTTTACGATAATCTTGGTGAGACTTCTGTCCGAAGTATGCTTAATCATCGAGATCGCTCGTTTCGAGCTATTTAATGCGAGAAACATGTTATCTGGTGTTTTCACCACTCCACAGTGCGTTTGATATGCAGAAACAGCGATATCTTGGTTTTCGTGGGGTTTCAAGCTGAGATATGCATTTTTTACGATAATCATGGTGAGACTTCTGTCCGAAGTATGCAGAATCATCGAGATCGCACTTTTCAAGCTATTTAATGCGAGAAACACGTTATCTGGTGTTTTCACCACTCCACAGTGCGTATGATATACAGAACCGACGATATCTTGGTTTTCGTGGGGTTTCAAGCTCAGATATGCATTTTCTGCGATAATCATGGTGAGACTTCTGTCCGAAGTATGCAGAGTCATCGAGATCGTACTATTCGAGCTATTTAATGCGAAAAACACGTTATCTGGTGTTTTCACCACTCCACAGTGCGTATGATATGCAGAACCGACGATATCTTGGTTTTCGTGGGGTTTCAAGCTGAGAAATGCATTTTTTACGATAATCTTGGTGAGACTTCTGTCCGAAGTATGCTTAATCATCGAGATCGCTCTATTCGAGCTATTTAATGCGAGAAGCACGTTATCTGGTGTTTTCACCACTCCACAGTGCGTTGGATATGCAGAACCGGAGATATTTTGGTTTTCGTCGGGTTTCAAGCTGAGATATGCATTTTCTACGATAAGCTTGGTGAAACATCTGTCCGAAGTATGCAGAAACGTCGAGAGCGCTCTTTTCGAGCTATTTAATGCGAGAAACACGTTTTCTGGGGTTTTGACCACTCCACAGTGCGTTGGATATGCAGAACCGGAGATAACTCGGTTTTCGTCGGGTTTCAAGCTGAGATATGTATTTTTTACGATAATTTTGGTGAGACTTCTGTCCGAAGTATGCAGAATCATCGAGATCGCTCGTTTCGAGCTATTTAATGCGAGAAACACGTTATCTGGTGTTTTCACCACTCCACAGTGCGTTTGATATGCAGAACAGGCGATATCTTGGTTTTCGTGGGGTTTCAAGCTGAGATATGCATTTCCTGCGGTAATCTTGGTGAGACTCCTGTCCGAAGTATGCTGAATCATCGAGATCGCTCTTTTCGAGCTATTTAATGCGAGAAACACGTTCTCTGGTTATTTTCACCACTCCACAGTGCGTTTGATATGCAGAACCGGCAACATCTTGATTTTCGTTAGGTTTCGAGCTGAGATATGCATTTTCTGCGATAATTTTGGTGAGACTTCTGTCAGAAGTATGCAGAATCTTCGAGAACGCTCTTTTCGAGCTACTTAATGCGCGAAACACGTTTTCTGCTGTTTTCACCACTCCACGGTACGTTTGATGTGCAGAACCGGAGATAACTCGGTTTTCGTCGGGTTTCAAGCTGAGATATGCATTTTCTACGATAATCTTGGTGAGACTTCTGTCAGAAGTCTGCAGGATCTTCGAGAACGCTCTTTTCGAGCTAGTTAAAGCGAGGAAAACCTTATCCGGTGTTTTCACTACTCCACAGTGCGTTTGATATGCAAAACCGGCGATATTTTGGTTTTCGTCGGGTTTCAAGCTGAGATATGCATTTTCCACGATAATCTTGGTGAAATATCTGTCCGAAGTATGCAGAAACATCGGGAGCGCTCTTTTCGAGCTATTTAATGCGAGAAACTCGTTTTCTGGAGTTTTCACCACTCCACAGTGCGTTTGACATGCAGAACCGGAGATATTTTGGTTTTCATCGGGTTTCAAACTGAGATATGCATTTTCTACGATAATTTTGGTGAGACTTCTGTCCGAAGTATGCAGAATCATCGAGATCGCTCGTTTCGAGCTATTTAATGCGAGAAACACGTTATCTGGTGTTTTCACCACTCCGCAGTGCGTTTGATGTGCAGAACCAGCGATATCTTGGTTTTCGTGGGGTTTCAAGCTCAATTATGCATTTTCTGCGATAATCTTGGTGAGACTTCTGTCCGAAGTATGCAGAGTCATCGAGATCGTACTTTTCGAGCTATTTAATGCGACAAACACGTTTTCTGGGGTTTTCACCACTCCACAGTTCGTTAGATATGCAGAACAGGAGATACCTTGGTTTTCGTGGGGTTTCTAGCAGAGATATGCATTTTCTGCGATAATCTTGGTGAGACCTCTGTCCGAAGTATGCAGAAACATGGAGATCGCTCTTTTCGACCTATTGAATGCGAGAAACACGTTATCTGGTGTTTTCACCACTCCACAGTGCGTTTGATATGCAGAACCAGCGAAATCTTGGTTTTCGTTGGGTTTCAAGCTGAGATATGCATTTTTTACGATAATCATGGTGAGACTTCTGTCCGAAGTATGCAGAATCATCGAGATCGCACTTTTCGAGCTATTTAATGCGACAAACACGTTATCTGGTGTTTTCAGCACTCCACAGTGCGTTCGATATGCAGAACCAGCGATATCTGGGTTTTCGTGGGGTTTCAAGCTGAGATATGCATTTTTTACGATAATCATGGTGAGACTTCTGTCTGAAGTATGCAGAGTCATCGAGATCGTACTATTCGAGCTATTTAATGCGAAAAACACGTTATCTGGTGTTTTCACCACTCCACAGTGCGTATGATATGCAGAACCAGCGAAATCTTGGTTTTCGTGGGGTTTCAAGCTGAGATATGCATTTTTTACGATAATCTTGGTGAGACTTCTGTCCGTAGTATGCTTAATCATCGAGATCGCTCTATTCGAGCTATTTAATGCGAGAAACACGTTATCTGTTGTTTTCACCACTCCACAGTGCGTATGATATACAGAACCGACGATATCTTGGTTTTCGTGGGGTTTCAAGCTCAGATATGCATTTTCTGCGATAATCATGGTGAGACTTCTGTCCGAAGTATGCAGAGTCATCGAGATCGCTCTTTTCGAGCTATTTAATGCGAGAAACAAGTTATCTGGTGTTTTCACCACTCCGCAGTGCGTTTGATATGCAGAACCAGCGAAATCTTGGTTTTCGTGGGGTTTCAAGCTGAGATATGCATTTTTTACGATAATCTTGGTGAGACTTCTGTCCGAAGTATGCTTAATCATCGAGATCGCTCTATTCGAGCTATTTAATGCGAAAAACACGTTATCTGGTGTTTTCACCACTCCACAGTGCGTATGATATACAGAACCGACGATATCTTGGTTTTCGTGGGGTTTCAAGCTGAGATATGCATTTTTTACGATAATCTTTGTGAGACTTCTGTCCGAAGTATGCTTAATCATCGAGATCGCTCTATTCGAGCTATTTAATGCGAGAAACACGTTATCTGGTGTTTTCACCACTCCACAGTGCGTATGATATACAGAACCGACGATATCTTGGTTTTCGTGGGGTTTCAAGCTCAGATATGCATTTTCTGCGATAATCATGGTGAGACTTCTGTCCGAAGTATGCAGAGTCATCGAGATCGCTCTTTTCGAGCTATTTAATGCCAGAAACAAGTTATCTGGTGTTTTCACCACTCCGCAGTGCGTTTGATATGCAGAACCAGCGAAATCTTGGTTTTCGTGGGGTTTCAAGCTGAGATATGCATTTTTTACGATAATCTTGGTGAGACTTCTGTCCGTAGTATGCTTAATCATCGAGATCGCTCTATTCGAGCTATTTAATGCGAGAAACACGTTATCTGTTGTTTTCACCACTCCACAGTGCGTATGATATACAGAACCGACGATATCTTGGTTTTCGTGGGGTTTCAAGCTCAGATATGCATTTTCTGCGATAATCATGGTGAGACTTCTGTCCGAAGTATGCAGAGTCATCGAGATCGCTCTTTTCGAGCTATTTAATGCGAGAAACAAGTTATCTGGTGTTTTCACCACTCCGCAGTGCGTTTGATATGCAGAACCAGCGAAATCTTGGTTTTCGTGGGGTTTCAAGCTGAGATATGCATTTTTTACGATAATCTTGGTGAGACTTCTGTCCGAAGTATGCTTAATCATCGAGATCGCTCTATTCGAGCTATTTAATGCGAAAAACACGTTATCTGGTGTTTTCACCACTCCACAGTGCGTATGATATACAGAACCGACGATATCTTGGTTTTCGTGGGGTTTCAAGCTCAGATATGCATTTTCTGCGATAATCATGGTGAGACTTCTGTCCGAAGTATGCAGAGTCATCGAGATCGTACTATTCGAGCTATTTAATGCGAAAAACACGTTATCTGGTGTTTTCACCACTCCACAGTGCGTATGATATGCAGAACCGACGATATCTTGGTTTTCGTGGGGTTTCAAGCTGAGATATGCATTTTTTACGATAATCTTGGTGAGACTTCTGTCCGAAGTATGCTTAATCATCGAGATCGCTCTATTCGAGCTATTTAATGCGATAAACACGTTATCTGGTGTTTTCACCACTCCACAGTGCGTATGATATGCAGAACCGACGATATCTTGGTTTTCGTGGGGTTTCAAGCTCAGATATGCATTTTCTGCGATAATCTTGGTGAGACTTCTGTCCGAAGTATGCAGAGTCATCGAGATCGTACTTTTCGAGCAATTTAATGCGACAAACACGTTTTCTGGGGTTTTCACCACTCCACAGTTCGTTGGATATGCAGAACAGGAGATATCTTGGTTTTCGTGGGGTTTCTAGCAGAGATATGCATTTTCTCCGATAATCTTGGTGAGACTTCTGTCCGAAGTATGCAGAGTCATCGAGATCGCTCTTTTCGAGCTATTTAATGCGAGAAACAAGTTATCTGGTGTTTTCACCACTCCGCAGTGCGTTTGATATGCAGAACCAGCGATATCTTGGTTTTCGTGGGGTTTCAAGCTCAATTATGCATTTTCTGCGATAATCTTGGTGAGACTTCTGTCCGAAGTATGCAGAGTCATCGAGATCGTACTTTTCGAGCTATTTAATGCGACAAACACGTTTTCTGGGGTTTTCACCACTCCACAGTTCGTTAGATATGCAGAACAGGAGATATCTTGGTTTTCGTGGGGTTTCTAGCAGAGATATGCATTTTCTGCGATAATCTTGGTGAGACCTCTGTCCGAAGTATGCAGAAACATGGAGATCGCTCTTTTCGACCTATTGAATGCGAGAAACACGTTATCTGGTGTTTTCACCACTCCACAGTGCGTTTGATATGCAGAACCAGCGAAATCTTGGTTTTCGTTGGGTTTCAAGCTGAGATATGCATTTTTTACGATAATCATGGTGAGACTTCTGTCCGAAGTATGCAGAATCATCGAGATCGCACTTTTCGAGCTATTTAATGCGACAAACACGTTATCTGGTGTTTTCAGCACTCCACAGTGCGTTCGATATGCAGAACCAGCGATATCTGGGTTTTCGTGGGGTTTCAAGCTAAGATATGCATTTTTTACGATAATCTTGATGAGACTTCTGTCCGAAGTATGCAGAAACATCGAGATCGCACTTTTCGAGCTATTTAATGCGACAAACACGTTATCTGGTGTTTTCGGCACTCCACAGTGCGTTTGATATGCAGAACCAGCGAAATCTTGGTTTTCGTGGGGTTTCAAGCTGAGATATGCATTTTTTTACGATAATCTTGGTGAGACTTCTGTCCGAAGTATGCTTAATCATCGAGATCGCTCGTTTCGAGCTATTTAATGCGAGAAACAAGTTATCTGGTGTTTTCACCACTCCACAGTGCGTTTGATATGCAGAAACAGCGATATCTTGGTTTTCGTGGGGTTTCAAGCTCAGATATGCATTTTCTGCGATAATCATGGTGAGACTTCTGTCCGAAGTATGCAGAGTCATCGAGATCGCTCTTTTCGAGCTATTCAATGCGAGAAACAAGTTATCTGGTGTTTTCACCACTCCGCAGTGCGTTTGATATGCAGAACCAGCGAAATCTTGGTTTTCGTGGGGTTTCAAGCTGAGATATGCATTTTTTACGATAATCTTGGTGAGACTTCTGTCCGTAGTATGCTTAATCATCGAGATCGCTCTATTCGAGCTATTTAATGCGAGAAACACGTTATCTGGTGTTTTCACCACTCCACAGTGCGTATGATATACAGAACCGACGATATCTTGGTTTTCGTGGGGTTTCAAGCTCAGATATGCATTTTCTGCGATAATCATGGTGAGACTTCTGTCCGAAGTATGCAGAGTCATCGAGATCGCTCTTTTCGAGCTATTTAATGCGAGAAACAAGTTATCTGGTGTTTTCACCACTCCGCAGTGCGTTTGATATGCAGAACCAGCGAAATCTTGGTTTTCGTGGGGTTTCAAGCTGAGATATGCATTTTTTACGATAATCTTGGTGAGACTTCTGTCCGAAGTATGCTTAATCATCGAGATCGCTCTATTCGAGCTATTTAATGCGAAAAACACGTTATCTGGTGTTTTCACCACTCCACAGTGCGTATGATATACAGAACCGACGATATCTTGGTTTTCGTGGGGTTTCAAGCTCAGATATGCATTTTCTGCGATAATCATGGTGAGACTTCTGTCCGAAGTATGCAGAGTCATCGAGATCGTACTATTCGAGCTATTTAATGCGAAAAACACGTTATCTGGTGTTTTCACCACTCCACAGTGCGTATGATATGCAGAACCGACGATATCTTGGTTTTCGTGGGGTTTCAAGCTGAGATATGCATTTTTTACGATAATCTTGGTGAGACTTCTGTCCGAAGTATGCTTAATCATCGAGATCGCTCTATTCGAGCTATTTAATGCGATAAACACGTTATCTGGTGTTTTCACCACTCCACAGTGCGTATGATATGCAGAACCGACGATATCTTGGTTTTCGTGGGGTTTCAAGCTCAGATATGCATTTTCTGCGATAATCTTGGTGAGACTTCTGTCCGAAGTATGCAGAGTCATCGAGATCGTACTTTTCGATCTATTTAATGCGACAAACACGTTTTCTGGGGTTTTCACCACTCCACAGTTCGTTGGATATGCAGAACAGGAGATATCTTGGTTTTCGTGGGGTTTCTAGCAGAGATATGCATTTTCTGCGATAATCTTGGTGAGACTTCTGTCCGAAGTATGCAGAGTCATCGAGATCGCTCTTTTCGAGCTATTTAATGCGAGAAACAAGTTATCTGGTGTTTTCACCACTCCGCAGTGCGTTTGATATGCAGAACCAGCGATATCTTGGTTTTCGTGGGGTTTCAAGCTCAATTATGCATTTTCTGCGATAATCTTGGTGAGACTTCTGTCCGAAGTATGCAGAGTCATCGAGATCGTACTTTTCGAGCTATTTAATGCGACAAACACGTTTTCTGGGGTTTTCACCACTCCACAGTTCGTTAGATATGCAGAACAGGAGATATCTTGGTTTTCGTGGGGTTTCTAGCAGAGATATGCATTTTCTGCGATAATCTTGGTGAGACCTCTGTCCGAAGTATGCAGAAACATGGAGATCGCTCTTTTCGACCTATTGAATGCGAGAAACACGTTATCTGGTGTTTTCACCACTCCACAGTGCGTTTGATATGCAGAACCAGCGAAATCTTGGTTTTCGTTGGGTTTCAAGCTGAGATATGCATTTTTTACGATAATCATGGTGAGACTTCTGTCCGAAGTATGCAGAATCATCGAGATCGCACTTTTCGAGCTATTTAATGCGACAAACACGTTATCTGGTGTTTTCAGCACTCCACAGTGCGTTCGATATGCAGAACCAGCGATATCTGGGTTTTCGTGGGGTTTCAAGCTAAGATATGCATTTTTTACGATAATCTTGATGAGACTTCTGTCCGAAGTATGCAGAAACATCGAGATCGCACTTTTCGAGCTATTTAATGCGACAAACACGTTATCTGGTGTTTTCGGCACTCCACAGTGCGTTTGATATGCAGAACCAGCGAAATCTTGGTTTTCGTGGGGTTTCAAGCTGAGATATGCATTTTTTTACGATAATCTTGGTGAGACTTCTGTCCGAAGTATGCTTAATCATCGAGATCGCTCGTTTCGAGCTATTTAATGCGAGAAACAAGTTATCTGGTGTTTTCACCACTCCACAGTGCGTTTGATATGCAGAAACAGCGATATCTTGGTTTTCGTGGGGTTTCAAGCTCAGATATGCATTTTCTGCGATAATCATGGTGAGACTTCTGTCCGAAGTATGCAGAGTCATCGAGATCGCTCTTTTCGAGCTATTTAATGCGAGAAACAAGTTATCTGGTGTTTTCACCACTCCGCAGTGCGTTTGATATGCAGAACCAGCGAAATCTTGGTTTTCGTGGGGTTTCAAGCTGAGATATGCATTTTTTACGATAATCTTGGTGAGACTTCTGTCCGTAGTATGCTTAATCATCGAGATCGCTCTATTCGAGCTATTTAATGCGAGAAACACGTTATCTGGTGTTTTCACCACTCCACAGTGCGTATGATATACAGAACCGACGATATCTTGGTTTTCGTGGGGTTTCAAGCTCAGATATGCATTTTCTGCGATAATCATGGTGAGACTTCTGTCCGAAGTATGCAGAGTCATCGAGATCGCTCTTTTCGAGCTATTTAATGCGAGAAACAAGTTATCTGGTGTTTTCACCACTCCGCAGTGCGTTTGATATGCAGAACCAGCGAAATCTTGGTTTTCGTGGGGTTTCAAGCTGAGATATGCATTTTTTACGATAATCTTGGTGAGACTTCTGTCCGAAGTATGCTTAATCATCGAGATCGCTCTATTCGAGCTATTTAATGCGAAAAACACGTTATCTGGTGTTTTCACCACTCCACAGTGCGTATGATATACAGAACCGACGATATCTTGGTTTTCGTGGGGTTTCAAGCTCAGATATGCATTTTCTGCGATAATCATGGTGAGACTTCTGTCCGAAGTATGCAGAGTCATCGAGATCGTACTATTCGAGCTATTTAATGCGAAAAACACGTTATCTGGTGTTTTCACCACTCCACAGTGCGTATGATATGCAGAACCGACGATATCTTGGTTTTCGTGGGGTTTCAAGCTGAGATATGCATTTTTTACGATAATCTTGGTGAGACTTCTGTCCGAAGTATGCTTAATCATCGAGATCGCTCTATTCGAGCTATTTAATGCGATAAACACGTAATCTGGTGTTTTCACCACTCCACAGTGCGTATGATATGCAGAACCGACGATATCTTGGTTTTCGTGGGGTTTCAAGCTCAGATATGCATTTTCTGCGATAATCATGGTCAGACTTCTGTCCGAAGTATGCAGAGTCATCGAGATCGTACTTTTCGAGCTATTTAATGCGACAAACACGTTTTCTGGGGTTTTCACCACTCCACAGTTCGTTGGATATGCAGAACAGGAGATATCTTGGTTTTCGTGGGGTTTCTAGCAGAGATATGCATTTTATGCGATAATCTTGGTGAGACTTCTGTCCGAAGTATGCAGAGTCATCGAGATCGCTCTTTTCGAGCTATTTAATGCGAGAAACAAGTTATCTGGTGTTTTCACCACTCCGCAGTGCGTTTGATATGCAGAACCAGCGATATCTTGGTTTTCGTGGGGTTTCAAGCTCAATTATGCATTTTCTGCGATAATCTTGGTGAGACTTCTGTCCGAAGTATGCAGAGTCATCGAGATCGTACTTTTCGAGCTATTTAATGCGACAAACACGTTTTCTGGGGTTTTCACCACTCCACAGTTCGTTAGATATGCAGAACAGGAGATATCTTGGTTTTCGTGGGGTTTCTAGCAGAGATATGCATTTTCTGCGATAATCTTGGTGAGACCTCTGTCCGAAGTATGCAGAAACATGGAGATCGCTCTTTTCGACCTATTGAATGCGAGAAACACGTTATCTGGTGTTTTCACCACTCCACAGTGCGTTTGATATGCAGAACCAGCGAAATCTTGGTTTTCGTTGGGTTTCAAGCTGAGATATGCATTTTTTACGATAATCATGGTGAGACTTCTGTCCGAAGTATGCAGAATCATCGAGATCGCACTTTTCGAGCTATTTAATGCGACAAACACGTTATCTGGTGTTTTCAGCACTCCACAGTGCGTTCGATATGCAGAACCAGCGATATCTGGGTTTTCGTGGGGTTTCAAGCTAAGATATGCATTTTTTACGATAATCTTGATGAGACTTCTGTCCGAAGTATGCAGAAACATCGAGATCGCACTTTTCGAGCTATTTAATGCGACAAACACGTTATCTGGTGTTTTCGGCACTCCACAGTGCGTTTGATATGCAGAACCAGCGAAATCTTGGTTTTCGTGGGGTTTCAAGCTGAGATATGCATTTTTTTACGATAATCTTGGTGAGACTTCTGTCCGAAGTATGCTTAATCATCGAGATCGCTCGTTTCGAGCTATTTAATGCGAGAAACAAGTTATCTGGTGTTTTCACCACTCCACAGTGCGTTTGATATGCAGAAACAGCGATATCTTGGTTTTCGTGGGGTTTCAAGCTCAGATATGCATTTTCTGCGATAATCATGGTGAGACTTCTGTCCGAAGTATGCAGAGTCATCGAGATCGCTCTTTTCGAGCTATTTAATGCGAGAAACAAGTTATCTGGTGTTTTCACCACTCCGCAGTGCGTTTGATATGCAGAACCAGCGAAATCTTGGTTTTCGTGGGGTTTCAAGCTGAGATATGCATTTTTTACGATAATCTTGGTGAGACTTCTGTCCGTAGTATGCTTAATCATCGAGATCGCTCTATTCGAGCTATTTAATGCGAGAAACACGTTATCTGGTGTTTTCACCACTCCACAGTGCGTATGATATACAGAACCGACGATATCTTGGTTTTCGTGGGGTTTCAAGCTCAGATATGCATTTTCTGCGATAATCATGGTGAGACTTCTGTCCGAAGTATGCAGAGTCATCGAGATCGCTCTTTTCGAGCTATTTAATGCGAGAAACAAGTTATCTGGTGTTTTCACCACTCCGCAGTGCGTTTGATATGCAGAACCAGCGAAATCTTGGTTTTCGTGGGGTTTCAAGCTGAGATATGCATTTTTTACGATAATCTTGGTGAGACTTCTGTCCGAAGTATGCTTAATCATCGAGATCGCTCTATTCGAGCTATTTAATGCGAAAAACACGTTATCTGGTGTTTTCACCACTCCACAGTGCGTATGATATACAGAACCGACGATATCTTGGTTTTCGTGGGGTTTCAAGCTCAGATATGCATTTTCTGCGATAATCATGGTGAGACTTCTGTCCGAAGTATGCAGAGTCATCGAGATCGTACTATTCGAGCTATTTAATGCGAAAAACACGTTATCTGGTGTTTTCACCACTCCACAGTGCGTATGATATGCAGAACCGACGATATCTTGGTTTTCGTGGGGTTTCAAGCTGAGATATGCATTTTTTACGATAATCTTGGTGAGACTTCTGTCCGAAGTATGCTTAATCATCGAGATCGCTCTATTCGAGCTATTTAATGCGATAAACACGTAATCTGGTGTTTTCACCACTCCACAGTGCGTATGATATGCAGAACCGACGATATCTTGGTTTTCGTGGGGTTTCAAGCTCAGATATGCATTTTCTGCGATAATCATGGTCAGACTTCTGTCCGAAGTATGCAGAGTCATCGAGATCGTACTTTTCGAGCTATTTAATGCGACAAACACGTTTTCTGGGGTTTTCACCACTCCACAGTTCGTTGGATATGCAGAACAGGAGATATCTTGGTTTTCGTGGGGTTTCTAGCAGAGATATGCATTTTCTGCGATAATCTTGGTGAGACTTCTGTCCGAAGTATGCAGAGTCATCGAGATCGCTCTTTTCGAGCTATTTAATGCGAGAAACAAGTTATCTGGTGTTTTCACCACTCCGCAGTGCGTTTGATATGCAGAACCAGCGATATCTTGGTTTTCGTGGGGTTTCAAGCTCAATTATGCATTTTCTGCGATAATCTTGGTGAGACTTCTGTCCGAAGTATGCAGAGTCATCGAGATCGTACTTTTCGAGCTATTTAATGCGACAAACACGTTTTCTGGGGTTTTCACCACTCCACAGTTCGTTAGATATGCAGAACAGGAGATATCTTGGTTTTCGTGGGGTTTCTAGCAGAGATATGCATTTTCTGCGATAATCTTGGTGAGACCTCTGTCCGAAGTATGCAGAAACATGGAGATCGCTCTTTTCGACCTATTGAATGCGAGAAACACGTTATCTGGTGTTTTCACCACTCCACAGTGCGTTTGATATGCAGAACCAGCGAAATCTTGGTTTTCGTTGGGTTTCAAGCTGAGATATGCATTTTTTACGATAATCATGGTGAGACTTCTGTCCGAAGTATGCAGAATCATCGAGATCGCACTTTTCGAGCTATTTAATGCGACAAACACGTTATCTGGTGTTTTCAGCACTCCACAGTGCGTTCGATATGCAGAACCAGCGATATCTGGGTTTTCGTGGGGTTTCAAGCTAAGATATGCATTTTTTACGATAATCTTGATGAGACTTCTGTCCGAAGTATGCAGAAACATCGAGATCGCACTTTTCGAGCTATTTAATGCGACAAACACGTTATCTGGTGTTTTCGGCACTCCACAGTGCGTTTGATATGCAGAACCAGCGAAATCTTGGTTTTCGTGGGGTTTCAAGCTGAGATATGCATTTTTTTACGATAATCTTGGTGAGACTTCTGTCCGAAGTATGCTTAATCATCGAGATCGCTCGTTTCGAGCTATTTAATGCGAGAAACAAGTTATCTGGTGTTTTCACCACTCCACAGTGCGTTTGATATGCAGAAACAGCGATATCTTGGTTTTCGTGGGGTTTCAAGCTCAGATATGCATTTTCTGCGATAATCATGGTGAGACTTCTGTCCGAAGTATGCAGAGTCATCGAGATCGCTCTTTTCGAGCTATTTAATGCGAGAAACAAGTTATCTGGTGTTTTCACCACTCCGCAGTGCGTTTGATATGCAGAACCAGCGAAATCTTGGTTTTCGTGGGGTTTCAAGCTGAGATATGCATTTTTTACGATAATCTTGGTGAGACTTCTGTCCGTAGTATGCTTAATCATCGAGATCGCTCTATTCGAGCTATTTAATGCGAGAAACACGTTATCTGGTGTTTTCACCACTCCACAGTGCGTATGATATACAGAACCGACGATATCTTGGTTTTCGTGGGGTTTCAAGCTCAGATATGCATTTTCTGCGATAATCATGGTGAGACTTCTGTCCGAAGTATGCAGAGTCATCGAGATCGCTCTTTTCGAGCTATTTAATGCGAGAAACAAGTTATCTGGTGTTTTCACCACTCCGCAGTGCGTTTGATATGCAGAACCAGCGAAATCTTGGTTTTCGTGGGGTTTCAAGCTGAGATATGCATTTTTTACGATAATCTTGGTGAGACTTCTGTCCGAAGTATGCTTAATCATCGAGATCGCTCTATTCGAGCTATTTAATGCGAAAAACACGTTATCTGGTGTTTTCACCACTCCACAGTGCGTATGATATACAGAACCGACGATATCTTGGTTTTCGTGGGGTTTCAAGCTCAGATATGCATTTTCTGCGATAATCATGGTGAGACTTCTGTCCGAAGTATGCAGAGTCATCGAGATCGTACTATTCGAGCTATTTAATGCGAAAAACACGTTATCTGGTGTTTTCACCACTCCACAGTGCGTATGATATGCAGAACCGACGATATCTTGGTTTTCGTGGGGTTTCAAGCTGAGATATGCATTTTTTACGATAATCTTGGTGAGACTTCTGTCCGAAGTATGCTTAATCATCGAGATCGCTCTATTCGAGCTATTTAATGCGATAAACACGTAATCTGGTGTTTTCACCACTCCACAGTGCGTATGATATGCAGAACCGACGATATCTTGGTTTTCGTGGGGTTTCAAGCTCAGATATGCATTTTCTGCGATAATCATGGTCAGACTTCTGTCCGAAGTATGCAGAGTCATCGAGATCGTACTTTTCGAGCTATTTAATGCGACAAACACGTTTTCTGGGGTTTTCACCACTCCACAGTTCGTTGGATATGCAGAACAGGAGATATCTTGGTTTTCGTGGGGTTTCTAGCAGAGATATGCATTTTCTGCGATAATCTTGGTGAGACCTCTGTCCGAAGTATGCAGAAACATGGAGATCGCTCTTTTCGACCTATTGAATGCGAGAAACACGTTATCTGGTGTTTTCACCACTCCACAGTGCGTTTGATATGCAGAACCAGCGAAATCTTGGTTTTCGTTGGGTTTCAAGCTGAGATATGCATTTTTTACGATAATCATGGTGAGACTTCTGTCCGAAGTATGCAGAATCATCGAGATCGCACTTTTCGAGCTATTTAATGCGACAAACACGTTATCTGGTGTTTTCAGCACTCCACAGTGCGTTTGATATGCAGAACCAGCGAAATCTTGGTTTTCGTGGGGTTTCAAGCTGAGATATGCATTTTTTTACGATAATCTTGGTGAGACTTCTGTCCGAAGTATGCTTAATCATCGAGATCGCTCGTTTCGAGCTATTTAATGCGAGAAACACGTTATCTGGTGTTTTCACCACTCCACAGTGCGTTTGATATGCAGAACAGGCGATATCTTGGTTTTCGTGGGGTTTCAAGCTGAGATATGCATTTCCTGCGGTAATCTTGGTGAGACTCCTGTCCGAAGTATGCTGAATCATCGAGATCGCTCTTTTCGAGCTATTTAATGCGAGAAACACGTTCTCTGGTTATTTTCACCACTCCACAGTGCGTTTGATATGCAGAACCGGCAACATCTTGATTTTCGTTAGGTTTCGAGCTGAGATATGCATTTTCTGCGATAATTTTGGTGAGACTTCTGTCAGAAGTATGCAGAATCTTCGAGAACGCTCTTTTCGAGCTACTTAATGCGCGAAACACGTTTTCTGCTGTTTTCACCACTCCACGGTACGTTTGATGTGCAGAACCGGAGATAACTCGGTTTTCGTCGGGTTTCAAGCTGAGATATGCATTTTCTACGATAATCTTGGTGAGACTTCTGTCAGAAGTCTGCAGGATCTTCGAGAACGCTCTTTTCGAGCTAGTTAAAGCGAGGAAAACCTTATCCGGTGTTTTCACTACTCCACAGTGCGTTTGATATGCAAAACCGGCGATATTTTGGTTTTCGTCGGGTTTCAAGCTGAGATATGCATTTTCCACGATAATCTTGGTGAAATATCTGTCCGAAGTATGCAGAAACATCGGGAGCGCTCTTTTCGAGCTATTTAATGCGAGAAACTCGTTTTCTGGAGTTTTCACCACTCCACAGTGCGTTTGACATGCAGAACCGGAGATATTTTGGTTTTCATCGGGTTTCAAACTGAGATATGCATTTTCTACGATAATTTTGGTGAGACTTCTGTCCGAAGTATGCAGAATCATCGAGATCGCTCGTTTCGAGCTATTTAATGCGAGAAACACGTTATCTGGTGTTTTCACCACTCCGCAGTGCGTTTGATGTGCAGAACCAGCGATATCTTGGTTTTCGTGGGGTTTCAAGCTCAATTATGCATTTTCTGCGATAATCTTGGTGAGACTTCTGTCCGAAGTATGCAGAGTCATCGAGATCGTACTTTTCGAGCTATTTAATGCGACAAACACGTTTTCTGGGGTTTTCACCACTCCACAGTTCGTTAGATATGCAGAACAGGAGATACCTTGGTTTTCGTGGGGTTCTAGCAGAGATATGCATTTTCTGCGATAATCTTGGTGAGACCTCTGTCCGAAGTATGCAGAAACATGGAGATCGCTCTTTTCGACCTATTGAATGCGAGAAACACGTTATCTGGTGTTTTCACCACTCCACAGTGCGTTTGATATGCAGAACCAGCGAAATCTTGGTTTTCGTTGGGTTTCAAGCTGAGATATGCATTTTTTACGATAATCATGGTGAGACTTCTGTCCGAAGTATGCAGAATCATCGAGATCGCACTTTTCGAGCTATTTAATGCGACAAACACGTTATCTGGTGTTTTCAGCACTCCACAGTGCGTTCGATATGCAGAACCAGCGATATCTGGGTTTTCGTGGGGTTTCAAGCTGAGATATGCATTTTTTACGATAATCATGGTGAGACTTCTGTCTGAAGTATGCAGAGTCATCGAGATCGCTCTTTTCGAGCTATTTAATGCCAGAAACAAGTTATCTGGTGTTTTCACCACTCCGCAGTGCGTTTGATATGCAGAACCAGCGAAATCTTGGTTTTCGTGGGGTTTCAAGCTGAGATATGCATTTTTTACGATAATCTTGGTGAGACTTCTGTCCGTAGTATGCTTAATCATCGAGATCGCTCTATTCGAGCTATTTAATGCGAGAAACACGTTATCTGTTGTTTTCACCACTCCACAGTGCGTATGATATACAGAACCGACGATATCTTGGTTTTCGTGGGGTTTCAAGCTCAGATATGCATTTTCTGCGATAATCATGGTGAGACTTCTGTCCGAAGTATGCAGAGTCATCGAGATCGCTCTTTTCGAGCTATTTAATGCGACAAACAAGTTATCTGGTGTTTTCACCACTCCGCAGTGCGTTTGATATGCAGAACCAGCGAAATCTTGGTTTTCGTGGGGTTTCAAGCTGAGATATGCATTTTTTACGATAATCTTGGTGAGACTTCTGTCCGAAGTATGCTTAATCATCGAGATCGCTCTATTCGAGCTATTTAATGCGAAAAACACGTTATCTGGTGTTTTCAGCACTCCACAGTGCGTTCGATATGCAGAACCAGCGATATCTGGGTTTTCGTGGGGTTTCAAGCTAAGATATGCATTTTTTACGATAATCTTGATGAGACTTCTGTCCGAAGTATGCAGAGTCATCGAGATCGCTCTTTTCGAGCTATTTAATGCGAGAAACAAGTTATCTGGTGTTTTCACCACTCCGCAGTGTGTATGATATACAGAACCGACGATATCTTGGTTTTCGTGGGGTTTCAAGCTCAGATATGCATTTTCTGCGATAATCATGGTGAGACTTCTGTCCGAAGTATGCAGAGTCATCGAGATCGCTCTTTTCGAGCTATTTAATGCGAGAAACAAGTTATCTGGTGTTTTCACCACTCCGCAGTGCGTTTGATATGCAGAACCAGCGAAATCTTGGTTTTCGTGGGGTTTCAAGCTGAGATATGCATTTTTTACGATAATCTTGGTGAGACTTCTGTCCGAAGTATGCAGAATCATCGAGATCGCACTTTTCGAGCTATTTAATGCGACAAACACGTTATCTGGTGTTTTCGGCACTCCACAGTGCGTTTGATATGCAGAACCAGCGAAATCTTGGTTTTCGTGGGGTTTCAAGCTGAGATATGCATTTTTTTACGATAATCTTGGTGAGACTTCTGTCCGAAGTATGCTTAATCATCGAGATCGCTCGTTTCGAGCTATTTAATGCGAGAAACAAGTTATCTGGTGTTTTCACCACTCCACAGTGCGTTTGATATGCAGAAACAGCGATATCTTGGTTTTCGTGGGGTTTCAAGCTCAGATATGCATTTTCTGCGATAATCATGGTGAGACTTCTGTCCGAAGTATGCAGAGTCATCGAGATCGCTCTTTTCGAGCTATTTAATGCGAGAAACAAGTTATCTGGTGTTTTCACCACTCCGCAGTGCGTTTGATATGCAGAACCAGCGAAATCTTGGTTTTCGTGGGGTTTCAAGCTGAGATATGCATTTTTTACGATAATCTTGGTGAGACTTCTGTCCGTAGTATGCTTAATCATCGAGATCGCTCTATTCGAGCTATTTAATGCGAGAAACACGTTATCTGTTGTTTTCACCACTCCACAGTGCGTATGATATACAGAACCGACGATATCTTGGTTTTCGTGGGGTTTCAAGCTCAGATATGCATTTTCTGCGATAATCATGGTGAGACTTCTGTCCGAAGTATGCAGAGTCATCGAGATCGCTCTTTTCGAGCTATTTAATGCGACAAACAAGTTATCTGGTGTTTTCACCACTCCGCAGTGCGTTTGATATGCAGAACCAGCGAAATCTTGGTTTTCGTGGGGTTTCAAGCTGAGATATGCATTTTTTACGATAATCTTGGTGAGACTTCTGTCCGAAGTATGCTTAATCATCGAGATCGCTCTATTCGAGCTATTTAATGCGAAAAACACGTTATCTGGTGTTTTCAGCACTCCACAGTGCGTTCGATATGCAGAACCAGCGAAATCTTGGTTTTCGTTGGGTTTCAAGCTGAGATATGCATTTTTTACGATAATCATGGTGAGACTTCTGTCCGAAGTATGCAGAATCATCGAGATCGCACTTTTCGAGCTATTTAATGCGACAAACACGTTATCTGGTGTTTTCAGCACTCCACAGTGCGTTCGATATGCAGAACCAGCGATATCTGGGTTTTCGTGGGGTTTCAAGCTGAGATATGCATTTTTTACGATAATCATGGTGAGACTTCTGTCTGAAGTATGCAGAGTCATCGAGATCGCTCTTTTCGAGCTATTTAATGCCAGAAACAAGTTATCTGGTGTTTTCACCACTCCGCAGTGCGTTTGATATGCAGAACCAGCGAAATCTTGGTTTTCGTGGGGTTTCAAGCTGAGATATGCATTTTTTACGATAATCTTGGTGAGACTTCTGTCCGTAGTATGCAGAAACATCGAGATCGCACTTTTCGAGCTATTTAATGCGACAAACACGTTATCTGGTGTTTTCGGCACTCCACAGTGCGTTTGATATGCAGAACCAGCGAAATCTTGGTTTTCGTGGGGTTTCAAGCTGAGATATGCATTTTTTTACGATAATCTTGGTGAGACTTCTGTCCGAAGTATGCTTAATCATCGAGATCGCTCGTTTCGAGCTATTTAATGCGAGAAACAAGTTATCTGGTGTTTTCACCACTCCACAGTGCGTTTGATATGCAGAAACAGCGATATCTTGGTTTTCGTGGGGTTTCAAGCTCAGATATGCATTTTCTGCGATAATCATGGTGAGACTTCTGTCCGAAGTATGCAGAGTCATCGAGATCGCTCTTTTCGAGCTATTTAATGCGAGAAACAAGTTATCTGGTGTTTTCACCACTCCGCAGTGCGTTTGATATGCAGAACCAGCGAAATCTTGGTTTTCGTGGGGTTTCAAGCTGAGATATGCATTTTTTACGATAATCTTGGTGAGACTTCTGTCCGTAGTATGCTTAATCATCGAGATCGCTCTATTCGAGCTATTTAATGCGAGAAACACGTTATCTGGTGTTTTCACCACTCCACAGTGTGTATGATATACAGAACCGACGATATCTTGGTTTTCGTGGGGTTTCAAGCTCAGATATGCATTTTCTGCGATAATCATGGTGAGACTTCTGTCCGAAGTATGCAGAGTCATCGAGATCGCTCTTTTCGAGCTATTTAATGCGAGAAACAAGTTATCTGGTGTTTTCACCACTCCGCAGTGCGTTTGATATGCAGAACCAGCGAAATCTTGGTTTTCGTGGGGTTTCAAGCTGAGATATGCATTTTTTACGATAATCTTGGTGAGACTTCTGTCCGAAGTATGCTTAATCATCGAGATCGCTCTATTCGAGCTATTTAATGCGAAAAACACGTTATCTGGTGTTTTCACCACTCCACAGTGCGTATGATATACAGAACCGACGATATCTTGGTTTTCGTGGGGTTTCAAGCTCAGATATGCATTTTCTGCGATAATCATGGTGAGACTTCTGTCCGAAGTATGCAGAGTCATCGAGATCGTACTATTCGAGCTATTTAATGCGAAAAACACGTTATCTGGTGTTTTCACCACTCCACAGTGCGTATGATATGCAGAACCGACGATATCTTGGTTTTCGTGGGGTTTCAAGCTGAGATATGCATTTTTTACGATAATCTTGGTGAGACTTCTGTCCGAAGTATGCTTAATCATCGAGATCGCTCTATTCGAGCTATTTAATGCGATAAACACGTAATCTGGTGTTTTCACCACTCCACAGTGCGTATGATATGCAGAACCGACGATATCTTGGTTTTCGTGGGGTTTCAAGCTCAGATATGCATTTTCTGCGATAATCATGGTCAGACTTCTGTCCGAAGTATGCAGAGTCATCGAGATCGTACTATTCGAGCTATTTAATGCGAAAAACACGTTATCTGGTGTTTTCACCACTCCACAGTGCGTATGATATGCAGAACCGACGATATCTTGGTTTTCGTGGGGTTTCAAGCTCAGATATGCATTTTCTGCGATAATCATGGTCAGACTTCTGTCCGAAGTATGCAGAGTCATCGAGATCGTACTTTTCGAGCTATTTAATGCGACAAACACGTTTTCTGGGGTTTTCACCACTCCACAGTTCGTTGGATATGCAGAACAGGAGATATCTTGGTTTTCGTGGGGTTTCTAGCAGAGATATGCATTTTCTGCGATAATCTTGGTGAGACTTCTGTCCGAAGTATGCAGAGTCATCGAGATCGCTCTTTTCGAGCTATTTAATGCGAGAAACAAGTTATCTGGTGTTTTCACCACTCCGCAGTGCGTTTGATATGCAGAACCAGCGATATCTTGGTTTTCGTGGGGTTTCAAGCTCAATTATGCATTTTCTGCGATAATCTTGGTGAGACTTCTGTCCGAAGTATGCAGAGTCATCGAGATCGTACTATTCGAGCTATTTAATGCGAAAAACACGTTATCTGGTGTTTTCACCACTCCACAGTGCGTATGATATGCAGAACCGACGATATCTTGGTTTTCGTGGGGTTTCAAGCTCAGATATGCATTTTCTGCGATAATCATGGTCAGACTTCTGTCCGAAGTATGCAGAGTCATCGAGATCGTACTTTTCGAGCTATTTAATGCGACAAACACGTTTTCTGGGGTTTTCACCACTCCACAGTTCTTTGGATATGCAGAACAGGAGATATCTTGGTTTTCGTGGGGTTTCTAGCAGAGATATGCATTTTCTGCGATAATCTTGGTGAGACTTCTGTCCGAAGTATGCAGAGTCATCGAGATCGCTCTTTTCGAGCTATTTAATGCGAGAAACAAGTTATCTGGTGTTTTCACCACTCCGCAGTGCGTTTGATATGCAGAACCAGCGATATCTTGGTTTTCGTGGGGTTTCAAGCTCAATTATGCATTTTCTGCGATAATCTTGGTGAGACTTCTGTCCGAAGTATGCAGAGTCATCGAGATCGTACTTTTCGAGCTATTTAATGCGACAAACACGTTTTCTGGGGTTTTCACCACTCCACAGTTCGTTAGATATGCAGAACAGGAGATATCTTGGTTTTCGTGGGGTTTCTAGCAGAGATATGCATTTTCTGCGATAATCTTGGTGAGACCTCTGTCCGAAGTATGCAGAAACATGGAGATCGCTCTTTTCGACCTATTGAATGCGAGAAACACGTTATCTGGTGTTTTCACCACTCCACAGTGCGTTTGATATGCAGAACCAGCGAAATCTTGGTTTTCGTTGGGTTTCAAGCTGAGATATGCATTTTTTACGATAATCATGGTGAGACTTCTGTCCGAAGTATGCAGAATCATCGAGATCGCACTTTTCGAGCTATTTAATGCGACAAACACGTTATCTGGTGTTTTCAGCACTCCACAGTGCGTTTGATATGCAGAACCAGCGAAATCTTGGTTTTCGTGGGGTTTCAAGCTGAGATATGCATTTTTTTACGATAATCTTGGTGAGACTTCTGTCCGAAGTATGCTTAATCATCGAGATCGCTCGTTTCGAGCTATTTAATGCGAGAAACAAGTTATCTGGTGTTTTCACCACTCCACAGTGCATTTGATATGCAGAAACAGCGATATCTTGGTTTTCGTGGGGTTTCAAGCTGAGATATGCATTTTTTACGATAATCATGGTGAGACTTCTGTCCGAAGTATGCAGAATCATCGAGATCGCACTTTTCAAGCTATTTAATGCGAGAAACAAGTTATCTGGTGTTTTCACCACTCCACAGTGCGTTTGATATGCAGAACCACCGATATCTTGGTTTACGTGGGGTTTCAAGCTCAGATATGCATTTTCTGCGATAATCTTGGTGAGACTTCAGTCCGAAGTATGCAGAATCATCGAGATCGTACTATTCGAGCTATTTAATGCGAAAAACACGTTATCTGGTGTTTTCACCACTCCACAGTGCGTTTGATATGCAGAACCAGCGAAATCTTGGTTTTCGTGGGGTTTCAAGCTGAGATATGCATTTTTTTACGATAATCTTGGTGAGACTTCTGTCCGAAGTATGCTTAATCATCGAGATCGCTCGTTTCCAGCTATTTAATGCGAGAAACAAGTTATCTGGTGTTTTCACCACTCCACAGTGCGTTTGATATGCAGAAACAGCGATATCTTGGTTTTCGTGGGGTTTCAAGCTGAGATATGCATTTTTTTACGATAATCTTGGTGAGACTTCTGTCCGAAGTATGCTTAATCATCGAGATCGCTCGTTTCGAGCTATTTAATGCGAGAAACAAGTTATCTGGTGTTTTCACCACTCCACAGTGCGTTTGATATGCAGAACCAGCGATATCTTGGTTTACGTGGGGTTTCAAGCTCAGATATGCATTTTCTGCGATAATCTTGGTGAGACCTCTGTCCGAAGTATGCTTAATCATCGAGATCGCTCGTTTCGAGCTATTTAATGCGAGAAACAAGTTATCTGGTGTTTTCACCACTCCACAGTGCGTTTGATATGCAGAAACAGCGATATCTTGGTTTTCGTGGGGTTTCAAGCTCAGATATGCATTTTCTGCGATAATCATGGTGAGACTTCTGTCCGAAGTATGCAGAGTCATCGAGATCGCTCTTTTCGAGCTATTTAATGCGAGAAACAAGTTATCTGGTGTTTTCACCACTCCGCAGTGCGTTTGATATGCAGAACCAGCGAAATCTTGGTTTTCGTGGGGTTTCAAGCTGAGATATGCATTTTTTACGATAATCTTGGTGAGACTTCTGTCCGAAGTATGCTTAATCATCGAGATCGCTCTATTCGAGCTATTTAATGCGAAAAACACGTTATCTGGTGTTTTCACCACTCTACAGTGCGTATGATATACAGAACCGACGATATCTTGGTTTTCGTGGGGTTTCAAGCTCAGATATGCATTTTCTGCGATAATCTTGGTGAGACTTCTGTCCGAAGTATGCAGAGTCATCGAGATCGTACTTTTCGAGCTATTTAATGCGACAAACACGTTTTCTGGGGTTTTCACCACTCCACAGTTCGTTGGATATGCAGAACAGGAGATATCTTGGTTTTCGTGGGGTTTCTAGCAGAGATATGCATTTTCTGCGATAATCTTGGTGAGACTTCTGTCCGAAGTATGCAGAGTCATCGAGATCGCTTTTTTCGAGCTATTTAATGCGAGAAACAAGTTATCTGGTGTTTTCACCACTCCGCAGTGCGTTTGATATGCAGAACCAGCGATATCTTGGTTTTCGTGGGGTTTCAAGCTCAATTATGCATTTTCTGCGATAATCTTGGTGAGACTTCTGTCCGAAGTATGCAGAGTCATCGAGATCGTACTTTTCGAGCTATTTAATGCGACAAACACGTTTTCTGGGGTTTTCACCACTCCACAGTTCGTTAGATATGCAGAACAGGAGATATCTTGGTTTTCGTGGGGTTTCTAGCAGAGATATGCATTTTCTGCGATAATCTTGGTGAGACCTCTGTCCGAAGTATGCAGAAACATGGAGATCGCTCTTTTCGACCTATTGAATGCGAGAAACACGTTATCTGGAGTTTTCACCACTCCACAGTGCGTTTGATATGCAGAATCAGCGAAATCTTGGTTTTCGTTGGGTTTCAAGCTGAGATATGCATTTTTTACGATAATCATGGTGAGACTTCTGTCCGAAGTATGCAGAATCATCGAGATCGCACTTTTCGAGCTATTTAATGCGACAAACACGTTATCTGGTGTTTTCAGCACTCCACAGTGCGTTCGATATGCAGAACCAGCGATATCTGGGTTTTCGTGGGGTTTCAAGCTGAGATATGCATTTTTTACGATAATCTTGATGAGACTTCTGTCCGAAGTATGCAGAAACATCGAGATCGCACTTTTCGAGCTATTTAATGCGACAAACACGTTATCTGGTGTTTTCAGCACTCCACAGTGCGTTTGATATGCAGAACCAGCGAAATCTTGGTTTTCGTGGGGTTTCAAGCTGAGATATGCATTTTTTTACGATAATCTTGGTGAGACTTCTGTCCGAAGTATGCTTAATCATCGAGATCGCTCGTTTCGAGCTATTTAATGCGAGAAACAAGTTATCTGGTGTTTTCACCACTCCACAGTGCGTTTGATATGCAGAAACAGCGATATCTTGGTTTTCGTGGGGTTTCAAGCTGAGATATGCATTTTTTACGATAATCATGGTGAGACTTCTGTCCGAAGTATGCAGAATCATCGAGATCGCACTTTTCAAGCTATTTAATGCGAGAAACAAGTTATCTGGTGTTTTCACCACTCCACAGTGCGTTTGATATGCAGAACCACCGATATCTTGGTTTACGTGGGGTTTCAAGTTCAGATATGCATTTTCTGCGATAATCTTGGTGAGACTTCAGTCCGAAGTATGCAGAATCATCGAGATCGTACTATTCGAGCTATTTAATGCGAAAAACACGTTATCTGGTGTTTTCACCACTCCACAGTGCGTTTGATATGCAGAACCAGCGAAATCTTGGTTTTCGTGGGGTTTCAAGCTGAGATATGCATTTTTTTACGATAATCTTGGTGAGACTTCTGTCCGAAGTATGCTTAATCATCGAGATCGCTCGTTTCCAGCTATTTAATGCGAGAAACAAGTTATCTGGTGTTTTCACCACTCCACAGTGCGTTTGATTTGCAGAAACAGCGATATCTTGGTTTTCGTGGGGTTTCAAGCTGAGATATGCATTTTTTTACGATAATCTTGGTGAGACTTCTGTCCGAAGTATGCTTAATCATCGAGATCGCTCGTTTCGAGCTATTTAATGCGAGAAACAAGTTATCTGGTGTTTTCACCACTCCACAGTGCGTTTGATATGCAGAACCAGCGATATCTTGGTTTACGTGGGGTTTCAAGCTCAGATATGCATTTTCTGCGATAATCTTGGTGAGACTTCAGTCCGAAGTATGCAGAATCATCGAGATCGTACTATTCGAGCTATTTAATGCGAAAAACACGTTATCTGGTGTTTTCACCACTCCACAGTGCGTATGATATGCAGAACCGACGATATCTTGGTTTTCGTGGGGTTTCAAGCTCAGATATGCATTTTCTGCGATAATCTTGGTGAGACTTCTGTCCGAAGTATGCAGAGTCATCGAGATCGTACTTTTCGAGCTATTTAATGCGACAAACACGTTTTCTGGGGTTTTCACCACTCCACAGTTCGTTGGATATGCAGAACAGGAGATATCTTGGTTTTCGTGGGGTTTCTAGCAGAGATATGCATTTTCTGCGATAATCTTGGTGAGACTTCTGTCCGAAGTATGCAGAGTCATCGAGATCGCTCTTTTCGAGCTATTTAATGCGAGAAACAAGTTATCTGGTGTTTTCACCACTCCGCAGTGCGTTTGATATGCAGAACCAGCGATATCTTGGTTTTCGTGGGGTTTCAAGCTCAATTATGCATTTTCTGCGATAATCTTGGTGAGACTTCTGTCCGAAGTATGCAGAGTCATCGAGATCGTACTTTTCGAGCTATTTAATGCGACAAACACGTTATCTGGTGTTTTCACCACTCCACAGTGCGTTTGATATGCAGAACAAGCGAAATCTTGGTTTTCGTTGGGTTTCAAGCTGAGATATGCATTTTTTACGATAATCATGGTGAGACTTCTGTCCGAAGTATGCAGAATCATCGAGATCGCACTTTTCGAGCTATTTAATGCGAGAAACACGTTGTCTGGTTGTTTTCACGACTCCACAGTGCGTTTGATATGCAGAACCGGCGACATCTTAATTTTCGTGATGTTTCAAGCTGAGATATGGATTTTCTGCGATAATCTTGGTGACACTTCAGTCAGAAGTATGCAGAATCATCTAGATCGCTGTTTTCAAGCTATGTAATGCGAAAAAACAAGTTTTCTGGTGTTTTCAACATTCCACAGCGCGTTAAATATGCAGAACCGGCGATATCTTGATTTTCGTTGTGTTTCCAGCTGAGATATGCATTTTCTGCGATAATCTTGGTGAGTCTACTGTCAGAAGTATGCAGAATCATCGAGATCCCTCCTTGCGAGCTATTTAATGCGAGAAACACGATATCTGGTGTTTTCACCTCTCCACAGTGCGTTTGATATGCAGAACGGGCGACATCTTGATTTTCGTGAGGTTTCAAGCTGAGATATGCATTTTCTGACATAATATTGGTGAGACTTCAGTCAGAAGTATGCAGAATCATCTAGATCGCTCGTTTCGAGCTATTTAATCCGAAAAAACAAGTTTTCTGGTGTTTTCAACATTCCACAGTGCGTGTGATATGCAGAACCGGCGATATCTTGATTTTCGTGGTGTTTCCAGCTGAGATATGCATTTTCTGCGATAATCTTGGTGAGTCTTCTGTCAGAAGTATGCAGAATCATCTAGATCGCTGTTTTCAAGCTATGTAATGCGAAAATACAAGTTTTCTGGTGTTTTCAACATTCCACAGCGCGTTTTAGATGCAGAACCGGCGATATCTTGATTTTCGTGGTGTTTCCAGCTGAGATATGCATTTTCTGCGATAATCTTGGTAAGTCTTCTGTCAGAAGTATGTAGAAACATCTGGATCGCTCTTTTCGAGCTATTTAATGCGAGAAACACGTTTTCTGGTGTATTCACCACTCCACAGTACGTTTGACATGCAGAACCAGAGATATCTTTGTTTCGGTCGGGTTTCAAGCTGAGATATGGTATTTTCTACGATAATCTTGGAGAGACTTCTGTCAGAAGTATGCAGAATCTTCGAGAACGCTCTTTTCGAGCTAATTAATGTGAAAAAACAAGTTTTCTGGTGTTTTCAACATTCCACAGTGCGTTTTATATGCAGAACCGGCGACATCTTGATTTTCGTGAGGTTTCAAGCTGAGATATGCATTTTCTGCGATAATCTTGGTGAGACTTCTGTCAGAAGTATGCAGAATCATCGGGATCGCTCTTTTCGAGCTATTTAATGCGAGAAACACGTTGTCTGGTTGTTTTCACGACTCCACAGTGCGTTTGATATGCAGAACCGGCGACATCTTAATTTTCGTGATGTTTCAAGCTGAGATATGGATTTTCTGCGATAATCTTGGTGACACTTCAGTCAGAAGTATGCAGAATCATCTAGATCGCTGTTTTCAAGCTATGTAATGCGAAAAAACAAGTTTTCTGGTGTTTTCAACATTCCACAGCGCGTTTTATATGCAGAACCGGCGATATCTTGATTTTCGTTGTGTTTCCAGCTGAGATATGCATTTTCTGCGATAATCTTGGTGAGTCTACTGTCAGAAGTATGCAGAATCATCGAGATCCCTCCTTGCGAGCTATTTAATGCGAGAAACACGATATCTGGTGTTTTCACCACTCCACAGTGCGTTTGATATGCAGAACCGGCAACATCTTGATTTTCGTGAGGTTTCAAGCTGAGATATGCATTTTCTGACGTAATATTGGTGAGACTTCAGTCAGAAGTATGCAGAATCATCTAGATCGCTCGTTTCGAGCTATTTAATGCGAAAAAACAAGTTTTCTGGTGTTTTCAACATTCCACAGTGCGTGTGATATGCAGAACCGGCGATATCTTGATTTTCGTGGTGTTTCCAGCTGAGATATGCATTTTCTGCGATAATCTTGGTGAGTCTTCTGTCAGAAGTATGCAGAATCATCGAGATCCCTTTTTTCGAGCTATTTAATGCGAGAAACACGTTTTCTGGTGTATTCACCACTCCACAGTACGTTTGACATACAGAACCGGCGAAATCTTGCTTTTCGTGGGTTTTCAAGCTGAGATATGCATTTTCTGCGATAATCTTGGTGAGACTTCTGTCAGAAGTATGCAGAATCTTCGAGAACGCTCTTTTCGAGCTACATAATGCGAGAAACACGATATCTGTTGTTTTCACCACTCCACAGTGCGTTTGATATGTAGAACCGGCAACATCTTGATTTTCGTGAGGTTTCAAGCTGAGATATGCATTTTCTGACATAATATTGGTGAGACTTCAGTCAGAAGTATGCAGAATCATCTAGATCGCTCGTTTCGAGCTATTTAATGCGAGAAACACGTTGTCTGGTTGTTTTCACGACTCCACAGTGCGTTTGATATGCAGAACGGGCGACATCTTGATTTTCGTGAGGTTTCAAGCTGAGATATGCATTTTCTGACATAATATTGGTGAGACTTCAGTCAGAAGTATGCAGAATCATCTAGATCGCTCGTTTCGAGCTATTTAATGCGAAAAAACAAGTTTTCTGGTGTTTTCAACATTCCACAGTGCGTGTGATATGCAGAACCGGCGATATCTTGATTTTCGTGGTGTTTCCAGCTGAGATATGCATTTTCTGCGATAATCTTGGTGAGTCTTCTGTCAGAAGTATGCAAAATCATCTAGATCGCTGTTTTCAAGCTATGTAATGCGAAAAAACAAGTTTTCTGGTGTTTTCAACATTCCACAGCGCGTTCTATATGCAGAACCGGCGATATCTTGATTTTCGTGGTGTTTCCAGCTGAGATATGCATTTTCTGCGATAATCTTGGTAAGTCTTCTGTCAGAAGTATGTAGAACCATCTGGATCGCTCTTTTCGAGCTATTTAATGCGAGAAACACGTTTTCTGGTGTATTCACCACTCCACAGTACGTTTGACATGCAGAACCAGAGATATCTTTGTTTCGGTCGGGTTTCAAGCTGAGATATGGTATTTTCTACGATAATCTTGGAGAGACTTCTGTCAGAAGTATGCAGAATCTTCGAGAACGCTCTTTTCGAGCTACATAATGCGAGAAACACGTTATCTGGTGTTTTCACCACTCCACAGTGCGTTTGATATGCAGAACCGGAGATAACTTGGTTTTCGTGAGGTTTCAAGCTGAGATATGGATTTTCTGCGATAATCTTCGTGACACTTCAGTCCGAAGTATGCAGAATCATTTAGATCGCTCTTTTCGAGCTAATTAATGTGAAAAAACAAGTATTCTGGTGTTTTCAACATTCCACAGTGCGTTTTATATGCAGAACCGGCGACATCTTGATTTTCGTGAGGTTTCAAGCTGAGATATGCATTTTCTGCGATAATCTTGGTGAGACTTCTGTCAGAAGTATGCAGAATCATCGGGATCGCTCTTTTCGACCTATTTAATGCGAGAAACACGTTGTCTGGTTGTTTTCACGACTCCACAGTGCGTTTGATATGCAGAACCGGCGACATCTTAATTTTCGTGATGTTTCAAGCTGAGATATGGATTTTCTGCGATAATCTTGGTGACACTTCAGTCAGAAGTATGCAGAATCAACTAGATCGCTGTTTTCAAGCTATGTAATGCGAAAAAACAAGTATTCTGGAGTTTTCAACATTCCACAGTGCGTTTTATATGCAGAACCGGCGACATCTTGATTTTCGTGAGGTTTCAAGCTGAGATATGCATTTTCTGCGATAATCTTGGTGAGACTTCTGTCAGAAGTATGCAGAATCTTCGAGAACGCTCTTTTCGAGCTACATAATGCGAGAAACACGATATCTGGTGTTTTCACCACTCCACAGTGCGTTTGATATGCAGAACCGGCAATATCTTGATTTTCGTGAGGTTTCAAGCTGAGATATGCATTTTCTGACGTAATATTGGTGAGACTTCAGTCAGAAATATGCAGAATCATCTAGATCGCTCGTTTCGAGCTATTTAATGCGAAAAAACAAGTTTTCTGGTGTTTTCAACATTCCACAGTGCGTGTGATATGCAGAACCGGCGATATCTTGATTTTCGTGGTGTTTCCAGCTGAGATATGCATTTTCTGCGATAATCTTGGTGAGTCTTCTGTCAGAAGTATGCAGAATCATCGAGATCCCTTTTTTCGAGCTATTTAATGCGAGAAACACGTTTTCTGGTGTATTCACCACTCCACAGTACGTTTGACATGCAGAACCGGCGAAATCTTGCTTTTCGTGGGTTTTCAAGCTGAGATATGCATTTTCTGCGATAATCTTGGTGAGACTTCTGTCAGAAGTATGCAGAATCTTCGAGAACGCTCTTTTCGAGCTACATAATGCGAGAAACACGATATCTGGTGTTTTCACCACTCCACAGTGCGTTTGATATGTAGAACCGGCAACATCTTGATTTTCGTGAGGTTTCAAGCTGAGATATGCATTTTCTGACATAATATTGGTGAGACTTCAGTCAGAAGTATGCAGAATCATCTAGATCGCTCGTTTCGAGCTATTTAATGCGAAAAAACAAGTTTTCTGGTGTTTTCAACATTCCACAGTGCGTGTGATATGCAGAACCGGCGATATCTTGATTTTCGTGGTGTTTCCAGCTGAGATATGCATTTTCTGCGATAATCTTGGTGAGTCTTCTGTCAGAAGTATGCAGAATCATCTAGATCGCTGTTTTCAAGCTATGTAATGCGAAAAAACAAGTTTTCTGGTGTTTTCAACATTCCACAGCGCGTTTTATATGCAGAACCGGCGATATCTTGATTTTCGTTGTGTATCCAGCTGAGATATGCATTTTCTGCGATAATCTTGGTGAGTCTTCTGTCAGAAGTATGCAGAATCATCGAGATCCCTCTTTGCGAGCTATTTAATGTGAGAAACACGATATCTGGTGTTTTCACCACTCCACAGTGCGTTTGATACGCAGAACCGGCAACATCTTGATTTTCGTGAGGTTTCAAGCCGAGATATGCATTTTCTGACATAATATTGGTGAGACTTCAGTCAGAAGTATGCAGAATCATCTAGATCGCTCGTTTCGAGCTATTTAATGCGAAAAAACAAGTTTTCTGGTGTTTTCAACATTCCACAGTGCGTTTGATATGCAGAACCGGCGATATCTTGATTTTCGTGGTGTTTCCATCTGAGATATGCATTTTCTGCGATAATCTTGGTAAGTCTTCTGTCAGAAGTATGTAGAACCATCTAGATCGCTCTTTTCGAGCTATTTAATGCGAGAAACAAGTTTTCTGGTGTATTCACCACTCCACAGTACGTTTGACATGCAGAACCAGAGATATCTTTGTTTCGGTCGGGTTTCAAGCTGAGATATGGTATTTTCTACGATAATCTAGGAGAGACTTCTGTCAGAAGTATGCAGAATCTTCGAGAACGCTCTTTTCGAGCTACATAATGCGAGAAACACGTTATCTGGTGTTTTCACCACTCCACAGTGCGTTTGATATACAGAACCGGCGATATGTTGATTTTCGTGGTGTTTCCAGCTGAGATATGCATTTTCTGCGATGATCTTGGTGAGTCTTCTGTCAGAAGTATGCAGAATCATCTAGATCGCTCTTTTCAAGCTATTTAATGCGAAAAAACAAATTTTCTGGTGTTTTCAACATTCCACAGTGCGTTTTATATGCAGAACCGGCGATATGTTGATTTTCGTGGTGTTTCCAGCTGAGATATGCATTTTCTGCGATGATCTTGGTGAGTCTTCTATCAGAAGTATGCAGAGTCATCGAGATCCCTTTTTTCGAGCTACTTATTGCGCGAAACACGATATCTGGTGTTTTCAACACTCCACAGTGCGTTTGATATGCAGAACCGGCAACATCTTGATTTTCGTGAGGTTTCAAGCTGAGATATGCATTTTCTGACATAATATTGGTGAGACTTCAGTCAGAAGTATGCAGAATCATCTAGATCGCTCGTTTCGAGCTATTTAATGCGAAAAAACAAGTTTTCTGGTGTTTTCAACATTACACAGTGCGTTTGATATGCAGAACCGGCGATATCTTGATTTTCGTGGTGTTTCCAGCTGAGATATGCATTTTCTGCGATAATCTTTGTAAGTCTCCTGTCAGAAGTATGTAGAACCATCTGGATCGCTCTTTTCGAGCTATTTAATGCGAGAAACACGTTTTCTGGCGTATTCACCACTCCACAGTACGTTTGACATGCAGAACCAGAGATATCTTTGTTTCGGTCGGGTTTCAAGCTGAGATTTGGTATTTTCTACGAGAATCTTAGAGAGACTTCTGTCAGAAGTATGCAGAATCTTCGAGAACGCTCTTTTCGAGCTACATAATGCGAGAAACACGTTATCTGGTGTTTTCACCACTCCACAGTGCGTTTGATATGCAGAACCGGCGACATCTTGATTTTCGTGAGGTTTCAAGCTGAGATATGGATTGTCTATGATAATCTTGGTGCGACTTCAGTCAGAAGTATACAGAATCATCTAGATCGCTCTTTTCAAGCTATTTAATGCGAAAAAACAAGTTTTCTGGTGTTTTCAACATTCCACAGTGCGTTTTATATGCAGAACCGGCGATATGTTGATTTTCGTGGTGTTTCCAGCTGAGATATGCATTTTCTGCGATGATGTTGGTGAGTCTTCTGTCAGAAGTATGCAGAGTCATCGAGATCCCTTTTTTCGAGCTACTTATTGCGCGAAACACGATATGTGGTGTTTTCACCACTCCACAGTGCGTTTGATATACAGAACCGGCGACATCTTAATTTTCGTGATGTTTCAAGCTGAGATATGGATTTTCTGCGATAATCTTGGTGACACTTCAGTCAGAAGTATGAAGAATCTTCGAGAACGCTCTTTTCGAGCTACAGAATGCGAGAAACACGATATCTGGTGTTTTAACCACTCCACAGTGCGTTTGATATGCAGAACCGGCGACATCTTAATTTTCGTGATGTTTCAAGCTGAGATATGGATTTTCTGCGATAATCTTGGTGACACTTCAGTCAGAAGTATGCAGAATCAACTAGATCGCTGTTTTCAAGCTATGTAATGCGAAAAAACAAGTTTTCTGGTGTTTTCAACATTCCACAGCGCGTTTTATATGCAGAACCGGCGATATCTTGATTTTCGTTGTGTTTCCAGCTGAGATATGCATTTTCTGCGATAATCTTGGTGAGTCTTCTGTCAGAAGTATGCAGAATCATCGAGATCCCTCTTTGCGAGCTATTTAATGCGAGAAACACGATATCTGGTGTTTTCACCACTCCACAGTGCGTTTGATATGCAGAACCGGCAACATCTTGATTTTCGTGAGGTTTCAAGCTGAGATATGCATTTTCTGACGTAATATTGGTGAGACTTCAGTAAGAAGTATGCAGAATCATCTAGATCGCTCGTTTCGAGCTATTTAATGCGAAAAAACAAGTTTTCTGGTGTTTTCAACATTCCACAGTGCGTGTGATATGCAGAACCGGCGATATCTTGATTTTCGTGGTGTTTCCAGCTGAGATATGCATTTTCTGCGATAATCTTGGTGAGTCTTCTGTCAGAAGTATGCAGAATCATCGAGATCCCTTTTTTCGAGCTATTTAATGCGAGAAACACGTTTTCTGGTGTATTCACCACTCCACAGTACGTTTGACATGCAGAACCGGCGATATCTTGCTTTTCGTGGGTTTTCAAGCTGAGATATGCATTTTCTGCGATAATCTTGGTGAGACTTCTGTCAGAAGTATGCAGAATCTTCGAGAACGCTCTTTTCGAGCTACAGAATGCGAGAAACACGATATCTGGTGTTTTCACCACTCCACAGTGCGTTTGATATGCAGAACCGGCAACATCTTGATTTTCGTGAGGTTTCAAGCTGAGATATGCATTTTCTGACATAATATTGGTGAGACTTCAGTCAGAAGTATGCAGAATCATCTAGATCGCTCGTTTCGAGCTATTTAATGCGAAAAAACAAGTTTTCTGGTGTTTTCAACATTCCACAGTGCGTGTGATATGCAGAACCGGCGATATCTTGATTCTCGTGGTGTTTCCAGCTGAGATATGCATTTTCTGCGATAATCTTGGTGAGTCTTCTGTCAGAAGTATGCAGAATCATCTAGATCGCTGTTTTCAAGCTATGTAATGCGAAAAAACAAGTTTTCTGGTGTTTTCAACATTCCACAGTGCGTGTGATATGCAGAACCGGCGATATCTTGATTTTCGTGGTGTTTCCAGCTGAGATATGCATTTTCTGCGATAATCTTTGTAAGTCTTCTGTCAGAAGTATGTAGAACCATCTGGATCGCTCTTTTCGAGTTATTTAATGCGAGAAACACGTTTTCTGGTGTATTCACCACTCCACAGTACGTTTGACATGCAGAACCAGTGATATCTTTGTTTCGGTCGGGTTTCAAGCTGAGATTTGGTATTTTCTACGAGAATCTTGGAGAGACTTCTGTCAGAAGTATGCAGAATCTTCGAGAACGCTCTTTTCGAGCTACATAATGCGAGAAACACGTTATCAGGTGTTTTCACCACTCCACAGTGCGTTTGATATGCAGAACCGGCGACATCTTGGCTTTCGTCGGGCATCAAGCTGAGATATGCATTTTCAACGATAATCTTGGTGAGACTTCTGTCAGAAGTATGCAGAATCATCGGGATCGCTCTTTTCGAGCTATTTAATGCGAGAAACACGTTGTCTGGATGTTTTCACGACTCCACAGTGCGTTTGATATGCAGAACCGGCGACATCTGGATTTTCGTGAGGTTTCAAGCTGAGATATAGATTGTCTATGATAATCTTGGTGCGACTTCAGTCAGAAGTATACAGAATCATCTAGATCGCTCTTTTCAAGCTATTTAATGCGAAAAAACAAATTTTCTGGTGTTTTCAACATTCCACAGTGCGTTTGATATACAGAACCGGCGACATCTTGGATTTCGTCGGGGTTCATACTGAGATATGCATTCTCTGCGATAATCTTGGTGAGTCTTCTGTCAGAAGTATGTAGAACCATCTGGATCGCTCTTTTCGAGCTATTTAATGCGAGAAACACGTTTTCTGGTGTATTCACCACTCCACAGTACGTTTGACATGCAGAACCAGAGATATCTTTGTTTCGGTCGGGTTTCAAGCTGAGATATGGTATTTTCTACGATAATCTTGGAGAGACTTCTGTCAGAAGTATGCAGAATCTTCGAGAACGCTCTTTTCGAGCTACAGAATGCGAGAAACACGATATCTGGTGTTTTCACCACTCCACAGTGCGTTTGATATGCAGAACCGGCGACATCTTGGATTTAGTCGGGTTTCAAGCTCAGATATGCATTTTCTACGATAATCCTGGTGAGACTTCTGTCAGAAGTATGCAGAATCTTCGAGATTGCTCTTTTCGAGCTACTTAATGCGAGAAACACGATTTCGGGTGTTTTCACCACTCCACAGTGCGTTTGATATGCAGAAACTGCGACATCTTGGATTTCGTCGGGGTTCAACCTGAGATATGCATTTTCTGCGATAATCTTGGTGAGTCTTCTGTCAGAAGTATGTAGAATCATCTAGATCGCTCTTTTCGAGCTATTTAATGCGAGAAACACGTTTTCTGGTGTATTCACCACTCCACAGTACGTTTGACATGCAGAACCGGAGATATCTTTGTTTCGGTCGGGTTTCAAGTTGAGATATGCATTTTCTACGATAATCTTGGTGAGACTTCTGTCAGAAGTATGCAGAATCTTCGAGAACGCTCTTTTCGAGCTACATAATGCGAGAAACACGTTATCTGGTGTTTTCACAACTCCACAGTGCGTTTGATATGCAGAACCGGCGACATCTTGGATTTCGTCGGGTTTCAAGCTGAGATATGCATTTTCTACGTTAATCTTTGTGAGACTTCTGTCAGAAGTATGCAGAATCTTCGAGATCGCTCTTTTCGAGCTATTTAATGCGAAAAAACAAGTTTTCTGGTGTTTTCAACATTCCACAGTGCGTTTTATATGCAGAACCGGCGATATCTTGATTTTCGTGGTGTTTCCAGCTGAGATATGCATTTTCTGCGATGATCTTGGTGAGTCTTCTGTCAGAAGTATGCAAAATCATCGAGATCCCTTTTTTCGAGTTATTTAATGCGAGAAACACGTTATCTGGTGTTTTCACCACTCCACATTGCGTTTGATATGCAGAACCGCCGACATCTTGGATTTCGTCGGGTTTCAAGCTGAGATGTGCATTTTCAACGATAATCTTGGTGAGACTTCTGTCAGAAGTATGCAGAATCATCGGGATCGCTCTTTGCGAGCTATTTAATGCGAGAAACACGTTGTCTGGTAGTTTTCACGACTTCACAGTGCGTTTGATATGCAGAACCGGCGACATCTTGATTTTCGTGATGTTTCAAGCTGAGATATGCATTTTCTGCGATAATCTTGGTGAGTCTTCTGTCAGAAGTATGTAGAATCATCTAGATCGCTCTTTTCGAGCTATTTAATGCGAGAAACACGTTTTCTGGTGTATTCACCACTCCACAGTACGTTTGACATGCAGAACCGGAGATATCTTTGTTTCGGTCGGGTTTCAAGTTGAGATATGCATTTTCTTCGATAATCTTGGTGAGACTTCTGACAGAAGTATGCAGAATCTTCGAGAACGCTCTTTTCGAGCTACATAATGCGAGAAACACGTTATCTGGTGTTTTCACCACTCCACAGTGCGTTTGATATGCAGAAACAGCGACATCTTGGCTTTCGTCGGGTATCAAGCTGAGATGTGCATTTTCAACGATAATCTTGGTGAGACTTCTGTCAGAAGTATGCAGAATCATCGGGATCGCTATTTGCGAGCTATTTAATGCGAGAAACACGTTGTCTGGTTGTTTTCACGACTCCACAGTGCGTTTGATATGCAGAACCAGCGACATCTTGATTTTCGTGGTGTTTCCAGCTGAGATATGCATCTTCTGCGATAATCTTGGTGAGTCTTCTGTCAGAAGTATGCAGAATCATCGAGATCCCTTTTTTCGAGCTATTTAATGCGAGAAACACATTATCTGGTGTTTTCACCACTACACATTGCGTTTGATATGCAGAACCGGCGACATCTTGATTTTCGTGATGTTTCAAGCTGAGATATGCATTTTCTGCGATAATCTTGGTGAGTCTTCTGTCAGAAGTATGTAGAATCATCTAGATCGCTCTTTTCGAGCTATTTAATGCGAGAAACACGTTTTCTGGTGTATTCACCACTCCACAGTACGTTTGACATGCAGAACCGGAGATATCTTTGTTTCGGTCGGGTTTCAAGTTGAGATATGCATTTTCTACGATAATCTTGGTGAGACTTCTGTCAGAAGTATGCAGAATCTTCGAGAACGCTCTTTTCGAGCTACATAATGCGAGAAACACGTTATCTGGTGTTTTCACAACTCCACAGTGCGTTTGATATGCAGAACCGGCGACATCTTGGATTTCGTCGGGTTTCAAGCTGAGATATGCATTTTCTACGTTAATCTTTGTGAGACTTCTGTCAGAAGTATGCAGAATCTTCGAGATCGCTCTTTTCGAGCTATTTAATGCGAAAAAACAAGTTTTCTGGTGTTTTCAACATTCCACAGTGCGTTTTATATGCAGAACCGGCGATATCTTGATTTTCGTGGTGTTTCCAGCTGAGATATGCATTTTCTGCGATGATCTTGGTGAGTCTTCTGTCAGAAGTATGCAGAATCATCGAGATCCCTTTTTTCGAGCTATTTAATGCGAGAAACACGTTATCTGGTGTTTTCACCACTCCACATTGCGTTTGATATGCAGAACCGCCGACATCTTGGATTTCGTCGGGTTTCAAGCTGAGATGTGCATTTTCAACGATAATCTTGGTGAGACTTCTGTCAGAAGTATGCAGAATCATCGGGATCGCTCTTTGCGAGCTATTTAATGCGAGAAACACGTTGTCTGGTTGTTTTCACGACTTCACAGTGCGTTTGATATGCAGAACCGGCGACATCTTGATTTTCGTGATGTTTCAAGCTGAGATATGCATTTTCTGCGATAATCTTGGTGAGTCTTCTGTCAGAAGTATGTAGAATCATCTAGATCGCTCTTTTCGAGCTATTTAATGCGAGAAACACGTTTTCTGGTGTATTCACCACTCCACAGTACGTTTGACATGCAGAACCGGAGATATCTTTGTTTCGGTCGGGTTTCAAGTTGAGATATGCATTTTCTTCGATAATCTTGGTGAGACTTCTGTCAGAAGTATGCAGAATCTTCGAGAACGCTCTTTTCGAGCTACATAATGCGAGAAACACGTTATCTGGTGTTTTCACCACTCCACAGTGCGTTTGATATGCAGAAACAGCGACATCTTGGCTTTCGTCGGGTATCAAGCTGAGATGTGCATTTTCAACGATAATCTTGGTGAGACTTCTGTCAGAAGTATGCAGAATCATCGGGATCGCTCTTTTCGAGCTATTTAATGCGAGAAACACGTTTTCTGGTGTATTCACCACTCCACAGTGCGTTTGATATGCAGAACCGGCGACATCTTGAATTTCGTCGGGTTTCAAGCTGAGATATGCATTTTCTACGATAATCTTGGTGAGTCTTCTGTCAGAAGTATGCAGAATCATCTAAATCTCTCTTTTCGAGCTATTTAATGCGAGAAACACGTTTTCTGGTGTATTCACCAATCCACAGTGCGTTTGACATGCAGAACCGGCGAAATCTTGCTTTTCGTGGGTTTTCAAGCTGAGATATGCATTTTCTGCGATAATCTTGGTGAGACTTCTGTCAGAAGTATGCAGAATCTTCGAGAACGCTCTTTTCGAGCTACATAATGCGAGAAACACGTTATCTGGTGTTTTCACCACTCCACAGTGCGTTTGATATGCAGAACCGGCGATATCTTGGATTTCGTCGGGTTTCAAGCTGAGATATGCATTTTCTACGATAATCTTGGTGAGACTTCTGTCAGAAGTATGCAGAATCTTCGAGAACGCTCTTTTCGAGCTACTTAATGCGAGAAACACGATATCTGGTGTTTTCACCACTCCACAGTGCGTTTGATATGCAGAACCGGCGATATCTTGATTTTCGTGGTGTTTCCAATTGAGATATGCATTTTCTGCGATAATCTTAGTGAGTCTTCTGTCAGAAGTATGCAGAATCATCTAGATCGCTCTTTTCGAGCTATTTAATGCGAGAAACACGTTTTCTGGTGTATTCGCCACTCCACAGTACGTTTGACATGCAGAACCGGCGATATCATGGTTTCGGTCGGGTTTCATACTGAGATATGCATTTTCTACGATAATCTTGGTGAGACTTCTGTCACAAGTATGCAGAATCTTCGAGAACGCTCTTTTCGAGCTACTTAATGCGAGAAACACGTTTTCGGGTGTTTTCACCACTCCACAGTACGTTTGATGTGCAGAACCGGAGATAACTTGGTTTTCGTGAGGTGTCAAGCTGAGATATGCATTTTCAACGATAATCTTGGTGAGACTTCTGTCAGATGTATGCAGAATCTTAGAGATCGCTCTTCTCGAGCTATTTAATGCGAGAAACACGTTGTCTGGTTGTTTTCACGACACCACAGTGCGTTGGATATGCAGAACCGGAGATATCTTGGTTTTCGTGGGGTTTCAAGCTGCGATATGCATTTCCTGCGATAATCTTGGTGAGACTTCTGTCCGAAGTATGCTGAATCATCGGGATCGCACTTTTCGAGCTATCTAATGCGAGAAACACGTTATCTGGTGTTTTCACCACTCCGCAGTGCGTTTGATATGCAGAACCAGCGATATCTTGGTTTTCGTGGTGTTTCCAGCTGAGATATGCATTTTCTGCGATAATCTTGTTGAGACTTCTGGCCGAAGGATGCAGAATCATCGAGATCGCTCGTTTCGATCTAGTTAGTGCGAGAAACACGTTATCTGGTGTTTTCACCACTCCACAGTGCGTTTGATATGCAGAACAGTACATATCTTGGTTTTCGTGGGGTTTCAAGCTGAGATATGCATTTTCTGCGATAATCTTGTTGAGACTTCTGGCCGAAGGATGCAGAATCATCGAGATCGCTCGTTTCGAGCTAGTTAGTGCGAGAAACACGTTATCTGGTGTTTTCACCACTCCACAGTGCGTTTGATATGCAGAACAGTACATATCTTGGTTTTCGTGGGGTTTCAAGCTGAGATATGCATTTTCTGCGATAATCTTGTTGAGACTTCTGTCCGAAGTATGCAGAAATGTCAAGAGCGCTCTTTTCGAGCTATTTAATGCTAGAAACACGTTTTGTGGGGTTTTCACCACTCCACAGTTCGTTGGATATGCAGAACAGTAGATATCTTGGTTTTCGTGGGGTTTCAAGCTGAGATATGCATTTCCTGCGATAATCTTGGTGAGACTTCTGTCCGAAGTATGCTGAATCATCTAGATCGCTCTTTTCGAGCTATCTAATGCGAGAAACACGTTATCTGGTGTTTTCACCACTCCGCAGTGCGTTTGATATGCAGAACCAGCGATATCTTGGTTTTCGTGGGGTTTCAAGCTGAGATATGCATTTTTTACGATAATCTTGGCGAGACTTCTGTCCGAAGTATGCAGAATCATCGAGATCGCTCTATTCGAGTTATTTAATGCGAGACACACGTTCTCTGGTTGTTTTCACCCCTCCACAGTGCGTTTGATATGCAGAACCGGCAACATCTTGATTTTTGTGAGGTTTCGTGCTGAGATATGCATTTTCTGCGATAATATTGGTGAGACTTCAGTCAGAAGTATGCAGAATCATGTAGATCGCTCTTTTCGAGCTATGTAATGCGAAAAAACAAGTTTTCTGGTGTTTTGACCACTCCACAGTGCGTTTGATATGTAGAGCCGCCGATAACTTGGTTTTCATGGGGTTTCCAGCTGAAATATGCATTTTCTGCGATAATCTTGGTGTTTCATCTATACGAAGTATGCAGAATCATCGAGAACGCTCGTTTCGAGCTACTTAATGCGAGAAACACGGTATCTGGTGTTTTCTCCACTCCACAGTGCGTTTGATATGCAGAACCAGCGATATCTTGGCTTTCTTGGGGTTTCAAGCTGAGATATGCATTTTCTGCGACAATATTGGTGAGACTTCAGTCACAAGTATGCAGAATCATCTAGATCGCTCTTTTCGAGCTATTTAATGCGAAAAAACACGTTTTCTGGTGTATCCACCACTCCACAGTACGTTTGACATGCAGAACCGGAGATATCTTGGTTTCGGTCGGGTTTCAAGCTGAGATATGCATTTTCTACGATAACCCTGGCGAGACTTCTGTCAGAAGTATGCAGAATCTTGGAGAACGCTCTTTTCGAGCTACTTAATGCGCGAAACACGTTTTCTGGTGTTTTCACCACTCCACGGTACGTTTGATGTGCAGAACCGGAGATAACTCTGTTTTCGCCGGGTTTCAAGCTGAGATATGCATTTTCTACGATAATCTTGGTGAGACTTCTGTCCGAAGTATGCAGAAACATCGAGAGCGCTCTTTTCGAGCTATTTAATGCGAGAAACTCGTTTTCTGGGGTTTTCACCACTCCACAGTTCGTTGGATATGCAGAACCGGAGATATCTTGGTTTTCGTGGGGTTTCAAGCTGAGATATGCATTTCCTGCGATAATCTTGGTGAGACTTCTGTCCGAAGTATGGTGAATCATCTAGATCGCTCGTTTCGAGCTATTTAATGCGAAAAAACAAGTTTTCTGGTGTTTTCAACATTCCACAGTGCGTTTGATATACAGAACCTGCGATATCTTGATTTTCGGGGTGTTTCCAGCTGAGATATGCATTTTCTGCGATAAGCTTGGTGAGTCTTCTGCCAGAAGTATGCAGAATCATCTAGATCGTTCTTTTCGAGCTATTTAATGCGAGAAACACGTTTTCTGGTGTTTTCACCACTCCACAGTACGATTGACATGCAGAACCGGAGATATCTTGGTTTCGGCCGGGTTTCAAGCTGAGATATGCATTTTCTACGATAATCTTGGTGAAACATCTGTCCGAAGTATGCAGAACCATCGAGAGCGCTCTTTTCGAGCTATTTAATGCGAGAAACTCGTTTTCTGGGGTTTTCACCACTCCACAGTTCGTTGGATATGCAGAACCGGAGATATCTTGGTTTTCGTGGGGTTTCAAGCTGAGATATGCATTTCCTGCGATAATCTTGGTGAGACTTCTGTAAGAAGTGTGCAGAATCTTCGAGAACGCTCTTTTCGAGCTGCTTAATGCGCGAAACACGTTTTCTGGTGTTTTCACCACTCCACGGTACGTTTGATGTGCAGAACAGGCGATATCTTGATTTTCGTGGTGTTTCCAGCTGAGATATGCATTTTCTGCGATAATCTTGGTGGGTCTTTTGTCAGAAGTATGCAGAAACATCGAGAGCGCTCTTTTCGAGCTATTTAATGTGAGAAACTCGTTTTCTGGGGTTTTCACCACTCCACAGTTCGTTGGATATGCAGAACCGGAGATATTTTGGTTTTCGTCGGGTTTCAAGCCGAGATATGCATTTTCTAATATAAGCTTGGTGAAACATCTGTCCGAAGTATGCAGAAACGTCGAGAGCGCTCTTTTCGAGCTATTTAATGCTAGATACACGTTTTCTGGGGTTTTCACCACTCCACAGTTCGTTGGATATGCAGAACCGGAGATATCTTGGTTTTCGTGGGGTTTCAAGCTGCGATATGCATTTCCTGCGATAATCTTGGTGAGACTTCTGTCCGAAGTATGCTGAATCATCGGGATCGCACTTTTCGAGCTATTTAATGCGAGAAACTCGTTTTCTGGGGTTTTCACCACTCCACAGTTCGTTGGATATGCAGAACCGGAGATATCTTTGTTTTCGTGGGGTTTCAAGCTGAGATATGCATTTCCTGCGATAATCTTGGTGAGACTTCTGTCCGAAGTATGGTGAATCATCTAGATCGCTCGTTTCGAGCTATTTAATGCGAAAAAACAAGTTTTCTGGTGTTTTCAACATTCCACAGTGCGTTTGATATAGAGAACCTGCGATATCTTGATTTTCGGGGTGTTTCCAGCTGAGATATGCATTTTCTGCGATAAGCTTGGTGAGTCTTCTGCCAGAAGTATGCAGAATCATCTAGATCGCTCTTTTCGAGCTATTTAATGTGAGAAACTCGTTTTCTGGGGTTTTCACCACTCCACAGTTCGTTGGATATGCAGAACCGGAGATATCTTGGTTTTCGTGGGGTTTCAAGCTGAGATATGCATTTCCTGCGATAATCTTGGTGAGACTTCTGTAAGAAGTGTGCAGAATCTTCGAGAACGCTCTTTTCGAGCTGCTTAATGCGCGAAACACGTTTTCTGGTGATTTCACCACTCCACGGTACGTTTGATGTGCAGAACAGGCGATATCTTGATTTTCGTGGTGTTTCCAGCTGAGATATGCATTTTCTGCGATAATCTTGGTGGGTCTTTTGTCAGAAGTATGCAGAAACATCGAGAGCGCTCTTTTCGAGCTATTTAATGCGAGAAACTCGTTTTCTGGGGTTTTCACCACTCCACAGTTCGTTGGATATGCAGAACCGGAGATATCTTGGTTTTCGTGGGGTTTCAAGCTGAGATATGCATTTCCTGCGATAATCTTGGTGAGACTTCTGTCCGAAGTATGGTGAATCATCTAGATCGCTCGTTTCGAGCTATTTAATGCGAAAAAACAAGTTTTCTGGTGTTTTCAACATTCCACAGTGCGTTTGATATACAGAACCTGCGATATCTTGATTTTCGGGGTGTTTCCAGCTGAGATATGCATTTTCTGCGATAAGCTTGGTGAGTCTTCTGCCAGAAGTATGCAGAATCATCTAGATCGTTCTTTTCGAGCTATTTAATGCGAGAAACACGTTTTCTGGTGTTTTCACCACTCCACAGTACGATTGACATGCAGAACCGGAGATATCTTGGTTTCGGCCGGGTTTCAAGCTGAGATATGCATTTTCTACGATAATCTTGGTGAAACATCTGTCCGAAGTATGCAGAACCATCGAGAGCGCTCTTTTCGAGCTATTTAATGCGAGAAACTCGTTTTCTGGGGTTTTCACCACTCCACAGTTCGTTGGATATGCAGAACCGGAGATATCTTGGTTTTCGTGGGGTTTCAAGCTGAGATATGCATTTCCTGCGATAATCTTGGTGAGACTTCTGTAAGAAGTGTGCAGAATCTTCGAGAACGCTCTTTTCGAGCTGCTTAATGCGCGAAACACGTTTTCTGGTGTTTTCACCACTCCACGGTACGTTTGATGTGCAGAACAGGCGATATCTTGATTTTCGTGGTGTTTCCAGCTGAGATATGCATTTTCTGCGATAATCTTGGTGGGTCTTTTGTCAGAAGTATGCAGAAACATCGAGAGCGCTCTTTTCGAGCTATTTAATGTGAGAAACTCGTTTTCTGGGGTTTTCACCACTCCACAGTTCGTTGGATATGCAGAACCGGAGATATTTTGGTTTTCGTCGGGTTTCAAGCCGAGATATGCATTTTCTAATATAAGCTTGGTGAAACATCTGTCCGAAGTATGCAGAAACGTCGAGAGCGCTCTTTTCGAGCTATTTAATGCTAGATACACGTTTTCTGGGGTTTTCACCACTCCACAGTTCGTTGGATATGCAGAACCGGAGATATCTTGGTTTTCGTGGGGTTTCAAGCTGCGATATGCATTTCCTGCGATAATCTTGGTGAGACTTCTGTCCGAAGTATGCTGAATCATCGGGATCGCACTTTTCGAGCTATTTAATGCGAGAAACTCGTTTTCTGGGGTTTTCACCACTCCACAGTTCGTTGGATATGCAGAACCGGAGATATCTTTGTTTTCGTGGGGTTTCAAGCTGAGATATGCATTTCCTGCGATAATCTTGGTGAGACTTCTGTCCGAAGTATGGTGAATCATCTAGATCGCTCGTTTCGAGCTATTTAATGCGAAAAAACAAGTTTTCTGGTGTTTTCAACATTCCACAGTGCGTTTGATATAGAGAACCTGCGATATCTTGATTTTCGGGGTGTTTCCAGCTGAGATATGCATTTTCTGCGATAAGCTTGGTGAGTCTTCTGCCAGAAGTATGCAGAATCATCTAGATCGCTCTTTTCGAGCTATTTAATGTGAGAAACTCGTTTTCTGGGGTTTTCACCACTCCACAGTTCGTTGGATATGCAGAACCGGAGATATCTTGGTTTTCGTGGGGTTTCAAGCTGAGATATGCATTTCCTGCGATAATCTTGGTGAGACTTCTGTAAGAAGTGTGCAGAATCTTCGAGAACGCTCTTTTCGAGCTGCTTAATGCGCGAAACACGTTTTCTGGTGATTTCACCACTCCACGGTACGTTTGATGTGCAGAACAGGCGATATCTTGATTTTCGTGGTGTTTCCAGCTGAGATATGCATTTTCTGCGATAATCTTGGTGGGTCTTTTGTCAGAAGTATGCAGAAACATCGAGAGCGCTCTTTTCGAGCTATTTAATGTGAGAAACTCGTTTTCTGGGGTTTTCACCACTCCACAGTTCGTTGGATATGCAGAACCGGAGATATTTTGGTTTTCGTCGGGTTTCAAGCCGAGATATGCATTTTCTACGATAAGCTTGGTGAAACATCTGTCCGAAGCATGCAGAAACATCGAGAGCGCTCTTTTCGAGCTATTTAATGCGAGATACACGTTTTCTGGGGTTTTCACCACTCCACAGTTCGTTGGATATGCAGAACCGGAGATATCTTGGTTTTCGTGGGGTTTCAAGCTGCGATATGCATTTCCTGCGATAATCTTGGTGAGACTTCTGTCCGAAGTATGCTGAATCATCGGGATCGCACTTTTCGAGCTATTTAATGCGAGAAACACGTTCTCTGGTTGTTTTCACCACTCCACAGTGCGTTTGATGTGCAGAACAGGCGATATCTTGATTTTCGAGGTGTTTCCAGCTGAGATATGCATTTTCGGCGATAATCTTGGTGGGTCTTTTGTCAGAAGTATGCAGAAACATCGAGAGCGCTCTTTTCGAGCTATTTAATGTGAGAAACTCGTTTTCTGGGGTTTTCACCACTCCGCAGTGCGTTTGATATGCAGAACCAGCGATATCTTGGTTTTCGTGGGGCTTCAAGCTGAGATATGCATTTCCTGCAATAATATTGGTGAGACTTCAGTCAGAAGTATGCAGAATCTTCGAGATCGCACTTTTCTAGCTATTTAATGCGAAAAAACAAGTTTTCTGGGTCTTTGACCACTCCACAGTGCGTTTGATATGTAGAGCCGCCGATAACTTGGTTTTCATGGGGTTTCCAGCTGAAATATGCATTTTCTGCGATAATCTTGGTGTTTCATCTATACGAAGTATGCAGAATCATCGAGAACGCTCGTTTCGAGCTACTTAATGCGAGAAACACGTTATCTGGTGTTTTCACCACTCCACAGTGCGTTTGATATGCAGAACCAGCGATATCTTGGCTTTCGTGGGGTTTCAAGCTGAGATATGCATTTTCTGCGATAATCTTGTTGAGACTTCTGTCCGAAGTATGCAGAATCATCGAGATCGCTCGTTTCGAGCTATCTAATGCGAGAAACACGTTATCTAGTGTTTTCACAACTCCACAGTGCGTTGGATATGCAGAACCGGAGATATTTTGGTATTCGTCGGGTTTCAAGCTGAGATATGCATTTTCTACGATAAGCTTGGTGAGACTTCTGTCCGAAGTATGCTGAAACATCGAGATCGCTCTTTTCGACCTAGTTAATGCGAGAAAAAACTTATCCGGTGTTTTCACCACTCCACAGTGCGTTTGATATGCAGAACCAGCGATATCTTGGTTTTGTTGGGGTTTCAAGCTGAGATATGCATTTTTTACGATAATCTTCGTGAGACTTCTGTCCGAAGTATGCTTAATCATCGAGATCGCTCGTTTCGAGCTATTTAATGCGAGATACACGTTATCTGGTGTTTTCACCACTCCAGAGTGCTTTGGATATGCAGAACCGTAGATATCTTGGTTTTCGTGGGGTTTCAAGCTGGGATATGCATTTTTTACGATAATCTTGGTTAGACTTCTGTCCGAAGTATGCTTAATCATCGAGATAGCTCGTTTCGAGCTATTTAATGCGAGAAACACGTTATCTGGTGTTTTCACCACTCCACAGTGCGTTGGATATGCAGAACCGGAGATATCTTGGTTTCGGTCGGGTTTCAAGCTGAGATATGCATTTTCTACGATAATCCTGGTGAAACTTCTGTCAGAAGTATGCAGAATATTCGAGATCGCTCTTTTCGAGCTAGTTAATGCGAGAAAAACCTTATCCGGTGTTTTCACCACTCCACAGTGCGTTTGATATGCAGAACAGGAGATATCTTGGTTTTCGTGGGGATTCAAGCTGAGATATGTATTTTCTGTGATAATCTTGGTGAGACTTCTGTCCGAAGTATGCTGAATCATCGAGATCGCTCTTTTCGAGCTAGCTAGTGCGAGAAACACGTTATCTGGGGTTTCACCACTCCACAGTTCGTTGGATATGCAGAACAGTAGATATCTTGGTTTTCGTGGGGTTTCAAGCAGAGATATGCATTTTCTGCGATAATCTTGGTGAGACTTCTGTTAGAAGTATGCAGAATCATCGAGATCGCTCTTTTCGAGCTAGTTAGTGCGAGAAACACGTTATCTGGTGTTTTCACCACTCCACAGAGCGTTTGATATGCAGAACAGTAGATATCTTGGTTTTCGTGGGGTTTCAAGCTGAGATATGCATTTTCTGCGATAATCTTGTTGAGACTTCTGTCCGAAGTAGGCTGAAACATCGAGATCGCTCTTTTCGAGCTAGTTAATGCGAGAAAAAACTTATCCGCTGTTTTCACCACTGCACAGTGCGTTTGATATGCAGAACCAGCGATATCTTGGCTTTCGGGGGGTTTCAAGCTGAGATATGCATTTTCTACGATAATCTTGGTGAGACTTCTGTCAGAAGTATGCAGAATCATCGTGATCGGCCTTTTCGAGCTATATAACGCGAGAAACACGTTCTCTGGTTGTTTTCACCACTCCACAGTGCGTTTGATATGCAGAACCGGCGATATCTTGGTTTTCGTGGGGTTTCATGCTGAGATATGCATTTTCTGCGATAATCTTGGTGAGACTTCTGTCCGAAGTAGGCTGAAACATCGAGATCGCTCTTTTCGAGCTAGTTAATGGGAGAAAAAACTTATCCGCTGTTTTCACCACTCCACAGTGCGTTTGATATCCAGAACCAGCGATATCTTGGCTTTCGTGGGGTTTTTCAGCTGAGATATGCATTTTTTACGGTAATCTTGGTGAGACTTCTGTCCGAAGTATGAAGAATCATCGAGATCGCTCTACTCGAGCTATTTAATGCGAGAAACACGTTTTCTGGGGTTTTCACCACTCCACAGTGCGTTTGATATGCAGAACACAGCGATATCTTGGTTTTCGTGGGGTTTCAAGCTGAGATATGCATTTTTTACGATAATTTTGGTGAAACATGTGTCCGAAGTATGCAGAAACATCAAGAGCGCTCTTTCCGAGCTATTTAATGCGAGAAACTCGTTTTCTGGGGTTTTCACCACTCCACAGTACGTTTGACATGCAGAACCGCAGATATATTGGTTTCGGTCGGGTTTCAAGCTGAGATATGCTTTTCCTGCGATATTCTTGGTGAGACTTCTGTCCGAAGTATGCTGAATCATTGGGATAGCCCTTTTCGAGCAATTTATTGCGAGAAACACGTTCTCTGGTTGTTTTCACCACTCCACAGTGCGTTTGATGTGCAGAACAGGCGATATCTTGAGTTTTGTGGTGTTTCCAGCAGAGATATGCATTTTCTGCGATAATCTTGGTGGGTCTTTTGTCAGAAGGATGGAGAATCATCTAGATCGCTCTTTTCGAGCTACTTAATGCACGAAACACGTTTTCTGTTGTTTTCACCACTCCACGGTACGTTTGACATGCAGAACCGGAGATATCTTTGTTTCGGTCGGGTTTCAAGCAGAGATATGCATTCTCTACGATAATCTTAGTGAAACATCTGTCAGAAGTATGCAGAAACATCAACAGCGCTCTTTTCGAGCTATTTGATGCGAGAAACTCAATTTCTGGGGTTTTCACCACTCCACAGTTCGTTGGATATGCAGAACCGGAGATATTTTGGTTTTCGTCGGGTTTCAAGCTGAGATATGCATTTTCTACGATAAGCTTGGTGAAACATCTGTCCGAAGTATGCAGAAACGTCGAGAGCGCTCTTTTCGAGCTATTTAATGCGAGAAACTCGTTTTCTGGGGTTTTCACCACTCCGCAGTGCGTTTGATATGCAGAACCAGCGATATCTTGGTTTTCGTGGGGCTTCAAGCTGAGATATGCATTTCCTGCAATAATATTGGTGAGACTTCAGTCAGAAGTATGCTGAAACATCGAGATCGCTCTTTTCGACCTAGTTAATGCGAGAAAAAACTTATCCAGTGTTTTCACCACTCCACAGTGCGTTTGATATGCAGAACCAGCGATATCTTGGTTTTGGTGGGGTTTCAAGCTGAGATATGCATTTTTTACGATAATCTTCGTGAGACTTCTGTCCGAAGTATGCTTAATCATCGAGATCGCTCGTTTCGAGCTATTTAATGCGAGATACACGTTATCTGGTGTTTTCACCACTCCACAGTGCGTTTGATATGCAGAACCAGCGATATCTTGGCTTTCGTGGGGTTTCAAGCTGAGATATGCATTTTCTGCGATAATCTTGTTGAGACTTCTGTCCGAAGTATGCAGAATCATCGAGATCGCTCGTTTCGAGCTATCTAATGCGAGAAACACGTTATCTAGTGTTTTCACAACTCCACAGTGCGTTGGATATGCAGAACCGGAGATATTTTGGTATTCGTCGGGTTTCAAGCTGAGATATGCATTTTCTACGATAAGCTTGGTGAGACTTCTGTCCGAAGTATGCTGAAACATCGAGATCGCTCTTTTCGACCTAGTTAATGCGAGAAAAAACTTATCCGGCGTTTTCACCACTCCACAGTGCGTTTGATATGCAGAACCAGCGATATCTTGGTTTTGGTGGGGTTTCAAGCTGAGATATGCATTTTTTACGATAATCTTCGTGAGACTTCTGTCCGAAGTATGCTTAATCATCGAGATCGCTCGTTTCGAGCTATTTAATGCGAGATACACGTTATCTGGTGTTTTCACCACTCCAGAGTGCTTTGGATATGCAGAACCGTAGATATCTTGGTTTTCGTGGGGTTTCAAGCTGGGATATGCATTTTTTACGATAATCTTGGTTAGACTTCTGTCCGAAGTATGCTTAATCATCGAGATCGCTCGTTTCGAGCTATTTAATGCGAGAAACACGTTATCTGGTGTTTTCACCACTCCACAGTGCGTTGGATATGCAGAACCGGAGATATCTTGGTTTCGGTCGGGTTTCAAGCTGAGATATGCTTTTTCTACGATAATCCTGGTGAGACTTCTGTCAGAAGTATGCAGAATATTCGAGATCGCTCTTTTCGAGCTAGTTAATGCGAGAAAAAACTTATCCGGTGTTTTCACCACTCCACAGTGCGTTTGATATGCAGAACAGGAGATATCTTGGTTTTCGTGGGGATTCAAGCTGAGATATGTATTTTCTGTGATAATCTTGGTGAGACTTCTGTCCGAAGTATGCTGAATCATCGAGATCGCTCTTTTCGAGCTAGCTAGTGCGAGAAACACGTTATCTGGGGGTTTCACCACTCCACAGTTCGTTGGATACGCAGAACAGTAGATATCTTGGTTTTCGTGGGGTTTCAAGCAGAGATATGCATTTTCTGCGATAATCTTGGTGAGACTTCTGTTAGAAGTATGCAGAATCATCGAGATCGCTCTTTTCGAGCTAGTTAGTGCGAGAAACACGTTATCTGGTGTTTTCACCACTCCACAGTGCGTTTGATATGCAGAACAGTAGATATCTTGGTTTTCGTGGGGTTTCAAGCTGAGATATGCATTTTTTACGATAATCTTCGTGAGACTTCTGTCCGAAGTATGCTTAATCATCGAGATCGCTCGTTTCGAGCTATTTAATGCGAGATACACGTTATCTGGTGTTTTCACCACTCCAGAGTGCTTTGGATATGCAGATCCGTAGATATCTTGGTTTTCGTGGGGTTTCAAGCTGGGATATGCATTTTTTACGATAATCTTGGTTAGACTTCTGTCCGAAGTATGCTTAATCATCGAGATCGCTCGTTTCGAGCTATTTAATGCGAGAAACACGTTATCTGGTGTTTTCACCACTCCACAGTGCGTTGGATATGCAGAACCGGAGATATCTTGGTTTCGGTCGGGTTTCAAGCTGAGATATGCATTTTCTACGATAATCCTGGTGAGACTTCTGTCAGAAGTATGCAGAATATTCGAGATCGCTCTTTTCGAGCTAGTTAATGCGAGAAAAACCTTATCCGGTGTTTTCACCACTCCACAGTGCGTTTGATATGCAGAACAGGAGATATCTTGGTTTTCGTGGGGTTTCAAGCAGAGATATGCATTTTCTGCGATAATCTTGGTGAGACTTCTGTTAGAAGTATGCAGAATCATCGAGATCGCTCTTTTCGAGCTAGTTAGTGCGAGAAACACGTTATCTGGTGTTTTCACCACTCCACAGTGCGTTTGATATGCAGAACAGTAGATATCTTCGTTTTCGTGGGGTTTCAAGCTGAGATATGCATTTTCTGCGATAATCTTGTTGAGACTTCTGTCCGAAGTAGGCTGAAACATCGAGATCGCTCTTTTCGAGCTAGTTAATGCGAGAAAAAACTTATCCGCTGTTTTCACCACTGCACAGTGCGTTTGATATGCAGAACCAGCGATATCTTGGCTTTCGTGGGGTTTCAAGTTGAGATATGCATTTTCTACGATAATCTTGGTGAGACTTCTGTCAGAAGTATGCAGAATCATCGTGATCGGCCTTTTCGAGCTATTTAACGCTAGAAACACGTTCTCTGGTTGTTTTCACCACTCCACAGTGCGTTTGATATGCAGAACCGGCGATATCTTGGTTTTCGTGGGGTTTCATGCTGAGATATGCATTTTCTGCGATAATCTTGGTGAGACTTCTGTCCGAAGTAGGCTGAAACATCGAGATCGCTCTTTTCGAGCTAGTTAATGGGAGAAAAAACTTATCCGCTGTTTTCACCACTCCACAGTGCGTTTGATATCCAGAACCAGCGATATCTTGGCTTTCGTGGGGTTTTTCAGCTGAGATATGCATTTTTTACGGTAATCTTGGTGAGACTTCTGTCCGAAGTATGAAGAATCATCGAGATCGCTCTACTCGAGCTATTTAATGCGAGAAACACGTTTTCTGGGGTTTTCACCACTCCACAGTGCGTTTGATATGCAGAACACAGCGATATCTTGGTTTTCGTGGGGTTTCAAGCTGAGATATGCATTTTTTACGATAATTTTGGTGAGACTTCTGTCCGAAGTATCCAGAATCATCGAGATCGCTCGTTTCGAGCTACTTAATGCGAGAAACACGTTATCTGGTGTTTCACCACTCCACAGTGCGTTTGATATGCAGAACCGGCGATATCTTGGTTTTCGTGGAGATTCAAGCTGAGATATGTATTTTCTGTGATAATCTTGGTGAGACTTCTGTCCGAAGTATGCTGAATCATCGAGATCGCTCTTTTCGAGCTAGCAAGTGCGAGAAACACGTTATCTGGGGGTTTCACCACTCCACAGTTCGTTGGATATGCAGAACAGTAGATATCTTGGTTTTCGTGGGGTTTCAAGCAGAGATATGCATTTTCTGCGATAATCTTGGTGAGACTTCTGTTAGAAGTATGCAGAATCATCGAGAGCGCTCTTTTCGAGCTATTTAATCCGAGAAACAGGTTTTCTGGGGTTTTCACCACTCCACAGTTCCTTGGATATGCAGAACAGTAGATATCTTGGTTTTCGTGGGGTTTCAAGCAGAGATATGCATTTTCTGCGATAATCTTGGTGAGACTTGGGTCAGAAGTATGCAGAATCATCTAGATCGCTCTTTTCGAGCTACTTAATGCACGAAACACGCTTTCAGGTGTTTTCACCACTCCACGGTACGTTTGACATGCAGAACCGGAGATATCTTGGTTTCGGTCGGGTTTCAAGCAGAGATATGCATTCTCTACGATAATCTTAGTGAAACATCTGTCAGAAGTATGCAGAAACATCAACAGCGCTCTTTTCGAGCTATTTGATGCGAGAAACTCAATTTCTGGGGTTTTCACCACTCCACAGTTCGTTGGATATGCAGAACCGGAGATATTTTGGTTTTCGTCGGGTTTCAAGCTGAGATATGCATTTTCTACGATAAGCTTGGTGAAACATCTGTCCGAAGTATGCAGAAACGTCGAGAGCGCTCTTTTCGAGCTATTTAATGCGAGAAACACGTTTTCTGGGGTTTTCACCAATCCACAGTTCGTTGGATATGCAGAACAGTAGATATCTTGGTTTTCGTGGGGTTTTAAGCAGAGATATGCATTTTCTGCGATAATCTTGGTGAGACTTCTGTTAGAAGTATGCAGAATCATCGAGATCGCACTTTTCGAGCTATTTAATGCGAGAAATACGTTATCTGGTGTTTTCACCACTCCGCAGTTGGTTTGATATGCAGAACCGGCGATATTTTGGTTTTCGTCGGGTTTCAAGCTGAGATATGCATTTTCTACGATAATCTTGGTGAAACATGTGTCCGAAGTATGCAGAAACAGCAAGAGCGCTCTTTTCGAGCTATTTAATGCGAGAAACTCGTTTTCTGGGGTTTTCACCACTCCACAGTTCGTTGGATATGCAGAACCGGAGATATCTATGTTTTCGTGGGGTTTCAAGCTGAGATATGCACTTCCTGCGATAATCTTGGTGAGACTCCTGTTCGAAGTTTGCTGAATCATCGGGATCGCTCTTTTCGAGCTATTTAATGCGTGAAACACGTTCTCTGGTTGTTTTCACCACTCCACAGTGCGTTTGATATGCAGAACCGGCAACATCTTCATTTTCATGAGGTTTCGAGCTGAGATATGCATTTTCTGCGATAATATTGGTGAGACTTCAGTCAGAAGTATGCAGAATCATCTAGATCGCTCTTTTCGAGCTACTTAATGCACGAAACACGTTTTCTGGTGTTTTCACCACTCCACAGTACGTTAGACATGCAGAACCGGAGATATCTTGGTTTCGGTCGGGTTTCAAGCTGAGATATGCATTTCCTGCGATAATCTTGGTGAGACTTCTGTCCGAAGTATGCTGAAGCATCGGGATCGCTCTTTTCGAGCTATTTAATGCGAGAAACACGTTCTCTGGTTGTTTTCACCACTCCACAGTGCGTTTGATGTGCAGAACAGGCGATATCTTGATTTTCGTGGAGTTTCCAGCTGAGATATGCATTTTCTGCGCTAATCTTGGTGGGTCTTTTGTCAGAAGTATGCAGAATCATCTAGATCGCTCTTTTCGAGCTACTTAATGCACGAAACACGTTTTCTGGTGTTTTCACCACTCCACAGTACCTTTGACATGCAGAACCGGAGATATCTTGGTTTCGGTCGGGTTTCAAGCTGACATATGCATTTTCTACGATAACCCTGGTGAGACTTCTGTCAGAAGTATGCAGAATCTTCGAGAACGCTCTTTTCGAGCTACTTAATGCGCGAAACACGTTTTCTGGTGTTTTCACCACTCCACGGTACGTTTGATGTGCAGAACCGGAGATAACTCGGTTTCGGTCGGGTTTCAAGCTGAGATATGCATTTTCTACGATAATCTTGGTGAGACTTCTGTCAGAAGTATGCAGGATCTTCGAGAACGCTCTTTTCGAGCTACTTAATGCGAGAAACACGTTTTCTGGTGTTTTCACCACTCCACAGTGCGTTTAATATGCAGAACCGGCGACATCTTGGTTTTCGTGGGGTTTCAAGCTGAGATATGCATTTTCTGCGATAATCTTGGTGAGACTTCTGTACGAAGTATGCTGAAACATCGAGATCGCTATTTTCGAGCTAGATAATGCGAGAAAAACCATATCCGGTGTTTTCACCACTCCACAGTGCGTTTGATATGCAGAACCAGCGATATCTTGGCTTTCGTGGGGTTTCAAGCTGAGATATGCATTTTTTACGATAATCTTGTTGAGACTTCAGTCAGAAGTATGCAGAATAATCGATATCGCTCCTTTCGAGCTATTTAATGCAAGAAACACGTTATCTGCTATTTGTACCACTCCACAGTGCGTTTGATATGCGGAAACTGCGATATCTTCGTTTTCGTGGGGTTTCCAGCTGAGACATGCATTTTCTGCGATAATCTTGGATATTCTTCTGTGAGAAGTATGGAGAATCACCGAAATCGCAGTTTTCGTGCTATTGAATGCGAAAAACACGTTTTATGGTGTTTTCAGCACCCCACAGTGCGTTTGATGTGCAGAACCGGCGACATCTTGATTTTCGTGAGGTTTCAAGCTGAGATATGCATTTTCTGCGATAATATTGGTGAGACTTCTGTCCGAAGTATGCAGAATTATCGATATCGCTCTTTTCGAGCTATTTAATGCGAGAAACACGTTATCTGGTGTTTTGACCACTCCACAGTGCGTTTGATATGTAGAGCCGCCGATAACTTGGTTTTCGTGGGGTTTCCAGCTGAAATATGCATTTTCTGCGATAATCTTGGTGAGACTTCTGACAGAAGGATGCAGGATCTTCGAGAACGATCTTTTCGAGCTACTTAATGCGAGAAACACGTTTTCTGGTGTTTTCACCACTCCACAGTGCGTTTGATATGCAGAACCGGCGACATCTTGGTTTTCGTGGGGTTTCAAGCTGAGATATGCATTTTCTGCGATAATCTTTTTGAGACTTCTGTCCGAAGTATGCAGAATCATCGAGATCGCTAGTTTCGAGGTACTTAATGCGAGAAACACGTTATCTGGTGTTTTCACCACTCCACAGTGCGTTGGATATGCAGAACCGGAGATATTTTTTTTTTCGTCGGGTTTCAAGCTGAGATATGCATTTTCTACGATAAACTTGGTGAAACATCTGTCCAAAGTATGCAGAAATATCGAGAGCGCTCTTTTCGAGCTACTTAATGCGAGAAACACGTTTTCTGGGGTTTCACCACTCCACAGTTCGTTGGATATGCAGAACCGGAGATATCTTGATTTTCGTGGGGTTTCAAGCTGAGATATGCATTTCCTGCGATAATCTTGGTGAGACTTCTGTCCGAAGTATGCTGAATCATATAGATCGCTCTTTTCGAGCTATTTAATGCGAGAAACACGTTATCTGGTGTTTTCACCACTCCACTGTGCGTTTGATATGCAGTACCAGCGATATCTTGGTTTTCGTGGTGTTTCATGCTGAGATATGCATTTTTTACGATAATCTTGGTTAGACTTCTGTCCGAAGTATGCTTAATCATCGAGATCGCTCTTTTCGAGCTATTTAATGCGAGAAACACGTTGTCTGGTGTTTTCACCACTCCACAGTGCGTATGATATGCAGAACCGGCGATATCTTGGTTTTCGTGGGGTTTCAAGCTGAGATATGCATTTTCTGCTATAATCTTGGTGAGACTTCGGTCCGAAGTATGCTGAAACATCGAGATCGCTCTTTTCGAGCTAGTTAATGCGAGAAAAACCTTATCCGGTGTTTTCACCACTCCACAGTGCGTTTGACATGCAGAACCAGCGATATCTTGGTTTTCGTGGGGTTTCAAGCTGAGATATGCATTTTCTGCTATAATCTTGGTGAGACTTCAGTCAGAAGTATGCTGAAACATCGAGATCGCTCTTTTCGACCTAGTTAATGCGAGAAAAAACTTATCCAGTGTTTTCACCACTCCACAGTGCGTTTGATATGCAGAACCAGCGATATCTTGGTTTTGGTGGGGTTTCAAGCTGAGATATGCATTTTTTACGATAATCTTCGTGAGACTTCTGTCCGAAGTATGCTTAATCATCGAGATCGCTCGTTTCGAGCTATTTAATGCGAGATACACGTTATCTGGTGTTTTCACCACTCCACAGTGCGTTTGATATGCAGAACCAGCGATATCTTGGCTTTCGTGGGGTTTCAAGCTGAGATATGCATTTTCTGCGATAATCTTGTTGAGACTTCTGTCCGAAGTATGCAGAATCATCGAGATCGCTCGTTTCGAGCTATCTAATGCGAGAAACACGTTATCTAGTGTTTTCACAACTCCACAGTGCGTTGGATATGCAGAACCGGAGATATTTTGGTATTCGTCGGGTTTCAAGCTGAGATATGCATTTTCTACGATAAGCTTGGTGAGACTTCTGTCCGAAGTATGCTGAAACATCGAGATCGCTCTTTTCGACCTAGTTAATGCGAGAAAAAACTTATCCGGTGTTTTCACCACTCCACAGTGCGTTTGATATGCAGAACCAGCGATATCTTGGTTTTGGTGGGGTTTCAAGCTGAGATATGCATTTTTTACGATAATCTTCGTGAGACTTCTGTCCGAAGTATGCTTAATCATCGAGATCGCTCGTTTCGAGCTATTTAATGCGAGATACACGTTATCTGGTGTTTTCACCACTCCAGAGTGCTTTGGATATGCAGAACCGTAGATATCTTGGTTTTCGTGGGGTTTCAAGCTGGGATATGCATTTTTTACGATAATCTTGGTTAGACTTCTGTCCGAAGTATGCTTAATCATCGAGATCTCTCGTTTCGAGCTATTTAATGCGAGAAACACGTTATCTGGTGTTTTCACCACTCCACAGTGCGTTGGATATGCAGAACCGGAGATATCTTGGTTTCGGTCGGGTTTCAAGCTGAGATATGCGTTTTCTACGATAATCCTGGTGAGACTTCTGTCAGAAGTATGCAGAATATTCGAGATCGCTCTTTTCGAGCTAGTTAATGCGAGAAAAAACTTATCCGGTGTTTTCACCACTCCACAGTGCGTTTGATATGCAGAACAGGAGATATCTTGGTTTTCGTGGGGATTCAAGCTGAGATATGTATTTTCTGTGATAATCTTGGTGAGACTTCTGTCCGAAGTATGCTGAATCATCGAGATCGCTCTTTTCGAGCTAGCTAGTGCGAGAAACACGTTATCTGGGGGTTTCACCACTCCACAGTTCGTTGGATATGCAGAACAGTAGATATCTTGGTTTTCGTGGGGTTTCAAGCAGAGATATGCATTTTCTGCGATAATCTTGGTGAGACTTCTGTTAGAAGTATGCAGAATCATCGAGATCGCTCTTTTCGAGCTAGTTAGTGCGAAAAACACGTTATCTGGTGTTTTCACCACTCCACAGTGCGTTTGATATGCAGAACAGTAGATATCTTGGTTTTCGTGGGGTTTCAAGCTGAGATATGCATTTTTTACGATAATCTTCGTGAGACTTCTGTCCGAAGTATGCTTAATCATCGAGATCGCTCGTTTCGAGCTATTTAATGCGAGATACACGTTATCTGGTGTTTTCACCACTCCAGAGTGCTTTGGATATGCAGATCCGTAGATATCTTGGTTTTCGTGGGGTTTCAAGCTGGGATATGCATTTTTTACGATAATCTTGGTTAGACTTCTGTCCGAAGTATGCTTAATCATCGAGATCGCTCGTTTCGAGCTATTTAATGCGAGAAACACGTTATCTGGTGTTTTCACCACTCCACAGTGCGTTGGATATGCAGAACCGGAGATATCTTGGTTTCGGTCGGGTTTCAAGCTGAGATATGCATTTTCTACGATAATCCTGGTGAGACTTCTGTCAGAAGTATGCAGAATATTCGAGATCGCTCTTTTCGAGCTAGTTAATGCGAGAAAAACCTTATCCGGTGTTTTCACCACTCCACAGTGCGTTTGATATGCAGAACAGGAGATATCTTGGTTTTCGTGGGGTTTCAAGCAGAGATATGCATTTTCTGCGATAATCTTGGTGAGACTTCTGTTAGAAGTATGCAGAATCATCGAGATCGCTCTTTTCGAGCTAGTTAGTGCGAGAAACACGTTATCTGGTGTTTTCACCACTCCACAGTGCGTTTGATATGCAGAACAGTAGATATCTTCGTTTTCGTGGGGTTTCAAGCTGAGATATGCATTTTCTGCGATAATCTTGTTGAGACTTCTGTCCGAAGTAGGCTGAAACATCGAGATCGCTCTTTTCGAGCTAGTTAATGCGTGAAAAAACTTATCCGCTGTTTTCACCACTGCACAGTGCGTTTGATATGCAGAACCAGCGATATCTTGGCTTTCGTGGGGTTTCAAGTTGAGATATGCATTTTCTACGATAATCTTGGTGAGACTTCTGTCAGAAGTATGCAGAATCATCGTGATCGGCCTTTTCGAGCTATTTAACGCGAGAAACACGTTCTCTGGTTGTTTTCACCACTCCACAGTGCGTTTGATATGCAGAACCGGCGATATCTTGGTTTTCGTGGGGTTTCATGCTGAGATATGCATTTTCTGCGATAATCTTGGTGAGACTTCTGTCCGAAGTAGGCTGAAACATCGAGATCGCTCTTTTCGAGCTAGTTAATGGGAGAAAAAACTTATCCGCTGTTTTCACCACTCCACAGTGCGTTTGATATCCAGAACCAGCGATATCTTGGCTTTCGTGGGGTTTTTCAGCTGAGATATGCATTTTTTACGGTAATCTTGGTGAGACTTCTGTCCGAAGTATGAAGAATCATCGAGATCGCTCTACTCGAGCTATTTAATGCGAGAAACACGTTTTCTGGGGTTTTCACAACTCCACAGTGCGTTTGATATGCAGAACACAGCGATATCTTGGTTTTCGTGGGGTTTCAAGCTGAGATATGCATTTTTTACGATAATTTTGGTGAGACTTCTGTCCGAAGTATCCAGAATCATCGAGATCGCTCGTTTCGAGCTACTTAATGCGAGAAACACGTTATCTGGTGTTTCACCACTCCACAGTGCGTTTGATATGCAGAACCGGCGATATCTTGGTTTTCGTGGAGATTCAAGCTGAGATATGTATTTTCTGTGATAATCTTGGTGAGACTTCTGTCCGAAGTATGCTGAATCATCGAGATCGCTCTTTTCGAGCTAGCAAGTGCGAGAAACACGTTATCTGGGGGTTTCACCACTCCACAGTTCGTTGGATATGCAGAACAGTAGATATCTTGGTTTTCGTGGGGTTTCAAGCAGAGATATGCATTTTCTGCGATAATCTTGGTGAGACTTCTGTTAGAAGTATGCAGAATCATCGAGAGCGCTCTTTTCGAGCTATTTAATCCGAGAAACAGGTTTTCTGGGGTTTTCACCACTCCACAGTTCCTTGGATATGCAGAACAGTAGATATCTTGGTTTTCGTGGGGTTTCAAGCAGAGATATGCATTTTCTGCGATAATCTTGGTGAGACTTCGGTCAGAAGTATGCAGAATCATCTAGATCGCTCTTTTCGAGCTACTTAATGCACGAAACACGCTTTCAGGTGTTTTCACCACTCCACGGTACGTTTGACATGCAGAACCGGAGATATCTTGGTTTCGGTCGGGTTTCAAGCAGAGATATGCATTCTCTACGATAATCTTAGTGAAACATCTGTCAGAAGTATGCAGAAACATCAACAGCGCTCTTTTCGAGCTATTTGATGCGAGAAACTCAATTTCTGGGGTTTTCACCACTCCACAGTTCGTTGGATATGCAGAACCGGAGATATTTTGGTTTTCGTCGGGTTTCAAGCTGAGATATGCATTTTCTACGATAAGCTTGGTGAAACATCTGTCCGAAGTATGCAGAAACGTCGAAAGCGCTCTTTTCGAGCTATTTAATGCGAGAAACACGTTTTCTGGGGTTTTCACCAATCCACAGTTCGTTGGATATGCAGAACAGTAGATATCTTGGTTTTCGTGGGGTTTTAAGCAGAGATATGCATTTTCTGCGATAATCTTGGTGAGACTTCTGTTAGAAGTATGCAGAATCATCGAGATCGCACTTTTCGAGCTATTTAATGCGAGAAATACGTTATCTGGTGTTTTCACCACTCCGCAGTTGGTTTGATATGCAGAACCGGCGATATTTTGGTTTTCGTCGGGTTTCAAGCTGAGATATACATTTTCTACGATAATCTTGGTGAAACATGTGTCCGAAGTATGCAGAAACAGCAAGAGCGCTCTTTTCGAGCTATTTAATGCGAGAAACTCGTTTTCTGGGGTTTTCACCACTCCACAGTTCGTTGGATATGCAGAACCGGAGATATCTATGTTTTCGTGGGGTTTCAAGCTGAGATATGCACTTCCTGCGATAATCTTGGTGAGACTCCTGTTCGAAGTTTGCTGAATCATCGGGATCGCTCTTTTCGAGCTATTTAATGCGTGAAACACGTTCTCTGGTTGTTTTCACCACTCCACAGTGCGTTTGATATGCAGAACCGGCAACATCTTCATTTTCATGAGGTTTCGAGCTGAGATATGCATTTTCTGCGATAATATTGGTGAGACTTCAGTCAGAAGTATGCAGAATCATCTAGATCGCTCTTTTCGAGCTACTTAATGCACGAAACACGTTTTCTGGTGTTTTCACCACTCCACAGTACGTTAGACATGCAGAACCGGAGATATCTTGGTTTCGGTCGGGTTTCAAGCTGAGATATGCATTTCCTGCGATAATCTTGGTGAGACTTCTGTCCGAAGTATGCTGAAGCATCGGGATCGCTCTTTTCGAGCTATTTAATGCGAGAAACACGTTCTCTGGTTGTTTTCACAACTCCACAGTGCGTTTGATGTGCAGAACAGGCGATATCTTGATTTTCGTGGAGTTTCCAGCTGAGATATGCATTTTCTGCGCTAATCTTGGTGGGTCTTTTGTCAGAAGTATGCAGAATCATCTAGATCGCTCTTTTCGAGCTACTTAATGCACGAAACACGTTTTCTGGTGTTTTCACCACTCCACAGTACCTTTGACATGCAGAACCGGAGATATCTTGGTTTCGGTCGGGTTTCAAGCTGAGATATGCATTTTCTACGATAACCCTGGTGAGACTTCTGTCAGAAGTATGCAGAATCTTCGAGAACGCTCTTTTCGAGCTACTTAATGCGCGAAACACGTTTTCTGGTGTTTTCACCACTCCACGGTACGTTTGATGTGCAGAACCGGAGATAACTCGGTTTCGGTCGGGTTTCAAGCTGAGATATGCATTTTCTACGATAATCTTGGTGAGACTTCTGTCAGAAGTATGCAGGATCTTCGAGAACGCTCTTTTCGAGCTACTTAATGCGAGAAACACGTTTTCTGGTGTTTTCACCACTCCACAGTGCGTTTAATATGCAGAACCGGCGACATCTTGGTTTTCGTGGGGTTTCAAGCTGAGATATGCATTTTCTGCGATAATCTTGGTGAGACTTCTGTACGAAGTATGCTGAAACATCGAGATCGCTATTTTCGAGCTAGATAATGCGAGAAAAACCATATCCGGTGTTTTCACCACTCCACAGTGCGTTTGATATGCAGAACCAGCGATATCTTGGCTTTCGTGGGGTTTCAAGCTGAGATATGCATTTTTTACGATAATCTTGTTGAGACTTCAGTCAGAAGTATGCAGAATAATCGATATCGCTCTTTTCGAGCTATTTAATGCGAGAAACACGTTATCTGGTGTTTTGACCACTCCACAGTGCGTTTGATATGTAGAGCCGCCGATAACTTGGTTTTCGTGGGGTTTCCAGCTGAAATATGCATTTTCTGCGATAATCTTGGTGGGTCTTTTATCAGAAGTATGCAGAATCATCTAGATCGCGCTTTTCGAGCTATTTAATGCGAGAAACACGTTATCTGGTGTTTTCACCACTCCACAGTTGGTTTGATATGCAGAACCGGCGGTATTTTGGTTATCGTCGGGTTTCAAGCTGAGATATGCATTTTCTACGATAATCTTGGTGAAACATCAGTCCGAAGTATGCAGAATCATCGAGATCGCTCTATTCAAGCTATTTAATGCGAGAAAAACGTTCTCTGGTTGTTTTCACCACTCCACAGTGCGTTTGATATGCAGAACCGGCAATATCTTGATTTTCGTGAGGTTTCGAGCTGAGATATGCATTTTCTGCGATAATATTGGTGATACTTCAGTCAGAAGTATGCAGAATCACCTAGATCGCTCTTTTCGAGCTACTTAATGCACGAAACACGTTTTCTGGTGTTTGCACCACTCCACAGTACGTTTGACATGCAGAACCGGAGATATCTTGGTTTCGGTCGGGTTTCAAGCTGAGATATGCATTTTCTACAATAACACTGGTGAGAATTCTGTCAGAAGTATGCAGAATCTTCGAGAACGCTCTTTTCGAGCTTCTTAATGCGCGAAACACGTTTTCTGGTGTTTTCAACACTCCACGGTACGTTTGATGTGCAGAACCGGAGATAACTCGGTTTTCGTCGGGTTTCAAGCTGAGATATGCATTTTCTACGATAATCTTGGTGAGACTTCTGTCAGAAGTATGCAGGATCTTCGAGAACGCTCCTTTCGAGCTATTTAATGCAAGAAACACGTTATCTGCTATTTGTACCACTCCACAGTGCGTTTGATATGCGGAAACTGCGATATCTTCGTTTTCGTGGGGTTTCCAGCTGAGACATGCATTTTCTGCGATAATCTTGGATATTCTTCTGTGAGAAGTATGGAGAATCACCGAAATCGCAGTTTTCGTGCTATTGAATGCGAAAAACACGTTTTATGGTGTTTTCAGCACCCCACAGTGCGTTTGATGTGCAGAACCGGCGACATCTTGATTTTCGTGAGGTTTCAAGCTGAGATATGCATTTTCTGCGATAATATTGGTGAGACTTCTGTCCGAAGTATGCAGAATTATCGATATCGCTCTTTTCGAGCTATTTAATGCGAGAAACACGTTATCTGGTGTTTTGACCACTCCACAGTGCGTTTGATATGCAGAACCGGCGACATCTTGGTTTTCGTGGGGTTTCAAGCTGAAATATGCATTTTCTGCGATAATATTGGTGAGACTTCAGTCCGAAGGATGCAGAATCATCTAGATCGCTCTTTGCGAGCTACTTAATGCACGAAACACGTTTTCTGGTGTTTTCACCACTCCACGGTACGTTTGATGTGCAGAACCGGAGATAACTCGGTTTCGGTCGGGTTTCAAGCTGAGATATGCATTTTCTACGATAATCTTGGTGAGACTTCTGACAGAAGGATGCAGGATCTTCGAGAACGCTCTTTTCGAGCTACTTAATGCGAGAAACACGTTTTCTGGTGTTTTCACCACTCCACAGTGCGTTTGATATGCAGAACCGGCGACATCTTGGTTTTCGTGGGGTTTCAAGCTGAGATATGCATTTTCTGCGATAATCTTTTTGAGACTTCTGTCCGAAGTATGCAGAATCATCGAGATCGCTAGTTTCGAGGTACTTAATGCGAGAAACACGTTATCTGGTGTTTTCACCACTCCACAGTGCGTTGGATATGCAGAACCGGAGATATTTTTTTTTTCGTCGGGTTTCAAGCTGAGATATGCATTTTCTACGATAAACTTGGTGAAACATCTGTCCAAAGTATGCAGAAACATCGAGACCGCTCTTTTCGAGCTACTTAATGCGAGAAACACGTTTTCTGGGGTTTCACCACTCCACAGTTCGTTGGATATGCAGAACCGGAGATATCTTGCTTTTCGTGGGGTTTCAAGCTGAGATATGCATTTCCTGCGATAATCTTGGTGAGACTTCTGTCCGAAGTATGCTGAATCATATAGATCGCTCTTTTCGAGCTATTTAATGCGAGAAACACGTTATCTGGTGTTTTCACCACTCCACTGTGCGTTTGATATGCAGTACCAGCGATATCTTGGTTTTCGTGGGGTTTCATGCTGAGATATGCATTTTTTACGATAATCTTGGTTAGACTTCTGTCCGAAGTATGCTTAATCATCGAGATCGCTCTTTTCGAGCTATTTAATGCGAGAAACACGTTGTCTGGTGTTTTCACCACTCCACAGTGCGTATGATATGCAGAACCGGCGATATCTTGGTTTTCGTGGGGTTTCAAGCTGAGATATGCATTTTCTGCTATAATCTTGGTGAGACTTCGGTCCGAAGTATGCTGAAACATCGAGATCGCTCTTTTCGAGCTAGTTAATGCGAGAAAAACCTTATCCGGTGTTTTCACCACTCCACAGTGCGTTTGACATGCAGAACCAGCGATATCTTGGCTTTCGTGGGGTTTTCTAGCTGAGATATGCATTTTTTACGATAATCTTGTTGAGCCTTCTGTCCGAAGTATGCAGAATCATCGAGATCGCTAGTTTCGAGCTACTTAATGCGAGAAACACGTTATCTGGTGTTTTCACTACTCCACAGTGCGTTGGATATGCAGAACCGGAGATATTTTGGTTTTTACGTCGGGTTTCGAGCTGAGATATGCATTTTCTGCGAAAATATTGGTGAGACTTCAGTCAGAAGTATGCAGAATCACCTAGATCGCTCGTTTCGAGCTATTTAATGCGAGAAACACGTTATCTGGTTGTTTTCACCACTCCACAGTGCGTTTGATATGCAGAACCGGCGGCATCTTGATTTTCGTGAGGTTTCAAGCTGAGATATGCATTTTCTGCGATAATCTTTTTGAGGCTTCTGTCCGAAGTATGCAGAATCATCGAGATCGCTAGTTTCGAGCTACTTAATGCGAGAAACACGTTATCTGGTGTTTTCACCACTCCACAGTGCGTTGGATATGCAGAACCGGAGATATTTTGGTTTTCGTCGGGTTTCAAGCTGAGATATGCATTTTCTACGATAAGCTTGGCGAAACATCTGTCCAAAGTATGCAGAAACATCGAGAGCGCTCTTTTCGAGCTACTTAATGCGAGAAACACGTTTTCTGGTGTTTTCACCACTCCACAGTCCGTTGGATACGCAGAACCGGAGATATTTTGGTTTTAGTCGAGTTTCAAGCTGAGATATGCATTTTCTGCGATAATATTGGTGAGACTTCAGTCAGAGGTATGCAGAATCACCTAGATCGCGGGTTTCGAGCTATTTAATGCGAGCAACACGTTATCTGGTTGTTTTCACCACTCCACAGTGCGTTTGATATGAAGAACCGGCGTCATCTTGATTTTCGTGAGGTTTCAAGCTGAGATATGCATTTTGTACGATAATCTTGTTGAGACTTCTGTCCGAAGTATGAAGAATCATCGAGATCGCTCTATTCGAGCTATTTAATGCGAGAAACACGTTTTCTGGTGTTTTGACCACTCCACAGTGCGTTTGATATGTAGAGCCGCCGATAACTTGGTTTTCGTGGGGTATCCAGTTGAAATATGCATTTTCTGCGATACTCTCGGTGTTTCATCCATGAGAAGTATGCAGAATCATCGAGAACGCTCATTTCGAGCTAGTTAACGCGAAAAACACGTTTTCTGGTGTTTTAACCACTCCACAGTGCGTCTGTTATGTAGAACCGGCGATATCTTGGTTTTCGTAGGGTTTCCAGCTGAGATATGCATTTTCTGCGATAATTTGGTGAGTCTTCTGTCAGAAGTATGCAGAATCATCTAGATCGCTCATTTCGAGCTATTTAATGCGAGAAACACGTTTTCTGGTGTTTTCACCACTCCACAGTACGTTTGATGTGCAGAACCGGTGATATCTTGGTTTTCGTGAGGTTACAAGCTGAGATATGCACCTTCTGCGATAATCGTGGTGAGTCTTCTGTCAGAAGTATGCAGAATCATCTAGATCGCTCTTTTCGAGCTATTTAATGCGAGTAACAGGTTTTCTGGTGTTTTCACCACTCCACAGTACGTTTGATGTGCAGAACCGGCGTCATCTTGATTTTCGTGAGGTTTCAAGCTGAGATATGCATTTTCTGCGATAATATTGGTGAGACTTCAGTCAGAAGTATGCAGAATCACCTAGATCGCGGGTTTCGAGCTATTTAATGCGAGCAACACGTTATCTGGTTGTTTTCACCACTCCACAGTGCGTTTGATATGCAGAACCGGCGTCATCTTGATTTTCGTGAGGTTTCAAGCTGAGATATGCATTTTCTGCGATAATATTGGTGAGACTTCTGTCCGAAGTATGCAGAATTATAGATATCGCTCTTTTCGAGCTATTTAATGCGAGATACACGTTATCTGGTGTTTTGACCACTCCACAGTGCGTTTGATATGTAGAGCCGCCGATAACTTGGTTTTCGTGGGGTTTCCAGCTGAAACATGCATTTTCTCCGATAATCTTGGTGCTTCATCTATGAGAAGTATGCAGAATCATCGAGAACGCTCATTTCGAGCTAGTTAACGCGAAAAACACGTTTTCTGGTGATTTAACCACTCCACAGTGCGTCTGTTATGTAGAACCGGCGATATCTTGGTTTTCGTAGGGTTTCCAGCTGAGATATGCATTTTCTGCGATAATTTGGTGAGTCTTCTGTCAGAAGTATGCAGAATCATCTAGATCGCTCTTTTCGAGCTATTTAATGCGAGAAACACGTTTTCTGGTGTTTTCACCACTCCACAGTACGTTTGATGTGCAGAACCGCCGATAACTTGGTTTTCGTGGGGTTTCCAGCTGAAATATGCATTTTCTGCGATAACCTTGGTGTTTCATCTATGAGAAGTATGCAGAATCATAGAGAACGCCCTTTTCGAGCTATTTAATCCGAGAAACACGTTGTCTGGTGTTTTCACCACTCCACAGTGCGTATGATATGCAGAACCGGCGGTATCTTGGTTTTCGTGGGGTTTCCAGCTGAGATATGCATTTTCTGCGATAATCTTGGTGAGACTTCTTTCCGAAGTATGCTGAAACATCGAGATCGCTCTTTTCGAGCTAGTTAATGCGAGAAAAATCTTATCCGGTGTTTCCACCACTCCACAGTGCGTTTGATATGCAGAACCAGCGATATCTTGGCTTTCGTGGGGTTTCAAGCTGAGATATGCGTTTTGTACGATAATCTTGTTGAGACTTCTGTCCGAAGTATGAAGAATCATCGAGATAGCTCTATTCGAGCTCTTTAATGCGAGAAACACGTTTTCTGGTGTTTTGACCACTCCACAGTGCGTTTGATATGTAGAGCCGCCGATAACTTGGTTTTCGTGGGGTTTCCAGTTGAAATATGCATTTTCTGCGATACTCTTGGTGTTTCATCTATGAGAAGTATGCACAATCATCGAGAACGCTCTTTTCGAGATAGTTAATGCGAGAAACACGTTATCTGGTGTTTTGACCACTCCACAGTGCGTTTGATATGTAGAGCCGCCGATAACTTGGTTTTCGTGGGGTTTCCAGCTGAAACATGCATTTGCTGCGATAATCTTGGTGCTTCATCTATGAGAAGTATGCAGAATCATCTAGATCGCTCTTTTCGAGCTATTTAATGCGAGTAACAGGTTTTCTGGTGTTTTCACCACCCCACAGTGCGTTTGATATGCAGAACCGTCGACATCTTGGTTTTCGTCGGTTTTCAAGCTGAGATATGCATTTTCTGCGATAATATTGGTGAGACTTCAGTCAGAAGTATGCAGAATCATAGATATCGCTCTTTTCGAGCTATTTAATGCGAGAAACACGTTATCTGGTGTTTTGACCACTCCACAGTGCGTTTGATATGTAGAGCCGCCGATAACTTGGTTTTCGTGGGGTTTCCAGCTGAAATATGCATTTTCTGCGATAACCTTGGTGTTTCATCTATGAGAAGTATGCAGAATCATCGAGAACGCCCTTTTCGAGCTATTTAATGCGAGAAACACGTTGTCTGGTGTTTTCACCACTCCACAGTGCGTATGATATGCAGAACCGGCGGTATCTTGGTTTTCGTGGGGTTTCCAGCTGAGATATGCATTTTCTGCGATAATCTTGGTGAGACTTCTTTCCGAAGTATGCTGAAACATCGAGATCGCTCTTTTCGAGCTAGTTAATGCGAGAAAAATCTTATCCGGTGTTTCCACCACTCCACAGTGCGTTTGATATGCAGAACCAGCGATATCTTGGCTTTCGTGGGGTTTCAAGCTGAGATATGCGTTTTGTACGATAATCTTGTTGAGACTTCTGTCCGAAGTATGAAGAATCATCGAGATAGCTCTATTTGAGCTCTTTAATGCGAGAAACACGTTTTCTGGTGTTTTGACCACTCCACAGTGCGTTTGATATGTAGAGCCGCCGATAACTTGGTTTTCGTGGGGTTTCCAGTTGAAATATGCATTTTCTGCGATACTCTTGGTGTTTCATCTATGAGAAGTATGCACAATCATCGAGAACGCTCTTTTCGAGATAGTTAATGCGAGAAACACGTTTTCTGGTGTTTTCAACATTCCACAGTGCGTCTGATATGCAGAACCGACGATATCTTGGTTTTCGTCGGGTTTCAAGCTGAGATATGCATTTTCTGCGATAATATTGGTGAGACTTCAGTCAGAAGTATGCAGAATCACCTATATCGCTCGTTTCGAGCTATTTAAAGCGAGAAACACGTTATCTGGTTGTTTTCACCACTCCACAGTGCGTTTGATATGCAGAACCGGCGTCATCTTGATTTTCGTGAGGTTTCAAGCTGAGATATGCATTTTCTGCGATAATATTGGTGAGACTTCTGTCCGAAGTATGCAGAATTATAGATATCGCTCTTTTCGAGCTATTTAATGCGAGAAACACGTTATCTGGTGTATTGAACACTCCACAGTGCGTTTGATATGTAGAGCCGCCGATAACTTGGTTTTCGTGGGGTTTCCAGCTGAAATATGCATTTTCTGCGATAATCCTGGTGAGTCTTCTGTCAGAAGTATGCATAATCATCGATATCGCTCTTTTCGAGTTATTTAATGCGAGAAACACGTTATCTGGTGTTTTGACCACTCCACAGTGCGTTTGATATGTAGAGCCGCCGATAACTTGGTTTTCGTGGGGTTTCCAGCTGAAATATGCATTTTCTGCGATAATCTTGGTGAGTCTTCTGTCAGAAGTATGCAGAATCATCTAGATCGCTCTTTTCGAGCTATTTAATGCGAGTAACACGTTTTCTGGTGTTTTCACCACCCCACAGTGCGTTTGATATGCAGAACCGGCGACATCTTGATTTTCGTGGTGTTTCGAGCTGAGATATGCATTTTCTGCGATAATCTTGGTGAGTCTTCTGTCAGAAGTATGCATAATCATCGATATCGCTCTTTTCGAGTTATGTAATGCGAGAAACACGTTATCTGGTGTTTTGACCATTCCACAGTGCGTTTGATATGTAGAGCCGCCGATAACTTGGTTTTCGTGGGGTTTCCAGCTGAAATATGCATTTTCTGCGATAATCTTGGTGTTTCATCTATGAGAAGTATGCAGAATCATCGAGAACGCTCTTTTCGAGCTAGTTAATGCGAGAAACACGTTTTCTGGTGTTTTCACCACTCCACAGTGCGTCTGTTATGGAGAACCGGCGATATCTTGGTTTTCGTAGGGTTTCCAGCTGAGATATGCATTTTCTGCGATACTCTTGGTGAGACTTCAGTCAGAAGTATGCAGAATAATCTAGATCGTTCGTTTCGAGCTATTTAATGCGAGAAACACGTTATCTGGTGTATTGACCACTCCACACTGCGTTTGATATGCAGAACCGGCGTCATCTTGATTTTCGTGAGGTTTCAAGCTGAGATATGCATTTTCTGCGATAATCTTGTTGAGACTTCTGTCCGAAGTATGCAGAATCATCGAGATCGCTCGTTTCGAGCTAGTTAGTGCGAGAAACACGTTATCTGGTGTTTTCAACACTCCACAGTGCGTTTGATATGCAGAACAGTACATATCTTGGTTTTCGTGGGGTTTCAAGCTGAGATATGCATTTTCTGCGATACTCTTGGTGAGACTTCAGTCAGAAGTATACAGAATACTCCAGATCGTTCGTTTCGAGCTATTTAATGCGAGAAACACGTTATCTGGTGTATTGACCACTCCACAGTGCGTTTGATATGCAGAACCGGCAATATCTTGATTTTCGTGGTGTTTCCAGCTGAGATATGCATTTTCTGCGATAATCTTGGTGAGTCTTCTGTCAGAAGTATGCAGAATCATCTAGATCGCTCTTTTCGAGCTATTTAATGCGAGAAACACGTTTTCTGGTGTATTCACCACTCCAGTGTACGTTTGACATGCAGAACCGGAGATATCTTGGTTTCGGTCGAGTTTCAAGCTGAGATATGCATTTTCTACGATAGTCTTGGTGAGACCTCTGTCAGAAGTATGCAGAATCTTCGAGAACGCTCTTTTCGAGCTACTTAATGCGCGAAACACGTTTTCTGGTGTTTTCACCAGTCCAAGGTACGTTTAGTGTGCAGAACCGGAGATAACTCGGTTTTCGTCGGGTTTCAAGCTGAGATATGCATTTTCTACGATAATCTTGGTGAGACTTCTGTCAGAAGTATGCAGAATAATCTAGATCGTTCGTTTCGAGCTATTTAATGCGAAAAACACGTTGTCTGGTGTTTTCACCACTCCACAGTGCGTATGATATGCAGAACCGGCGATATCTTGGTTTTCGTGGGGTTTCAAGCTGAGATATGCATTTTCTGCTATAATCTTGGTGAGACTTCGGTCCGAAGTATGCTGAAACATCGAGATCGCTCTTTTCGAGCTAGTTAATCCGAGAAAAACCTTATCCGGTGTTTTCACCACTCCACAGTGCTTTTGACATGCAGAACCAGCGATATCTTGGCTTTCGTGGGGTTTTCTAGCTGAGATATGCATTTTTTACGATAATCTTGTTGAGCCTTCTGTCCGAAGTATGCAGAATCATCGAGATCGCTAGTTTCGAGCTACTTAATGCGAGAAACACGTTATCTGGTGTTTTCACCACTCCACAGTGCGTTGGATATGCAGAACCGGAGATATTTTGGTTTTTACGTCGGGTTTCAAGCTGAGATATGCATTTTCTGCGAAAATATTGGTGAGACTTCAGTCAGAAGTATGCAGAATCACCTAGATCGCTCGTTTCGAGCTATTTAATGCGAGAAACACGTTATCTGGTTGTTTTCACCACTCCACAGTGCGTTTGATATGCAGAACCGGCGTCATCTTGATTTTCGTGAGGTTTCAAGCTGAGATATGCATTTTCTGCGATAATCTTTTTGAGGCTTCTGTCCGAAGTATGCAGAATCATCGAGATCGCTAGTTTAGAGCTACTTAATGCGAGAAACACGTTATCTGGTGTTTTCACCACTCCACAGTGCGTTGGATATGCAGAACCGGAGATATTTTGGTTTTCGTCGGGTATCAAGCTGAGATATGCATTTTCTACGATAAGCTTGGCGAAACATCTGTCCAAAGTATGCAGAAACATCGAGAGCGCTCTTTTCGAGCTACTTAATGCGAGAAACACGTTTTCTGGTGTTTTCACCACTCCACAGTGCGTTGGATATGCAGAACCGGTGATATTTTGGTTTTAGTCGAGTTTCAAGCTGAGATATGCATTTTCTGCGATAATATTGGTGAGACTTCAGTCAGAAGTATGCAGAATCACCTAGATCGCGGGTTTCGAGCTATTTAATGCGAGCAACACGTTATCTGGTTGTTTTCACCAATCCACAGTACGTTTGATATGCAGAACCGGCGTCATCTTGATTTTCGTGAGGTTTCAAGCTGAGATATGCATTTTGTACGATAATCTTGTTGAGACTTCTGTCCGAAGTATGAAGAATCATCGAGATCGCTCTATTCGAGCTATTTAATGCGAGAAACACGTTTTCTGGTGTTTTGACCACTCCACAGTGCGTTTGATATGTAGAGCCGCCGATAACTTGGTTTTCGTGGGGTATCCAGTTGAAATATGCATTTTCTGCGATACTCTTGGTGTTTCATCAATGAGAAGTATGCAGAATCATCGAGAACGCTCTTTTCGAGATAGTTAATGCGAGAAACACGTTTTCTGGTGTTTTCAACATTCCCCAGTGCGTCTGATATGCAGAACCGACGATATCTTGGTTTTCGTCGGGTTTCAAGCTGAGATGTGCATTTTCTGCGATAATATTGGTGAGACTTCAGTCGGAAGTATGCAGAATCACCTAATTCGCTCGTTTCGAGCTATTTAATGCGAGAAACACGTTATCTGGTTGTTTTCACCACTCCACAGTGCGTTTGATATGCAGAACCGGCGTCATCTTGATTTTCGTGAGGTTTCAAGCTGAGATATGCATTTTCTGCGATAATATTGGTGAGACTTCTGTCCGAAGTATGCAGAATTATAGATATCGCTCTTTTCGAGCTATTTAATGCGAAAAACACGTTTTCTGGTGTTTTAACCACTCCACAGTGCGTTTGATATGCAGAACCAGCGATATCTTGGCTTTCGTGGGGTTTCAAGCTGAGATATGCATTTTCTGCGATAATATTCGTGAGACTTCAGTCAGAAGTATGCAGAATCACCTAGATCGCTCGTTTCGAGCTATTTAATGCGAGAAACACGTTATCTGGTTGTTTTCACCACTCCACAGTGCGTTTGATATGCAGAACCGGCGTCATCTTGATTTTCGTGAGGTTTCATGCTGAGATATGCATTTTCTGCGATAATATTGGTGAGACTTCTGTCCGAAGTATGCAGAATTATAGATATCGCTCTTTTCGAGCTATTTAATGCGAGAAACACGTTATCTGGTGTATTGAACACTCCACAGTGCGTTTGATATGTAGAGCCGCCGATAACTTCGTTTTCGTGGGGTTTCCAGCTGAAATATGCATTTTCTGCGATAATCTTGGTGAGTCTTCTGTCAGAAGTATGCATAATCATCGATATCGCTCTTTTCGAGTTATTTAATGCGAGAAACACGTTATCTGGTGTTTTGACCACTCCACAGTGCGTTTGATATGTAGAGCCGCCGATAACTTGGTTTTCGTGGGGTTTCCAGCTGAAATATGCATTTTCTGCGATAATCTTGGTGTTTCATCTATGAGAAGTATGCAGAATCATCGAGAACGCTCTTTTCGAGCTAGTTAATGCGAGAAACACGTTTTCTGGTGTTTTCACCACTCCACAGTGCGTCTGTTATGGAGAACCGGCGATATCTTGGTTTTCGTAGGGTTTCCAGCTGAGATATGCATTTTCTGCGATACTCTTGGTGAGACTTCAGTCAGAAGTATGCAGAATAATCTAGATCGTTCGTTTCGAGCTATTTAATGCGAGAAACACGTTATCTGGTGTATTGACCACTCCACACTGCGTTTGATATGCAGAACCGGCGTCATCTTGATTTTCGTGAGGTTTCAAGCTGAGATATGCATTTTCTGCGATAATCTTGTTGAGACTTCTGTCCGAAGTATGCAGAATCATCGAGATCGCTCGTTTCGAGCTAGTTAGTGCGAGAAACACGTTATCTGGTGTTTTCAACACTCCACAGTGCGTTTGATATGCAGAACAGTACATATCTTGGTTTTCGTGGGGTTTCAAGCTGAGATATGCATTTTCTGCGATACTCTTGGTGAGACTTCAGTCAGAAGTATGCAGAATAATCTAGATCGTTCGTTTCGAGCTATTTAATGCGAGAAACACGTTATCTGGTGTATTGACCACTCCACACTGCGTTTGATATGCAGAACCGGCAATATCTTGATTTTCGTGGTGTTTCCAGCTGAGATATGCATTTTCTGCGATAATCTTGGTGAGTCTTCTGTCAGAAGTATGCAGAATCATCTTGATCGCTCTTTTCGAGCTATTTAATGCGAGAAACACGTTTTCTGGTGTATTCACCACTCCAGTGTACGTTTGACATGCAGTACCGGAGATATCTTGGTTTCGGTCGAGTTTCAAGCTGAGATATGCATTTTCTACGATAGTATTTGTGAGACCTCTGTCAGAAGTATGCAGAATCTTCGAGAACGCTCTTTTCGAGCTACTTAATGCGAGAAACACGTTATCTGGTGTTTTGACCACTCCACAGTGCGTTTGATATGTAGAGCCGCCGATAACTTGGTTTTCGTGGGGTTTCCAGCTGAAATATGCATTTTCTGCGATAATCTTGGTGTTTCATCTTTGAGAAGTATGCAGAATAATCGAGAACGCTCTTTTCGAGCTAGTTAATGCGAGAAACACGTTTTCTGGTGTTTTCAGCACTCCACAGTGCGTCTGATATGCAGAACCGGCGATATCTTGATTTTCGTGGTGTTACCAGCTGAGATATGCATTTTCTGCGATAATCTTGGTGGGTCTTTTGTCAGAAGTATGCAGAATCATCTTGATCGCTCTTTTCGAGCTACTTAATGCAAGAAACACGTTTTCTGGTGTTTTCACCACTCCACAGTACGTTTGACATGCAGAACCGGAGATATCTTGGTTTCGGTCGGGTTTAAGGCTGAGATATGCATTTTCTACGATAACCCTGGTGAGACTTCTGTCAGAAGTATGCAGAATCTTCGAGAACGCTCTTTTCGAGCTAGTTAGTGCGAGAAACACGTTATCTGGTGTTTTCACCACTCCACAGTGCGTTTGATATGCAGAACAGTACATATCTTGGTTTTCGTGGGGTTTCAAGCTGAGATATGCATTTTCTGCGATAATCTTGTTGAGACTTCTGTCCGAAGTATGCAGAATCATCGAGATCGCTCGTTTCGAGCTAGTTAGTGCGAGAAACACGTTATCTGGTGTTTTCAACACTCCACAGTGCGTTTGATATGCAGAACAGTACATATCTTGGTTTTCGTGGTGTTTCAAGCTGAGATATGCATTTTCTGCGATAATCTTGTGGAGACTTCTGTCCGAAGTATGCAGAAATGTCGAGATCGCACTTTTCGAGCTATTTAATGCGAGAAACACGTTATCTGGTGTTTTCACCACTCCACAGTTGGTTTGATATGCAGAACCGGCGATATTTTGGTTTTCGTCGGGTTTCAAGCTGAGATATGCATTTTCTACGATAATCTTGGTGAAACATCTGTCCGAAGTATGCAGAAACATCGAGAGCGCTCTTTGCGAGCTATTTAATGCGAGAAACACGTTCTCTGGTTGTTTTCACCACTCCGCAGTGCGTTTGATATGCAGAACAGGCTATATCCTGATTTTCGTGGTGTTTCCAACTGAGATATGCATTTTCTGCGATAATCTTGGTGTGTCTTTTGTCAGAAGGATGCAGAATCATCTTGATGGCTGTTTTCGAGCTACTTAATGCACGAAACAGGTTTTCTGGTGTTTTCACCACTCCACAGTACGTTTGAAATGCAGAACCGGAGATATCTTGGTTTCGGTCGGGTTTTTGGCTGAGATATGCATTTTCTACGATAACCCTGGTGAGACTTCTGTCAGAAGTATGCAGAATCTTCGAGAACGCTCTTTTCGAGCTACTTAATGCGCGAAACACGTTTTCTGGTGTTTTCACCACTCCACAGTGCGTTGGATATGCAGAACCGGAGATATTTTGGTTTTCGTCGGGTTTCAAGCTGAGATATGCATTTTCTGCTATAATCTTGGTGAGACTTCGGTCCGCAGTATGCTGAAACATCGAGATCGCTCTTTTCGAGCTAGTTAATGCGAGAAAAACCTTATCCGGTGTTTTCACCACTCCACAGTGCGTTTGACATGCAGAACCAGCGATATCTTGGCTTTCGTGGGGTTTTCTATCTGAGATATGGATTTTTTACGATAATCTTGTTGAGCCTTCTGTCCGAAGTATGCAGAATCATCGAGATCGCTAGTTTCGAGCTACTTAATGCGAGAAACACGTTATCTGGTGTTTTCACCACTCCACAGTGCGTTGGATATGCAGAACCGGAGATATTTTGGTTTTTACGTCGGGTTTCAAGCTGAGATATGCATTTTCTGCGAAAATATTGGTGAGACTTCAGTCAGAAGTATGCAGAATCACCTAGATCGCTCGTTTCGAGCTATTTAATGCGAGAAACACGTTATCTGGTTGTTTTCACCACTCCACAGTGCGTTTGATATGCAGAACCGGCGTCATCTTGATTTTCGTGAGGTTTCAAGCTGAGATATGCATTTTCTGCGATAATCTTTTTGAGGCTTCTGTCCGAAGTATGCAGAATCATCGAGATCGCTAGTTTCGAGCTACTTAATGCGAGAAACACGTTATCTGGTGTTTTCACCACTCCACAGTGCGTTGGATATGCAGAACCGGAGATATTTTGGTTTTCGTCGGGTTTCAAGCTGAGGTATGCATTTTCTACGATAAGCTTGGCGAAACATCTGTCCAAAGTATGCAGAAACATCGAGAGCGCTCTTTTCGAGCTACTTAATGCGAGAAACACGTTTTCTGGTGTTTTCACCACTCCACAGTGCGTTGGATATGCAGAACCGGAGATATTTTGGTTTTCGTCGGGTTTCAAGCTGAGGTATGCATTTTCTACGATAAGCTTGGCGAAACATCTGTCCAAAGTATGCAGTATCATCGAGAACGCTCTTTTCGAGATAGTTAATGCGAGAAACACGTTTTCTGGTGTTTTCAACATTCCACAGTGCGTCTGATATGCAGAACCGACGATATCTTGGTTTTCGTCGGGTTTCAAGCTGAGATATGCATTTTCTGCGATAATATTGGTGAGACTTCAGTCAGAAGTATGCAGAATCACCTAAATCGCTCGTTTCGAGCTATTTAATGCGAGAAACACGTTATCTGGTTGTTTTCACCACTCCACAGTGCGTTTGATATGCAGAACCGGCGTCATCTTGATTTTCGTGAGGTTTCAAGCTGAGATATGCATTTTCTGCGATAATATTGGTGAGACTTCTGTCCGAAGTATGCAGAATTATAGATATCGCTCTTTTCGAGCTATTTAATGCGAGATACACGTTATCTGGTGTTTTCACCACTCCACAGTGCGTTGGATATGCAGAACCGGAGATATTTTGGTTTTCGTCGGGTTTCAAGCTGAGGTATGCATTTTCTACGATAAGCTTGGCGAAACATCTGTCCAAAGTATGCAGAAACATCGAGAGCGCTCTTTTCGAGCTACTTAATGCGAGAAACACGTTTTCTGGTGTTTTCACCACTCCACAGTGCGTTGGATATGCAGAACCGGAGATATTTTGGTTTTCGTCGGGTTTCAAGCTGAGGTATGCATTTTCTACGATAAGGTTGGCGAAACATCTGTCCAAAGTATGCAGTATCATCGAGAACGCTCTTTTCGAGATAGTTAATGCGAGAAACACGTTTTCTGGTGTTTTCACCACTCCACAGTGCGTTGGATATGCAGAACCGGAGATATTTTGGTTTTTACGTCGGGTTTCAAGCTGAGATATGCATTTTCTGCGAAAATATTGGTGAGACTTCAGTCAGAAGTATGCAGAATCACCTAGATCGCTCGTTTCGAGCTATTTAATGCGAGAAACACGTTATCTGGTTGTTTTCACCACTCCACAGTGCGTTTGATATGCAGAACCGGCGTCATCTTGATTTTCGTGAGGTTTCAAGCTGAGATATGCATTTTCTGCGATAATCTTTTTGAGGCTTCTGTCCGAAGTATGCAGAATCATCGAGATCGCTAGTTTCGAGCTACTTAATGCGAGAAACACGTTATCTGGTGTTTTCACCACTCCACAGTGCGTTGGATATGCAGAACCGGAGATATTTTGGTTTTCGTCGGGTTTCAAGCTGAGGTATGCATTTTCTACGATAAGCTTGGCGAAACATCTGTCCAAAGTATGCAGAAACATCGAGAGCGCTCTTTTCGAGCTACTTAATGCGAGAAACACGTTTTCTGGTGTTTTCACCACTCCACAGTGCGTTGGATATGCAGAACCGGAGATATTTTGGTTTTCGTCGGGTTTCAAGCTGAGGTATGCATTTTCTACGATAAGGTTGGCGAAACATCTGTCCAAAGTATGCAGTATCATCGAGAACGCTCTTTTCGAGATAGTTAATGCGAGAAACACGTTTTCTGGTGTTTTCAACATTCCACAGTGCGTCTGATATGCAGAACCGACGATATCTTGGTTTTCGTCGGGTTTCAAGCTGAGATATGCATTTTCTGCGATAATATTGGTGAGACTTCAGTCAGAAGTATGCAGAATCACCTAAATCGCTCGTTTCGAGCTATTTAATGCGAGAAACACGTTATCTGGTTGTTTTCACCACTCCACAGTGCGTTTGATATGCAGAACCGGCGTCATCTTGATTTTCGTGAGGTTTCAAGCTGAGATATGCATTTTCTGCGATAATATTGGTGAGACTTCTGTCCGAAGTATGCAGAATTATAGATATCGCTCTTTTCGAGCTATTTAATGCGAGATACACGTTATCTGGTGTTTTGACCACTCCACAGTGCGTTTGATATGTAGAGCCGCCGATAACTTGGTTTTCGTGGGGTTTCCAGCTGAAATATGCATTTTCTGCGATAATCTTGGTGCTTCATCTATGAGAAGTATGCAGAATCATCGAGAACGCTCTTTTCGAGCTAGTTAACGCGAAAAACACGTTTTCTGGTGTTTTAACCACTCCACAGTGCGTCTGTTATGTAGAACCGGCGATATCTTGGTTTTCGTAGGGTTTCCAGCTGAGATATGCATTTTCTGCGATAATTTGGTGAGTCTTCTGTCAGAAGTATGCAGAATCATCTAGATCGCTCTTTTCGAGCTATTTAATGCGAGAAACACGTTTTCTGGTGTTTTCACCACTCCACAGTACGTTTGATGTGCAGAACCGGTGATATCTTGGTTTTCGTGAGGTTACAAGCTGAGATATGCACCTTCTGCGATAATCTTGGTGTGTCTTCTGTCAGAAGTATGCAGAATCATCTAGATCGCTCTTTTCGAGCTATTTAATGCGAGTAACAGGTTTTCTGGTGTTTTCACCACCCCACAGTGCGTTTGATATGCAGAACCGTCGACATCTTGGTTTTCGTCGGGTTTCAAGCTGAGATATGCATTTTCTGCGATAATATTGGTGAGACTTCAGTCAGAAGTATGCAGAATCATCGATATCGCTCTTTTCGAGCTATTTAATGCGAGAAACACGTTATCTGGTGTTTTGACCACTCCACAGTGCGTTTGATATGTAGAGCCGCCGATAACTTGGTTTTCGTGGGGTTTCCAGCTGAAATATGCATTTTCTGCGATAATCTTGGTGTTTCATCTATGAGAAGTATGCAGAATCATCGAGAACGCTCTTTTCGAGCTAGTTAACGCGAAAAACACGTTTTCTGGTGTTTTAACCACTCCACAGTGCGTCTGATATGCAGAACCGACGATATCTTGGTTTTCGTCGGGTTTCAAGCTGAGATATGCATTTTCTGCGATAATATTGGTGGGACTTCAGTCAGAAGTATGCAGAATCACCTAAATCGCTCGTTTCGAGCTATTTAATGCGAGAAACACGTTATCTGGTTGTTTTCACCACTCCACAGTGCGTTTGATATGCAGAACCGGCGTCATCTTGATTTTCGTGAGGTTTCAAGCTGAGATATGCATTTTCTGCGATAATATTGGTGAGACTTCTGTCCGAAGTATGCAGAATTATAGATATCGCTCTTTTCGAGCAATTTAATGCGAGATACACGTTATCTGGTGTTTTGACCACTCCACAGTGCGTTTGATATGTAGAGCCGCCGATAACTTGGTTTTCGTGGGGTTTCCAGCTGAAATATGCATTTTCTGCGATAATCTTGGTGCTTCATCTATGAGAAGTATGCAGAATCATCGAGAACGCTCTTTTCGAGATAGTTAATGCGAGAAACACGTTTTCTGGTGTTTACAACATTCCACAGTGCGTCTGATATGCAGAACCGACGATATCTTGGTTTTCGTCGGGTTTCAAGCTGAGATATGCATTTTCTGCGATAATATTGGTGAGACTTCAGTCAGAAGTATGCAGAATCTCCTAGATCGTTCGTTTCGAGCTATTTAATGCGAGAAACACGTTATCTGGTTGTTTTCACCACTCCACAGTGCGTTTGATATGCAGAACCGGCGTCATCTTGATTTTCGTGAGGTTTCAAGCTGAGATATGCATTTTCTGCGATAATATTGGTGAGACTTCTGTCCGAAGTATGCAGAATTATAGATATCACTCTTTTCGAGCTATTTAATGCGAGAAACACGTTATCTGGTGTATTGAACACTCCACAGTGCGTTTGATATGTAGAGCCGCCGATAACTTGGTTTTCGTGGGGTTTCCAGCTGAAATATGCATTTTCTGCGATAATCTTGGTGAGTCTTCTGTCAGAAGTATGCATAATCATCGATATCGCTCTTTTCGAGTTATTTAATGCGAGAAACACGTTATCTGGTGTTTTGACCACTCCACAGTGCGTTTGATATGTAGAGCCGCCGATAACTTGGTTTTCGTGGGGTTTCCAGCTGAAATATGCATTTTCTGCGATAATCTTGGTGTTTCATCTATGAGAAGTATGCAGAATCATCGAGAACGCTCTTTTCGAGCTAGTTAATGCGAGAAACACGTTTTCTGGTGTTTTCACCACTCCACAGTGCGTCTGTTATGGAGAACCGGCGATATCTTGGTTTTCGTAGGGTTTCCAGCTGAGATATGCATTTTCTGCGATAATCTTGGTGAGTCTTCTGTCAGAAGTATGCAGAATCATCTAGATCGCTCTTTTCGAGCTATTTAATGCGAGAAACACGTTTTCTGGTGTATTCACCACTCCAGTGTACGTTTGACATGCAGAACCGGAGATATCTTGGTTTCGGTCGAGTTTCAAGCTGAGATATGCATTTTCTACGATAGTATTGGTGAGACCTCTGTCAGAAGTATGCAGAATCTTCGAGAACGCTCTTTTCGAGCTACTTAATGCGAGAAACACGTTATCTGGTGTTTTGACCACTCCACAGTGCGTTTGATATGTAGAGCCGCCGATAACTTGGTTTTCGTGGGATTTCCAGCTGAAATATGCATTTTCTGCGATAATCTTGGTGTTTCATCTTTGAGAAGTATGCAGAATAATCGACAACGCTCTTTTCGAGCTAGTTAATGCGAGAAACACGTTTTCTGGTGTTTTCAGCACTCCACAGTGCGTCTGATATGCAGAACCGGCGATATCTTGATTTTCGTGGTGTTACCAGCTGAGATATGCATTTTCTGCGATAATCTTGGTGGGTCTTTTGTCAGAAGTAAGCAGAATCATCTTGATCGCTCTTTTCGAGCTACTTAATGCAAGAAACACGTTTTCTGGTGTTTTCACCACTCCACAGTACGTTTGACATGCAGAGCCGGAGATATCTTGGTTTCGGTCGGGTTTAAGGCTGAGATATGCATTTTCTACGATAACCCTGGTGAGACTTCTGTCAGAAGTATGCAGAATCTTCGAGAACGCTCTTTTCGAGCTATTTAATGCTAGAAACACGTTTTCTGGGGTTTTCACCACTCCAGAGTTCGTTGGATATGCAGAACAGTAGATATCTTGGTTTTCGTGGGGTTTCAAGCAGAGATATGCATTTTCTGCGATAATCTTGGTGAGACTTCTGTTAGAAGTATGCAGAATCATCGAGATCGCACTTTTCGAGCTATTTAATGCGAGAAACACGTTCTCTGGTTGTTTTCACCACTCCACAGTGCGTTTGATCTGCAGAACAGGCGATATCTTGATTTTCGTGGTGTTTCCAACTGAGATATGCATTTTTTGCGATAATCTTTGTGGGTCTTTTGTCAGAAGTATGCAGAATCATCTTGATCGCTCTTTTCGAGCTACTTAATGCACGAAACATGTTTTCTGGTGTTTTCACCACTCCAAGGTACGTTTGGTGTGCAGAACCGGAGATAACTCGGTTTTCGACGGGTTTCAAGCTGAGATATGCATTTTCTACGATAATCTTGGTGAGACTTCTGTCAGAAGTATGCAGGATCTTCGAGAACGCTCTTTTCGTGCTATTTAATGCGAGAAACACGTTATCTGGTGTTTTCACCACTCCACAGAGCGTTTGATATGCAGAACCGGCGATATCTTGATTTTCGTGGTGTTTCCAGCTGAGATATGCATTTTCTACGATAATGTTGGTGAGACTTCTGTCAGAAGTATGCAGAATCTTCGAGAACGCTCTTTTCGAGCTACTTAATGCGCGGAACACGTTTTCAGGTGTTTTCACCACTCGACGGTACGTTTGGTGTGCAGAACCGGAGATAACTCGGTTTTCGTCGGGTTTCAAGCTGAGATATGCATTTTCTACGATAATCTTGGAGAGACTTCTGTCACAAGTATGCAGGATCTTCGAGAACGCTCTTTTCGAGCTATTTAATGCGAGAAACACGTTATCTGGTGTTTTCACCACTCCACAGTGCGTTTGATATGCAGTACCAGCGATATCTTGGTTTTCGTGGGGTTTCAAGCTGAGATATGCATTTTCTACGATAATCTTGGTGAGACTTCTGTCAGAAGTATGCAGGATCTTCGAGAACGCTCTTTTCGTGCTATTTAATGCGAGAAACACGTTATCTGGTGTTTTCACCACTCCACAGTGCGTTTGATATGCAGAACCGGCGATATCTTGATTTTCGTGGTGTTTCCAGCTGAGATATGCATTTTCTACGATAATGTTGGTGTGACTTCTGTCAGAAGTATGCAGAATCTTCGAGAACGCTCTTTTCGAGCTACTTAATGCGCGGAACACGTTTTCAGGTGTTTTCACCACTCCACGGTACGTTTGGTGTGCAGAACCGGAGATAACTCGGTTTTCGACGGGTTTCAAGCTGAGATATGCATTTTCTGCGATAATCTTGTTGAGACTTCTGTCCGAAGTATGCAGAAAGGTCGAGAGCGCTCTTTTCGAGCTATTTACTGCTAGAAACACGTTTTCTGGGGTTTTCACCACTCCACGGTACGTTTGATGTGCAGAACCGGAGATAACTCGGTTTTCGTGAGGTTTCAAGCTGAGATATGCATTTTCTGCGATAATCTTGGTGAGACTTTTGTCCGAAGTATGCTGAATCATCGAGATCGCTCTTTTCGAGCTAGTTAGTGCGAGAAACACGTTATCTGGTGTTTTCACCACTCCACAGTGCGTTTGATATGCACAACAGTACATATCTTGATTTTCGTGGGGATTCAAGCTGAGATATGCATTTTCTGCGATAATCTTGGTGAGACTTCTGTCCGAAGTATGCTGAATCATCGATATCGCTCTTTTCGAGCTAGTTAGTGCGAGAAACACGTTATCTGGTGTTTTCACCACTCCACAGTGCGTTCGATATGCAGAACAGTACATATCTTGGTTTTCGTGGGGTTTCAAGCTGAGATATGCATTTTCTGCGATAATCTTGTTGAGACTTCTGTCCGAAGTATGCAGAAAGGTCGAGAGCGCCCTTTTCGAGCTATTTAATGCTAGAAACACGTTTTGTGGGGTTTTCACCACTCCACAGTTCGATGGATATGCAGAACAGTAGATATCTTGGTTTTCGTGGGGTTTCAAGCAGAGATATGCATTTTCTGCGATAATCTTGGTGAGACTTCTGTCCGAAGTATGCAGAATCATCGAGATCGCTCTATTCGAGCTATTTAATGCGAGAAACACGTTCTCTGGTTGTTTTCACCACTCCACAGTGCGTTTGATATGCAGAACCGGCAACATCTTGATTTTCGTGAGGTTTCGAGCTGAGATATGCATTTTCTGCGATAATATTGGTGAGACTTCAGTCAGAAGTATCCAGAATCATCTAGATCGCTCTTTTCGAGCTATTTAATGCGAAAAAACAAGTTTTCTGGTGTTTTGACCACTCCACAGTGCGTTTGATATGTAGATCCGCCGATAACTTGGTTTTCATGGGGTTTCCAGCTGATATAAGCATTTTGTGCGATAATCTTGGTGGGTCTTTTGTCAGAAGTATGCAGAATCATCTAGATCGCTCTTTTCGAGCTACTTAATGCACGAAACACGTTTTCTGGAGTTTTCACCACTCCACAGTACGTTTGACATGCAGAACCGGAGATATCTTGGTTTCGGTCGGGTTTCAAGCTGAGATATGCATTTTCTGCGATAATCTTGGTGAGACTTCTGTCCGAAGTATGCTGAATCATCGATATCGCTCTTTTCGAGCTAGTTAGTGCGAGAAACACGTTATCTGGTGTTTTCACCACTCCACAGTGCGTTCGATATGCAGAACAGTACATATCTTGGTTTTCGTGGGGTTTCAAGCTGAGATATGCATTTTCTGCGATAATCTTGTTGAGACTTCTGTCCGAAGTATGCAGAAAGGTCGAGAGCGCTCTTTTCGAGCTATTTACTGCTAGAAACACGTTTTCTGGGGTTTTCACCACTCGACATTTCGTTGGATATGCAGAACAGTAGATATCTTGGTTTTCGTGGGGTTTCAAGCTGAGATATGCATTTTCTGCGATAATCTTGGTGAGACTTCTGTCCGAAGGATGCTGAATCATCGATATCGCTCTTTTCGAGCTAGTTAGTGCGAGAAACACGTTATCTGGTGTTTTCGCCACTCCACAGTGCGTTCGATATGCAGAACAGTACATATCTTGGTTTTCGTGGGGTTTCAAGCTGAGATATGCATTTTCTGCGATAATCTTGTTGAGACTTCTGTCCGAAGTATGCAGAAAGGTCGAGAGCGCTCTTTTCGAGCTATTTACTGCTAGAAACACGTTTTCTGGGGTTTTCACCATTCCACGGTACGTTTGATGTGCAGAACCGGAGATAACTCGGTTTTCGTGAGGTTTCAAGCTGAGATATGCATTTTCTGCGATAATCTTGGTGAGACTTTTGTCCGAAGTATGCTGAATCATCGAGATCGCTCTTTTCGAGCTAGTTAGTGCGAGAAACACGTTATCTGGTGTTTTCACCACTCCACAGTGCGTTTGATATGCACAACAGTACATATCCTGATTTTCGTGGGGATTCAAGCTGAGATATGCATTTTCTGCGATAATCTTGTTGAGACTTCTGGCCGAAGTATGCAGAATCATCGAGATCGCTCGTTTCGAGCTAGTTAGTGCGAGAAACACGTTATCTGGTGTTTTCACCACTCCACAGTGCGTTTGATATGCAGAACAGTACATATCTTGGTTTTCGTGGGGTTTCAAGCTGAGATATGCATTTTCTGCGATAATCTTGTTGAGACTTCTGTCCGAAGTATGCAGAAAGGTCGAGAGAGCCCTTTTCGAGCTATTTAATGCTAGAAACACGTTTTGTGGGGTTTTCACCACTCCACAGTTCGATGGATATGCAGAACAGTAGATATCTTGGTTTTCGTGGGGTTTCAAGCAGAGATATGCATTTTCTGCGATAATCTTGGTGAGACTTCTGTCCGAAGTATGCAGAATCATCGAGATCGCTCTATTCGAGCTATTTAATGCGAGAAACACGTTCTCTGGTTGTTTTCACCACTCCACAGTGCGTTTGATATGCAGAACCGGCAACATCTTGATTTTCGGAGGTTTCGAGCTGAGATATGCATTTTCTGCGATAATATTGGTGAGACTTCAGTCAGAAGTATCCAGAATCATCTAGATCGCTCTTTTCGAGCTATTTAATGCGAGAAACTCGTTTTCTGGGGTTTTCACCACTCCACAGTTCGTTGGATATGCAGAACCGGAGATATCTTGGTTTTCGTGAGGTTTCGAGCTGAGATATGCATTTTCTGCGATAATCTTGGTGAGACTTCAGTCAGAAGTATGCATAATCATCGATATCGCTCTTTTCGAGTTATTTAATGCGAGAAACACGTTATCTGGTGTTTTGACCACTCCACAGTGCGTTTGATATGTAGAGCCGCCGATAACTTGGTTTTCGTGGGGTTTCCAGCTGAAATATGCATTTTCTGCGATAATCTTGGTGTTTCATCTATGAGAAGTATGCAGAATCATCGAGAACGCTCTTTTCGAGCTAGTTAATGCGAGAAACACGTTTTCTGGTGTTTTCACCACTCCACAGTGCGTCTGTTATGGAGAACCGGCGATATCTTGGTTTTCGTAGGGTTTCCAGCTGAGATATGCATTTTCTGCGATAATCTTGGTGAGTCTTCTGTCAGAAGTATGCAGAATCATCTAGATCGCTCTTTTCGAGCTATTTAATGCGAGAAACACGTTTTCTGGTGTATTCACCACTCCAGTGTACGTTTGACATGCAGAACCGGAGATATCTTGGTTTCGGTCGAGTTTCAAGCTGAGATATGCATTTTCTACGATAGTATTGGTGAGACCTCTGTCAGAAGTATGCAGAATCTTCGAGAACGCTCTTTTCGAGCTACTTAATGCGAGAAACACGTTATCTGGTGTTTTGACCACTCCACAGTGCGTTTGATATGTAGAGCCGCCGATAACTTGGTTTTCGTGGGATTTCCAGCTGAAATATGCATTTTCTGCGATAATCTTGGTGTTTCATCTTTGAGAAGTATGCAGAATAATCGAGAACGCTCTTTTCGAGCTAGTTAATGCGAGAAACACGTTTTCTGGTGTTTTCAGCACTCCACAGTGCGTCTGATATGCAGAACCGGCGATATCTTGATTTTCGTGGTGTTACCAGCTGAGATATGCATTTTCTGCGATAATCTTGGTGGGTCTTTTGTCAGAAGTAAGCAGAATCATCTTGATCGCTCTTTTCGAGCTACTTAATGCAAGAAACACGTTTTCTGGTGTTTTCACCACTCCACAGTACGTTTGACATGCAGAGCCGGAGATATCTTGGTTTCGGTCGGGTTTAAGGCTGAGATATGCATTTTCTACGATAACCCTGGTGAGACTTCTGTCAGAAGTATGCAGAATCTTCGAGAACGCTCTTTTCGAGCTATTTAATGCTAGAAACACGTTTTCTGGGGTTTTCACCACTCCAGAGTTCGTTGGATATGCAGAACAGTAGATAACTTGGTTTTCGTGGGGTTTCAAGCAGAGATATGCATTTTCTGCGATAATCTTGGTGAGACTTCTGTTAGAAGTATGCAGAATCATCGAGATCGCACTTTTCGAGCTATTTAATGCGAGAAACACGTTCTCTGGTTGTTTTCACCACTCCACAGTGCGTTTGATCTGCAGAACAGGCGATATCTTGATTTTCGTGGTGTTTCCAACTGAGATATGCATTTTTTGCGATAATCTTTGTGGGTCTTTTGTCAGAAGTATGCAGAATCATCTTGATCGCTCTTTTCGAGCTACTTAATGCACGAAACATGTTTTCTGGTGTTTTCACCACTCCAAGGTACGTTTGGTGTGCAGAACCGGAGATAACTCGGTTTTCGACGGGTTTCAAGCTGAGATATGCATTTTCTACGATAATCTTGGTGAGACTTCTGTCAGAAGTATGCAGGATCTTCGAGAACGCTCTTTTCGTGCTATTTAATGCGAGAAACACGTTATCTGGTGTTTTCACCACTCCACAGTGCGTTTGATATGCAGAACCGGCGATATCTTGATTTTCGTGGTGTTTCCAGCTGAGATATGCATTTTCTACGATAATGTTGGTGAGACTTCTGTCAGAAGTATGCAGAATCTTCGAGAACGCTCTTTTCGAGCTACTTAATGCGCGGAACACGTTATCTGGTGTTTTCACCACTCCACAGTGCGTTTGATATGCAGTACCAGCGATATCTTGGTTTTCGTGGGGTTTCAAGCTGAGATATGCATTTTCTACGATAATCTTGGTGAGACTTCTGTCAGAAGTATGCAGGATCTTCGAGAACGCTCTTTTCGTGCTATTTAATGCGAGAAACACGTTATCTGGTGTTTTCACCACTCCACAGTGCGTTTGATATGCAGAACCGGCGATATCTTGATTTTCGTGGTGTTTCCAGCTGAGATATGCATTTTCTACGATAATGTTGGTGTGACTTCTGTCAGAAGTATGCAGAATCTTCGAGAACGCTCTTTTCGAGCTACTTAATGCGCGGAACACGTTTTCAGGTGTTTTCACCACTCCACGGTACGTTTGGTGTGCAGAACCGGAGATAACTCGGTTTTCGACGGGTTTCAAGCTGAGATATGCATTTTCTGCGATAATCTTGTTGAGACTTCTGTCCGAAGTATGCAGAAAGGTCGAGAGCGCTCTTTTCGAGCTATTTACTGCTAGAAACACGTTTTCTGGGGTTTTCACCACTCCACGGTACGTTTGATGTGCAGAACCGGAGATAACTCGGTTTTCGTGAGGTTTCAAGCTGAGATATGCATTTTCTGCGATAATCTTGGTGAGACTTTTGTCCGAAGTATGCTGAATCATCGAGATCGCTCTTTTCGAACTAGTTAGTGCGAGAAACACGTTATCTGGTGTTTTCACCACTCCACAGTGCGTTTGATATGCACAACAGTACATATCTTGATTTTCGTGGGGATTCAAGCTGAGATATGCATTTTCTGCGATAATCTTGGTGAGACTTCTGTCCGAAGTATGCTGAATCATCGATATCGCTCTTTTCGAGCTAGTTAGTGCGAGAAACACGTTATCTGGTGTTTTCACCACTCCACAGTGCGTTCGATATGCAGAACAGTACATATCTTGGTTTTCGTGGGGTTTCAAGCTGAGATATGCATTTTCTGAGATAATCTTGTTGAGACTTCTGTCCGAAGTATGCAGAAAGGTCGAGAGCGCCCTTTTCGAGCTATTTAATGCTAGAAACACGTTTTGTGGGGTTTTCACCACTCCACAGTTCGATGGATATGCAGAACAGTAGATATCTTGGTTTTCGTGGGGTTTCAAGCAGAGATATGCATTTTCTGCGATAATCTTGGTGAGACTTCTGTCCGAAGTATGCAGAATCATCGAGATCGCTCTATTCGAGCTATTTAATGCGAGAAACACGTTCTCTGGTTGTTTTCACCACTCCACAGTGCGTTTGATATGCAGAACCGGCAACATCTTGATTTTCGTGAGGTTTCGAGCTGAGATATGCATTTTCTGCGATAATATTGGTGAGACTTCAGTCAGAAGTATCCAGAATCATCTAGATCGCTCTTTTCGAGCTATTTAATGCGAAAAAACAAGTTTTCTGGTGTTTTGACCACTCCACAGTGCGTTTGATATGTAGATCCGCCGATAACTTGGTTTTCATGGGGTTTCCAGCTGATATATGCATTTTGTGCGATAATCTTGGTGGGTCTTTTGTCAGAAGTATGCAGAATCATCTAGATCGCTCTTTTCGAGCTACTTAATGCACGAAACACGTTTTCTGGAGTTTTCACCACTCCACAGTACGTTTGACATGCAGAACCGGAGATATCTTGGTTTCGGTCGGGTTTCAAGCTGAGATATGCATTTTCTGCGATAATCTTGGTGAGACTTCTGTCCGAAGTATGCTGAATCATCGATATCGCTCTTTTCGAGCTAGTTAGTGCGAGAAACACGTTATCTGGTGTTTTCACCACTCCACAGTGCGTTCGATATGCAGAACAGTACATATCTTGGTTTTCGTGGGGTTTCAAGCTGAGATATGCATTTTCTGCGATAATCTTGTTGAGACTTCTGTCCGAAGTATGCAGAAAGGTCGAGAGCGCTCTTTTCGAGCTATTTACTGCTAGAAACACGTTTTCTGGGGTTTTCACCACTCCACGGTACGTTTGATGTGCAGAACCGGAGATAACTCGGTTTTCGTGAGGTTTCAAGCTGAGATATGCATTTTCTGCGATAATCTTGGTGAGACTTTTGTCCGAAGTATGCTGAATCATCGAGATCGCTCTTTTCGAGCTAGTTAGTGCGAGAAACACGTTATCTGGTGTTTTCACCACTCCACAGTGCGTTTGATATGCACAACAGTACATATCTTGATTTTCGTGGGGATTCAAGCTGAGATATGCATTTTCTGCGATAATCTTGTTGAGACTTCTGGCCGAAGTATGCAGAATCATCGAGATCGCTCGTTTCGAGCTAGTTAGTGCGAGAAACACGTTATCTGGTGTTTTCACCACTCCACAGTGCGTTTGATATGCAGAACAGTACATATCTTGGTTTTCGTGGGGTTTCAAGCTGAGATATGCATTTTCTGCGATAATCTTGTTGAGACTTCTGTCCGAAGTATGCAGAAAGGTCGAGAGCGCCCTTTTCGAGCTATTTAATGCTAGAAACACGTTTTGTGGGGTTTTCACCACTCCACAGTTCGATGGATATGCAGAACAGTAGATATCTTGGTTTTCGTGGGGTTTCAAGCAGAGATATGCATTTTCTGCGATAATCTTGGTGAGACTTCTGTCCGAAGTATGCAGAATCATCGAGATCGCTCTATTCGAGCTATTTAATGCGAGAAACACGTTCTCTGGTTGTTTTCACCACTCCACAGTGCGTTTGATATGCAGAACCGGCAACATCTTGATTTTCGTGAGGTTTCGAGCTGAGATATGCATTTTCTGCGATAATATTGGTGAGACTTCAGTCAGAAGGTTCCAGAATCATCTAGATCGCTCTTTTCGAGCTATTTAATGCGAGAAACTCGTTTTCTGGGGTTTTCACCACTCCACAGTTCGTTGGATATGCAGAACCGGAGATATCTTGGTTTTCGTGGGGTTTCAAGCTGAGATATGCATTTTCTGCGATAATCTTGTTGAACCTTCTGGCCGAAGTGTGCAGAATCATCTAGATCGCTCTTTTCGAGCTACTTAATGCACGAAACACGTTTTCTGGAGTTTTCACCACTCCACAGTACGTTTGACATGCAGAACCGGAGATATCTTGGTTTCGGTCGGGTTTCAAGCTGAGATATGCATTTTCTACGATAATCTTGGTGAAACATCTATCCGAAGTATGCAGAAACATCGAGAGCGCTCTTTTCGAGCTATTTAATGCGAGAAACTCGTTTTCTGGGGTTTTCACCACTCCACAGTTCGTTGGATATGCAGAACCGGAGATATCTTGGTCTTCGGGGGTTTCAAGCTGAGATATGCATTTTCTGCGATAATCTTGTTGAGACTTCTGTCAGAAGTATGCAGAATCTTCGAGAACGCTCTTTTCGAGCTACTTAATGCGAGAAACTCGTTTTCTGGGGTTTTCACCACTCCACAGTTCGTTGGATATGCAGAACCGGAGATATCTTGGTCTTCGGGGGTTTCAAGCTGAGATATGCATTTTCTACGATAATCTTGGTGAGACTTCTGCCAGAAGTATGCAGAATAATCTAGATCGTTCGTTTCGAGCTATTTAATGCGAGAAACACGTTATCTGGTGTATTGACCACTCCACACTGCGTTTGATATGCAGTACCAGCGATATCTTGGTTTTCATGGGGTTTCAAGCTGAGATATGCATTTTTTACGATAATCTTGGTGAGACTTCTGTCCGAAGTATACTGAATCATCGAGATCGCTCTTTTCGAGCTATTTAATGCGAGAAACACGTTCTCTGGTTGTTTTCACCACTCCACAGTGCGTTTGATCTGCAGAACAGGCGATATCTTGATTTTCGTGGTGTTTCCAACTGAGATATGCATTTTCTGCGATCATCTTGGTGGGTCTTTTGTCAGAAGTATGCAGAATCATCTTGATCGCTCTTTTCGAGCTACTTAATGCGAGAAACACGTTATCTGGTGTTTTCACCACTCCACAGTGCGTTTGATATGCAGAACCGGCGATATCTTGATTTTCGTGGTGTTTCCAGCTGAGATATGCATTTTCTACGATAATGTTGGTGAGACTTCTGTCAGAAGTATGCAGAATCTTCGAGAACGCTCTTTTCGAGCTACTTAATGCGCGAAACACGTTTTCTGGTGTTTTCACCACTCCACGGTACGTTTGGTGTGCAGAACCGGAGATAACTCGGTTTTCGTCGGGTTTCAAGCTGAGATATGCATTTTCTACGATAATCTTGGAGAGACTTCTGTCACAAGTATGCAGGATCTTCGAGAACGCTCTTTTCGTGCTATTTAATGCGAGAAACACGTTATCTGGTGTTTTCACCACTCCACAGTGCGTTTGATATGCAGAACCGGCGATATCTTGATTTTCGTGGTGTTTCCAGCTGAGATATGCATTTTCTACGATAATGTTGGTGAGACTTCTGTCAGAAGTATGCAGAATCTTCGAGAACGCTCTTTTCGAGCTACTTAATGCGCGAAACACGTTTTCTGGTGTTTTCACCACTCCACGGTACGTTTGGTGTGCAGAACCGGAGTTAACTCGGTTTTCGTCGGGTTTCAAGCTGAGATATGCATTTTCTACGATAATCTTGGAGAGACTTCTGTCACAAGTATGCAGGATCTTCTAGAACGCTCTTTTCGAGCTATTTAATGCGAGAAACACGTTATCTGGTGTTTTCACCACTCCACAGTGCGTTTGATATGCAGTACCAGCGATATCTTGGTTTTCGTGGGGTTTCAAGCTGAGATATGCATTTTTTACGATAATCTTGGTGAGACTTCTGTCCGAAGTATGCAGAATCATCGAGATCGCTCTATTCGAGCTATTTAATGCGAGAGACACGTTCTCTGGTTGTTTTCACCACTCCACAGTGCGTTTGATATGCAGAACCGGCACCATCTTGATTTTCGTGAGGTTTCGAGCTGAGATATGCATTTTCTGCGATAATCTTGGTGAGACTTCAGTCAGAAGTATCCAGAATCATCTAGATCGCTCTTTTCGAGCTATTTAATGCGAAAAAACAAGTTTTCTGGTGTTTTGACCACTCCACAGTGCGTTTGATATGTTGATCCGCCGATAACTTGGTTTTCATGGGGTTTCCAGCTGATATATGCATTTTCTGCGATAATCTTGGTGAGACTTCTGTCCGAAGTATGCAGAAGCATCGAGATCGCTCGTTTCGAGCTATTTAATGCGAGAAACACGTTATCTGGTGTTTTCACCACTCCACAGTGCGTTTGATATGCAAAACCGGCGACACCTTGGTTTTCGTGTGGTTTCAAGCTGAGATATGCATTTTCTGCGATAATCTTCGTGAGACTTCTGTTAGAAGTATGCAGAATCATCGAGATCGCACTTTTCGAGCTATTTAATGCGAGAAACACGTTATCTGGTGTTTTCACCACTCCACAGTGCGTTTGATATGCAGAACCGGCGACATCTTGGTTTTCGTGTGGTTTCAAGCTGAGATATGCATTTTCTGCGATAATCTTGGTGAGACTTCTGTCCGAAGTATGCTGAATCATCGAGATCGCTCTTTTAGAGCTAGTTAGTGCGAGAAACACGTTTTGTGGGGTTTTCTCCACTCCACAGTTCGTTGGATATGCAGAACAGTAGATATCTTGGTTTTCGTGGGGTTTCAAGCAGAGATATGCATTTTCTGCGATAATCTTGGTGAGACTTCTGTTAGAAGTATGCAGCATCATCGAGATCGCACTTTTCGAGCTATTTAATGCGAGAAACACGTTATCTGGTGTTTTCACCACTCCACAGTGCGTTTGATATGCAGAACAGGCGATATCTTGATTTTCGTGGTGTTTCCAACTGAGATATGCATTTTCTGCGATAATCTTGGTGGGTCTTTTGTCAGAAGTATGCAGAATCATCTTGATCGCTCTTTTCGAGCTGCTTAATGCGAGAAACACGTTATCTGGTGTTTTCACCACTCCACAGTGCGTTTGATATGCAGAACCGGCGATATCTTGATTTTCGTGGTGTTTCCAGCTGAGATATGCATTTTCTACGATAATGTTGGTGAGACTTCTGTCAGAAGTATGCAGAATCTTCGAGAACGCTCTATTCGAGCTATTTAATGCGAGAAACACGTTCTCTGGTTGTTTTCACCACTCCACAGTGCGTTTGATCTGCAGAACAGGCGATATCTTGATTTTCGTGGTGTTTCCAACTGAGATATGCATTTTCTGCGATAATCTTGGTGGGTCTTTTGTCAGAAGTATGCAGAATCATCTTGATCGCTCTTTTCGAGCTACTTAATGCGAGAAACACGTTATCTGGTGTTTTCACCACTCCACAGTGCGTTTGATATGCAGAACCGGCGATATCTTGATTTTCGTGGTGTTTCCAGCTGAGATATGCATTTTCTACGATAATGTTGGTGGGTCTTTTGTCAGAAGTATGCAGAATCATCTTGATCGCTCTTTTCGAGCTACTTAATGCGAGAAACACGTTATCTGGTGTATTGACCACTCCACACTGCGTTTGATATGCAGTGCCAGCGATATCTTGGTTTTCATGGGGTTTCAAGCTGAGATATGCATTTTTTACGATAATCTTGGTGAGACTTCTGTCCGAAGTATGCTGAATCATCGAGATCGCTCTTTTCGAGCTATTTAATGCGAGAAACACGTTCTCTGGTTGTTTTCACCACTCCACAGTGCGTTTGATCTGCAGAACAGGCGATATCTTGATTTTCGTGGTGTTTCCAACTGAGATATGCATTTTCTGCGATAATCTTGGTGGGTCTTTTGTCAGAAGTATGCAGAATCATCTTGATCGCTCTTTTCGAGCTACTTAATGCGAGAAACACGTTATCTGGTGTTTTCACCACTCCACAGTGCGTTTGATATGCAGAACCGGCGATATCTTGATTTTCGTGGTGTTTCCAGCTGAGATATGCATTTTCTACGATAATGTTGGTGAGACTTCTGTCAGAAGTATGCAGAATCTTCGAGAACGCTCCTTTCGAGCTACTTAATGCGCGAAACACGTTTTCTGGTGTTTTCACCACTCCACGGTACGTTTGGTGTGCAGAACCGGAGATAACTCGGTTTTCGTCGGGTTTCAAGCTGAGATATGCATTTTCTACGATAATCTTGGAGAGACTTCTGTCACAAGTATGCAGGATCTTCGAGAACGCTCTTTTCGTGCTATTTAATGCGAGAAACACGTTATCTGGTGTTTTCACCACTCCACAGTGCGTTTGATATGCAGAACCGGCGATATCTTGATTTTCGTGGTGTTTCCAGCTGAGATATGCATTTTCTACGATAATGTTGGTGAGACTTCTGTCAGAAGTATGCAGAATCTTCGAGAACGCTCTTTTCGAGCTACTTAATGCGCGAAACACGTTTTCTGGTGTTTTCACCACTCCACGGTACGTTTGGTGTGCAGAACCGGAGTTAACTCGGTTTTCGTCGGGTTTCAAGCTGAGATATGCATTTTCTACGATAATCTTGGAGAGACTTCTGTCACAAGTATGCAGGATCTTCTAGAACGCTCTTTTCGAGCTATTTAATGCGAGAAACACGTTATCTGGTGTTTTCACCACTCCACAGTGCGTTTGATATGCAGTACCAGCGATATCTTGGTTTTCGTGGGGTTTCAAGCTGAGATATGCATTTTTTACGATAATCTTGGTGAGACTTCTGTCCGAAGTATGCAGAATCATCGACATCGCTCTATTCGAGCTATTTAATGCGAGAGACACGTTCTCTGGTTGTTTTCACCACTCCACAGTGCGTTTGATATGCAGAACCGGCAACATCTTGATTTTCGTGAGGTTTCGAGCTGAGATATGCATTTTCTGCGATAATCTTGGTGAGACTTCAGTCAGAAGTATCCAGAATCATCTAGATCGCTCTTTTCGAGCTATTTAATGCGAAAAAACAAGTTTTCTGGTGTTTTGACCACTCCACAGTGCGTTTGATATGTTGATCCGCCGATAACTTGGTTTTCATGGGGTTTCCAGCTGATATATGCATTTTCTGCGATAATCTTGGTGTTTCATCTATGAGACGTATGCAGAATCATCGAGAACGCTCGTTTCGAGCTACTTAATGCGAGAAACACGTTATCTGGTGTTTTCACCACTCCACAGTGCGTTTGATATGCAGAACCGGCGATATCTCGGTTTTTGTGGGGTTTCAAGCTGAGATATGCATTTTCTGCGATAATCTTGGTGAGACTTCTGTTAGAATGATGCAGAAGCATCGAGATCGCTCGTTTCGAGCTAGTTATTGCGAGAAAAACATTATGCGGTGTTTTCACCACTCCACAGTGCGTTTGATATGCAGAACCAGCGATATCTTGGTTTTCGTGGGGTTTCATGCTGAGATATGCATTTTTTACGATAATTTTGGTGAGACTTCTGTCCGAAGTATGCAGAAGCATCGAGATCGCTCGTTTCGAGCTATTTAATGCGAGAAACACGTTATCTGGTGTTTTCACCACTCCACAGTGCGTTTGATATGCAAAACCGGCGACACCTTGGTTTTCGTGTGGTTTCAAGCTGAGATATGCATTTTCTGCGATAATCTTCGTGAGACTTCTGTTAGAAGTATGCAGAATCATCTAGATCGCTCTTTTCGTGCTACTTAATGCACGAAACACGTTTTCTGGAGTTTTCACCACTCCACAGTAAGTTTGACATGCAGAACCGGAGATATCTTGGTTTCGGTCGGGTTTCAAGCTGAGATATGCATTTTCTGCGATAATCTTGGTGAGACTTCTGTCCGAAGTATGCTGAATCATCGATATCGCTCTTTTCGAGCTAGTTAGTGCGAGAAACACGTTATCTGGTGTTTGCACCACTCCACAGTGCGTTCGATATGCAGAACAGTACATATCTTGGTTTTCGTGGGGTTTCAAGCTGAGATATCCATTTTCTGCGATACTCTTGTTGAGACTTCTGTCCGAAGTATGCAGAAAGGTCGAGAGCGCTCTTTTCGAGCTATTTACTGCTAGAAACACGTTTTCTGGGGTTTTCACCACTCGACATTTCGTTGGATATGCAGAACAGTAGATATCTTGGTTTTCGTGGGGTTTCAAGCAGAGATATGCATTTTCTGCGATAATCTTGGTGAGACTTCTGTTAGAAGTATGCAGAAGCATCGAGATCGCTCGTTTCGAGCCATTTAATGCGAGAAACACGTTATCTGGTGTTATCACCACACCACAGTGCGTTTGATATGCAGAACCGGCGATATCTTGGTTTTCGTGGGGTTTCAAGCTGAGATATGCATTTTCTGCGATAATCTTGGTGAGACATCTGTCCGAAGGATGCTGAATCATCGATATCGCTCTTTTCGAGCTAGTTAGTGCGAGAAACACGTTATCTGGTGTTTTCGCCACTCCACAGTGCGGTCGATATGCAGAACAGTACATATCTTGGTTTTCGTGGGGTTTCAAGCTGAGATATGCATTTTCTGCGATAATCTTGTTGAGACTTCTGTCCGAAGTATGCAGAAAGGTCGAGAGCGCTCTTTTCGAGATATTTACTGCTAGAAACACGTTTTCTGGGGTTTTCACCACTCCACGGTACGTTTGATGTGCAGAACCGGAGATAACTCGGTTTTCGTGAGGTTTCAAGCTGAGATATGCATTTTCTGCGATAATCTTGGTGAGACTTCTGTCCGAAGGATGCTGAATCATCGATATCGCTCTTTTCGAGCTAGTTAGTGCGAGAAACACGTTATCTGGTGTTTTCGCCACTCCACAGTGCGTTCGATATGCAGAACAGTACATATCTTGGTTTTCGTGGGGTTTCAAGCTGAGATATGCATTTTCTGCGATAATCTTGTTGAGACTTCTGTCCGAAGTATGCAGAAAGTTCGAGAGCGCTCTTTTCGAGCTATTTACTGCTAGAAACACGTTTTCTGGGGTTTTCACCACTCCACGGTACGTTTGATGTGCAGAACCGGAGATAACTCGGTTTTCGTGAGGTTTCAAGCTGAGATATGCATTTTCTGCGATAATCTTGGTGAGACTTTTGTCCGAAGTATGCTGAATCATCGAGATCGCTCTTTTCGAGCTAGTTAGTGCGAGAAACACGTTATCTGGTGTTTTCACCACTCCACAGTGCGTTTGATATGCAGAACAGTACATATCTTGATTTTCGTGGGGATTCAAGCTGAGATATGCATTTTCTGCGATAATCTTGTTGAGACTTCTGGCCGAAGTATGCAGAATCATCGAGATCGCTCGTTTCGAGCTAGTTAGTGCGAGAAACACGTTATCTGGTGTTTTCACCACTCCACAGTGCGTTTGATATGCAGAACAGTACATATCTTGGTTTTCGTGGGGTTTCAAGCTGAGATATGCATTTTCTGCGATAATCTTGTTGAGACTTCTGTCCGAAGTATGCAGAAAGGTCGAGAGCGCCCTTTTCGAGCTATTTAATGCTAGAAACACGTTTTGTGGGGTTTTCACCACTCCACAGTTCGATGGATATGCAGAACAGTAGATATCTTGGTTTTCGTGGGGTTTCAAGCAGAGATATGCATTTTCTGCGATAATCTTGGTGAGACTTCTGTTAGAAGTATGCAGAATCACCTAGATCGCTCTTTTCGAGCTACTTAATGCACGAAACACGTTTTCTGGAGTTTTCACCACTCCACAGTACGTTTGACATGCAGAACCGGAGATATCTTGGTTTCGGTCGGGTTTCAAGCTGAGATATGCATTTTCTACGATAATCTTGGTGAAACATCTGTCCGAAGTATGCAGAAACATCGAGAGCGCTCTTTTCGAGCTATTTAATGCGAGAAACTCGTTTTCTGGGGTTTTCACCACTCCACAGTTCGTTGGATATGCAGAACCGGAGATATCTTGGTTTTCGTGGGGTTTCAAGCTGAGATATGCATTTTCTGCGATAATCTTGTTGAGACTTCTGTCCGAAGTATGCAGAAAGGTCGAGAGCGCTCGTTTCGAGCTATTTACTGCTAGAAACACGTTTTCTGGGGTTTTCACCACTCGACAGTTCGTTGGATATGCAGAACAGTAGATATCTTGGTTTTCGTGGGGTTTCAAGCAGAGATATGCATTTTCTGCGATAATCTTGGTGAGACTTCTGTTAGAAGAATGCAGAATCATCTTGATCGCTCTTTTCGAGCTACTTAATGCACGAAACAGGTTTTCTGGTGTTTTCACCACTCCACAGTACGTTTGAAATGCAGAACCGGAGATATCTTGGTTTCGGTCGGGTTTTAGGCTGAGATATCCATTTTCTACGATAACCCTGGTGAGACTTTTGTCAGAAGTATGCAGAATCTTCGAGAACGCTCTTTTCGAGCTACTTAATGCGCGAAACACGTTTTCTGGTGTTTTCACCAGTCCAAGGTACGTTTGGTGTGCAGAACCGGAGATAACTCGGTTTTCGTCGGGTTTCAAGCTGAGATATGCATTTTCTACGATAATCTTGGTGAGACTTCTGCCAGAAGTATGCAGAATAATCTAGATCGTTCGTTTCGAGCTATTTAATGCGAGAAACACGTTATCTGGTGTATTGACCACTCCACACTGCGTTTGATATGCAGTACCAGCGATATCTTGGTTTTCATGGGGTTTTAAGCTGAGATATGCATTTTTTACGATAATCTTGGTGAGACTTCTGTCCGAAGTATGCTGAATCATCGAGATCGCTCTTTTCGAGCTATTTAATGCGAGAAACACGTTCTCTGGTTGTTTTCACCACTCCACAGTGCGTTTGATCTGCAGAACAGGCGATATCTTGATTTTCGTGGTGTTTCCAACTGAGATATGCATTTTCTGCGATAATCTTGGTGGGTCTTTTGTCAGAAGTATGCAGAATCATCTTGATCGCTCTTGTCGAGCTACTTAATGCGAGAAACACGTTATCTGGTGTATTGACCACTCCACACTGCGTTTGATATGCAGTACCAGCGATATCTTGGTTTTCATGGGGTTTTAAGCTGAGATATGCATTTTCTGCGATAATCTTGGTGAGACTTCTGTCAGAAGTATGCAGAATCATCTAGATCGCTCTTTTCGAGCTATTTAATGCGAAAAAACAAGTTTTCTGGTGTTTTGACCACTCCACAGTGCGTTTGATATGTTGATCCGCCGATAACTTGGTTTTCATGGGGTTTCCAGCTGATATATGCATTTTCTGCGAAAATCTTGGTGTTTCATCTATGAGACGTATGCAGAATCATCGAGAACGCTCGTTTCGAGCTACTTAATGCGAGAAACACGTTATCTGGTGTTTTCACCACTCCACAGTGCGTTTGATATGTAGAACCGGCGATATCTCGGTTTTTGTGGGGTTTCAAGCTGAGATATGCATTTTCTGCGATAATCTTGGTGAGACTTCTGTTAGAAGGATGCAGAAGCATCGAGATCGCTCGTTTCGAGCTAGTTATTGCGAGAAAAACATTATGCGGTGTTTTCACCACTCCACAGTGCGTTTGATATGCAGAACCAGCGATATCTTGGTTTTCGTGGGGTTTCAAGCTGAGATATGCATTTTTTACGATAATTTTGGTGAGACTTCTGTCCGAAGTATGCAGAAGCATCGAGATCGCTCGTTTCGAGCTATTTAATGCGAGAAACACATTATCTGGTGTTTTCACCACTCCACAGTGCGTTTGATATGCAAAACCGGCGACACCTTGGATTTCGTGTGGTTTCAAGCTGAGATATGCATTTTCTGCGATAATCTTCGTGAGACTTCTGTTAGAAGTATGCAGAATCATCGAGATCGCACTTTTCGAGCTATTTAATGCGAGAAACACGTTATCTGGTGTTTTCACCACTCCACAGTGCGTTTGATATGCAGAACAGGCGATATCTTGATTTTCGTGGTGTTTCCAGCTGAGATATGCATTTTGTGCGATAATCTTGGTGGGTCTTTTGTCAGAAGTATGCAGAATCATCTAGATCGCTCTTTTCGAGCTACTTAATGCACGAAACACGTTTTCTGGAGTTTTCACCACTCCACAGTACGTTTGACATGCAGAACCGGAGATATCTTGGTTTCGGTCGGGTTTCAAGCTGAGATATGCATTTTCTGCGATAATCTTGGTGAGACTTCTGTCCGAAGTATGCTGAATCATCGATATCGCTCTTTTCGAGCTAGTTAGTGCGAGAAACACGTTATCTGGTGTTTGCACCACTCCACAGTGCGTTCGATATGCAGAACAGTACATATCTTGGTTTTCGTGGGGTTTCAAGCTGAGATATCCATTTTCTGCGATAATCTTGTTGAGACTTCTGTCCGAAGTATGCAGAAAGGTCGAGAGCGCTCTTTTCGAGCTATTTACTGCTAGAAACACGTTTTCTGGGGTTTTCACCACTCGACATTTCGTTGGATATGCAGAACAGTAGATATCTTGGTTTTCGTGGGGTTTCAAGCAGAGATATGCATTTTCTGCGATAATCTTGGTGAGACTTCTGTTAGAAGTATGCAGAAGCATCGAGATCGCTCGTTTCGAGCCATTTAATGCGAGAAACACGTTATCTGGTGTTATCACCACACCACAGTGCGTTTGATATGCAGAACCGGCGATATCTTGGTTTTCGTGGGGTTTCAAGCTGAGATATGCATTTTCTGCGATAATCTTGGTGAGACTTCTGTCCGAAGGATGCTGAATCATCGATATCGCTCTTTTCGAGCTAGTTAGTGCGAGAAACACGTTATCTGGTGTTTTCGCCACTCCACAGTGCGTTCGATATGCAGAACAGTACATATATTGGTTTTCGTGGGGTTTCAAGCTGAGATATGCATTTTCTGCGATAATCTTGTTGAGACTTCTGTCCGAAGTATGCAGAAAGGTCGAGATCGCTCTTTTCGAGATATTTACTGCTAGAAAAACGTTTTCTGGGGTTTTCACCACTCCACGGTACGTTTGATGTGCAGAACCGGAGATAACTCGGTTTTCGTGAGGTTTCAAGCTGAGATATGCATTTTCTGCGATAATCTTGGTGAGACTTTTGTCCGAAGTATGCTGAATCATCGAGATCGCTCTTTTCGAGCTAGTTAGTGCGAGAAACACGTTATCTGGTGTTTTCACCACTCCACCGTGCGTTTGATATGCAGAACAGTACATATCTTGATTTTCGTGGGGTTTCAAGCTGAGATATGCATTTTCTGCGATAATCTTGTTGAGACTTCTGGCCGAAGTATGCAGAATCATCGAGATCGCTCGTTTCGAGCTAGTTAGTGCGAGAAACACGTTATCTGGTGTTTTCACCACTCCACAGTGCGTTTGATATGCAGAACAGTACATATCTTGGTTTTCGTGGGGTTTCAAGCAGAGATATGCATTTTCTGCGATAATCTTGGTGAGACTTCTGTTAGAAGTATGCAGAATCATCGAGATCGCACTTTTCGAGCTATTGAATGCGAGAAACACGTTATCTGGTGTTTTCACCACTCCACAGTGCGTTTGATATGCAGAACAGGCGATATCTTGATTTTCGTGGTGTTTCAGGCTGAGATATGCATTTTGTGCGATAATCTTGGTGGGTCTTTTGTCAGAAGTATGCAGAATCATCTAGATCGCTCTTTTCGAGCTACTTAATGCACGAAACACGTTTTCTGGAGTTTTCACCACTCCACAGTACGTTTGACATGCAGAACCGGAGATATCTTGGTTTCGGTCGGGTTTCAAGCTGAGATATGCATTTTCTACGATAATCTTGGTGAAACATCTGTCCGAAGTATGCAGAAACATCGAGAGCGCTCTTTTCGAGCTATTTAATGCGAGAAACTCGTTTTCTGGGGTTTTCACCACTCCACAGTTCGTTGGATATGCAGAACCGGAGATATCATGGTTTTCGTGGGGTTTAAAGCTGAGATATGCATTTTCTGCGATAATCTTGTTGAGACTTCTGGCCGAAGTGTGCAGAATCATCGAGATCGCTCGTTTCGAGCTAGTTAGTGCGAGAAACACGTTATCTGGTGTTTTCACCACTCCACAGTGCGTTCGATATGCAGAACAGTACATATCTTGGTTTTCGTGGGGTTTCAAGCTGAGATATCCATTTTCTGCGATAATCTTGTTGAGACTTCTGTCCGAAGTATGCAGAAAGGTCGAGAGCGCTCTTGTCGAGCTATTTACTGCTAGAAACACGTTTTCTGGGGTTTTCACCACTCGACATTTCGTTGGATATGCAGAACAGTAGATATCTTGGTTTTCGTGGGGTTTCAAGCAGAGATATGCATTTTCGGCGATAATCTTGGTGAGACTTCTGTTAGAAGTATGCAGAAGCATCGAGATCGCTCGTTTCGAGCCATTTAATGCGAGAAACACGTTATCTGGTGTTATCACCACACCACAGTGCGTTTGATATGCAGAACCGGCGATATCTTGGTTATCGTGGGGTTTCAAGCTGAGATATGCATTTTCTGCGATAATCTTGGTGAGACTTCTGTCCGAAGGATGCTGAATCATCGATATCGCTCTTTTCGAGCTAGTTAGTGCGAGAAACACGTTATCTGGTGTTTTCGCCACTCCACAGTGCGTTCGATATGCAGAACAGTACATATCTTGGTTTTCGTGGGGTTTCAAGCTGAGATATGCATTTTCTGCGATAATCTTGTTGAGACTTCTGTCCGAAGTATGCAGAAAGGTCGAGAGCGCTCTTTTCGAGCTATTTACTGCTAGAAACACGTTTTCTGGGGTTTTCACCACTCCACGGTACGTTTGATGTGCAGAACCGGAGATAACTCGGTTTTCGTGAGGTTTCAAGCTGAGATATGCATTTTCTGCGATAATCTTGGTGAGACTTTTGTCCGAAGTATGCTGAATCATCGAGATCGCTCTTTTCGAGCTAGTTAGTGCGAGAAACACGTTATCTGGTGTTTTCACCACTCCACAGTGCGTTTGATATGCAGAACAGTACATATCTTGGTTTTCGTGGGGTTTCAAGCTGAGATATGCATTTTCTGCGATAATCTTGTTGAGACTTCTGTCCGAAGTATGCAGAAAGGTCGAGAGCGCCCTTTTCGAGCTATTTAATGCTAGAAACACGTTTTGTGGGGTTTTCACCACTCCACAGTTCGATGGATATGCAGAACAGTAGATATCTTGGTTTTCGTGGGGTTTCAAGCAGAGATATGCATTTTCTGCGATGATCTTGGTGAGACTTCTGTTAGAAGTATGCAGAATCACCTAGATCGCTCTTTTCGAGCTACTTAATGCACGAAACACGTTTTCTGGAGTTTTCACCACTCCACAGTACGTTTGACATGCAGAACCGGAGATATCTTGGTTTCGGTCGGGTTTCAAGCTGAGATATGCATTTTCTACGATAATCTTGGTGAAACATCTGTCCGAAGTATGCAGAAACATCGAGAGCGCTCTTTTCGAGCTATTTAATGCGAGAAACTCGTTTTCTGGGGTTTTCACCACTCCACAGTTCGTTGGATATGCAGAACCGGAGATATCTTGGTTTTCGTGGGGTTTCAAGCTGAGATATGCATTTTCTGCGATAATCTTGTTGAGACTTCTGGCCGAAGTGTGCAGAATCATCTAGATCGCTCTTTTCGAGCTACTTAATGCACGAAACACGTTTTCTGGAGTTTTCACCACTCCACAGTACGTTTGACATGCAGAACCGGAGATATCTTGGTTTCGGTCGGGTTTCAAGCTGAGATATGCATTTTCTACGATAATCTTGGTGAAACATCTGTCCGAAGTATGCAGAAACATCGAGAGCGCTCTTTTCGAGCTATTTAATGCGAGAAACTCGTTTTCTGGGGTTTTCACCACTCCACAGTTCGTTGGATATGCAGAACCGGAGAAATCTTGGTCTTCGGGGGTTTCAAGCTGAGATATGCATTTTCTGCGATAATCTTGTTGAGACTTCTGGCCGAAGTGTGCAGAATCATCGAGATCGCTCGTTTCGAGCTACTTAATGCACGAAACACGTTTTCTGGAGTTTTCACCACTCCACAGTACGTTTGACATGCAGAACCGGAGATATCTTGGTTTCGGTCGGGTTTCAAGCTGAGATATGCATTTTCTACGATAATCTTGGTGAAACATCTGTCCGAAGTATGCAGAAACATCGAGAGCGCTCTTTTCGAGCTATTTAATGCGAGAAACTCGTTTTCTGGGGTTTTCACCACTCCACAGTTCGTTGGATATGCAGAACCGGAGATATCTTGGTTTTCGTGGGGTTTCAAGCTGAGATATGCATTTTCTGCGATAATCTTGTTGAGACTTCTGTCCGAAGTATGCAGAAAGGTCGAGAGCGCTCGTTTCGAGCTATTTACTGCTAGAAACACGTTTTCTGGGGTTTTCACCACTCGACAGTTCGTTGGATATGCAGAACAGTAGATATCTTGGTTTTCGTGGGGTTTCAAGCAGAGATATGCATTTTCTGCGATAATCTTGGTGAGACTTCTGTTAGAAGAATGCAGAATCATCTTGATCGCTCTTTTCGAGCTACTTAATGCACGAAACAGGTTTTCTGGTGTTTTCACCACTCCACAGTACGTTTGAAATGCAGAACCGGAGATATCTTGGTTTCGGTCGGGTTTTAGGCTGAGATATCCATTTTCTACGATAACCCTGGTGAGACTTCTGTCAGAAGTATGCAGAATCTTCGAGAACGCTCTTTTCGAGCTACTTAATGCGCGAAACACGTTTTCTGGTGTTTTCACCAGTCCAAGGTACGTTTGGTGTGCAGAACCGGAGATAACTCGGTTTTCGTCGGGTTTCAAGCTGAGATATGCATTTTCTACGATAATCTTGGTGAGACTTCTGCCAGAAGTATGCAGAATAATCTAGATCGTTCGTTTCGAGCTATTTAATGCGAGAAACACGTTATCTGGTGTATTGACCACTCCACACTGCGTTTGATATGCAGTACCAGCGATATCTTGGATTTCATGGGGTTTCAAGCTGAGATATGCATTTTTTACGATAATCTTGGTGAGACTTCTGTCCGAAGTATGCTGAATCATCGAGATCGCTCTTTTCGAGCTATTTAATGCGAGAAACACGTTCTCTGGTTGTTTTCACCACTCCACAGTGCGTTTGATCTGCAGAACAGGCGATATCTTGATTTTCGTGGTGTTTCCAACTGAGATATGCATTTTCTGCGATAATCTTGGTGGGTCTTTTGTCAGAAGTATGCAGAATCATCTTGATCGCTCTTTTCGAGCTACTTAATGCGAGAAACACGTTATCTGGTGTTTTCACCACTCCACAGTGCGTTTGATATGCAGAACCGGCGATATCTTGATTTTCGTGGTGTGACCAGCTGAGATATGCATTTTCTACGATAATGTTGGTGAGACTTCTGTCAGAAGTATGCAGAATCTTCGAGAACGCTCTTTTCGAGCTACTTAATGCGCGAAACACGTTTTCTGGTGTTTTCACCACTCCACGGTACGTTTGGTGTGCAGAACCTGAGATAACTCGGTTTTCGTCGGGTTTCAAGCTGAGATATGCATTTTCTACGATAATCTTGGTGAGACTTCTGTCCGAAGTATGCTGAATCATCGAGATCGCTCTTTTCGAGCTAGTTAGTGCGAGAAACACGTTATCTGGTGTTTTCACCACTCCACCGTGCGTTTGATATGCAGAACAGTACATATCTTGATTTTCGTGGGGTTTCAAGCTGAGATATGCATTTTCTGCGATAATCATGTTGAGACTTCTGGCCGAAGTATGCAGAATCATCGAGATCGCTCGTTTCGAGCTAGTTAGTGCGAGAAACACGTTATCTGGTGTTTTCACCACTCCACAGTGCGTTTGATATGCAGAACAGTACATATCTTGGTTTTCGTGGGGTTTCAAGCAGAGATATGCATTTTCTGCGATAATCTTGGTGAGACTTCTGTTAGAAGTATGCAGAATCATCGAGATCGCACATTTCGAGCTATTTAATGCGAGAAACACGTTATCTGGTGTTTTCACCACTCCACAGTGCGTTTGATATGCAGAACAGGCGATATCTTGATTTTCGTGGTGTTTCAGGCTGAGATATGCATTTTGTGCGATAATCTTGGTGGGTCTTTTGTCAGAAGTATGCAGAATCATCTAGATCGCTCTTTTCGAGCTACTTAATGCACGAAACACGTTTTCTGGAGTTTTCACCACTCCGCAGTACGTTTGACATGCAGAACCGGAGATATCTTGGTTTCGGTCGGGTTTCAAGCTGAGATATGCATTTTCTACGATAATCTTGGTGAAACATCTGTCCGAAGTATGCAGAAACATCGAGAGCGCTCTTTTCGAGCTATTTAATGCGAGAAACTTGTTTTCTGGGGTTTTCACCACTCCACAGTTCGTTGGATATGCAGAACCGGAGATATCTTGGTTTTCGTGGGGTTTCAAGCTGAGATATGCATTTTCTGCGATAATCTTGTTGAGACTTCTGGCCGAAGTGTGCAGAATCATCGAGATCGCTCGTTTCGAGCTAGTTAGTGCGAGAAACACGTTATCTGGTGTTTTCACCACTCCACAGTGCGTTCGATATGCAGAACAGTACATATCTTGGTTTTCGTGGGGTTTCAAGCTGAGATATCCATTTTCTGCGATAATCTTGTTGAGACTTCTGTCCGAGGTATGCAGAAAGGTCGAGAGCGCTCTTTTCGAACTATTTACTGCTAGAAACACGTTTTCTGGGGTTTTCACCACTCGACATTTCGTTGGATATGCAGAACAGTAGATATCTTGGTTTTCGTGGGGTTTCAAGCAGAGATATGCATTTTCTGCGATAATCTGGGTGAGACTTCTGTTAGAAGTATGCAGAAGCATCGAGATCGCTCGTTTCGAGCCATTTAATGGGAGAAACACGTTATCTGGTGTTATCACCACACCACAGTGCGTTTGATATGCAGAACCGGCGATATCTTGGTTTTCGTGGGGTTTCAAGCTGAGATATGCATTTTCTGCGATAATCTTGGTGAGACTTCTGTCCGAAGGATGCTGAATCATCGATATCGCTCTTTTCGAGCTAGTTAGTGCGAGAAACACGTTATCTGGTGTTTTCGCCACTCCACAGTGCGTTCGATATGCAGAACAGTACATATCTTGGTTTTCGTGGGGTTTCAAGCTGAGATATGCATTTTCTGCGATAATCTTGTTGAGACTTCTGTCCGAAGTATGCAGAAAGGTCGAGAGCGCTCTTTTCGAGCTATTTACTGCTAGGAACACGTTTTCTGGGGTTTTCACCACTCCACGGTACGTTTGATGTGCAGAACCGGAGATAACTCGGTTTTCGTGAGGTTTCAAGCTGAGATATGCATTTTCTGCGATAATCTTGGTGAGACTTTTGTCCGAAGTATGCTGAATCATCGAGATCGCTCTTTTCGAGCTAGTTAGTGCGAGAAACACGTTATCTGGTGTTTTCACCACTCCACAGTGCGTTTGATATGCAGAACAGTACATATCTTGATTTTCGTGGGGTTTCAAGCAGAGATATGCATTTTCTGCGATAATCTTGTTGAGACTTCTGGCCGAAGTATGCAGAATCATCGAGATCGCTCGTTTCGAGCTAGTTAGTGCGAGAAACACGTTATCTGGTGTTTTCACCACTCCACAGTGCGGTTGATATGCAGAACAGTACATATCTTGGTTTTCGTGGGGTTTCAAGCTGAGATATGCATTTTCTGCGATAATCTTGATGAGACTTCTGTCCGAAGTATGCAGAAAGGTCGAGAGCGCCCTTTTCGAGCTATTTAATGCTAGAAACACGTTTTGTGGGGTTTTCACCACTCCACAGTTCGATGGATATGCAGAACAGTAGATATCTTCGTTTTCGTGGGGTTTCAAGCAGAGATATGCATTTTCTGCGATAATCTTGGTGAGACTTCTGTTAGAAGTATGCAGAATCATCGAGATCGCACTTTTCGAGCTATTTAATGCGAGAAACACGTTATCTGGTGTTTTCACCACTCCACAGTGCGTTTGATATGCAGAACAGGCGATATCTTGATTTTCGTGGTGTTTCCAGCTGAGATATGCATTTTGTGCGATAATCTTGGTGGGTCTTTTGTCAGAAGTATGCAGAATCATCTAGATCGCTCTTTTCGAGCTACTTAATGCACGAAACACGTTTTCTGGAGTTTTCACCACTCCACAGTACGTTTGACATGCAGAACCGGAGATATCTTGGTTTCGGTCGGGTTTCAAGCTGAGATATGCATTTTCTACGATAATCTTGGTGAAACATCTGTCCGAAGTATGCAGAAACATCGAGAGCGCTCTTTTCGAGCTATTTAATGCGAGAAACTCGTTTTCTGGGGTTTTCACCACTCCACAGTTCGTTGGATATGCAGAACCGGAGATATCTTGGTTTTCGTGGGGTTTCAAGCTGAGATATGCATTTTCTGCGATAATCTTGGTGAGACTTCTGTTAGAAGTATGCAGCATCATCGAGATCGCACTTTTCGAGCTATTTAATGCGAGAAACACGTTATCTGGTGTTTTCACCACTCCACAGTGCGTTTGATATGCAGAACAGGCGATATCTTGATTTTCGTGGTGTTTCCAACTGAGATATGCATTTTCTGCGATAATCTTGGTGGGTCTTTTGTCAGAAGTATGCAGAATCATCTTGATCGCTCTTTTCGAGCTACTTAATGCGAGAAACACGTTATCTGGTGTTTTCACCACTCCACAGTGCGTTTGATATGCAAAACCGGCGACACCTTGGTTTTCGTGTGGTTTCAAGCTGAGATATGCATTTTCTGCGATAATCTTCGTGAGACTTCTGTTAGAAGTATGCAGAATCATCGAGATCGCACTTTTCGAGCTATTTAATGCGAGAAACACGTTATCTGGTGTTTTCACCACTCCACAGTGCGTTTGATATGCAGAACCGGCGACATCTTGGTTTTCGTGTGGTTTCAAGCTGAGATATGCATTTTCTGCGATAATCTTGGTGAGACTTCTGTCCGAAGTATGCTGAATCATCGAGATCGCTCTTTTAGAGCTAGTTAGTGCGAGAAACACGTTTTGTGGGGTTTTCTCCACTCCACAGTTCGTTGGATATGCAGAACAGTAGATATCTTGGTTTTCGTGGGGTTTCAAGCAGAGATATGCATTTTCTGCGATAATCTTGGTGAGACTTCTGTTAGAAGTATGCAGCATCATCGAGATCGCACTTTTCGAGCTATTTAATGCGAGAAACACGTTATCTGGTGTTTTCACCACTCCACAGTGCGTTTGATATGCAGAACAGGCGATATCTTGATTTTCGTGGTGTTTCCAACTGAGATATGCATTTTCTGCGATAATCTTGGTGGGTCTTTTGTCAGAAGTATGCAGAATCATCTTGATCGCTCTTTTCGAGCTACTTAATGCGAGAAACACGTTATCTGGTGTTTTCACCACTCCACAGTGCGTTTGATATGCAGAACCGGCGATATCTTGATTTTCGTGGTGTTTCCAGCTGAGATATGCATTTTCTACGATAATGTTGGTGAGACTTCTGTCAGAAGTATGCAGAATCTTCGAGAACGCTCTATTCGAGCTATTTAATGCGAGAAACACGTTCTCTGGTTGTTTTCACCACTCCACAGTGCGTTTGATCTGCAGAACAGGCGATATCTTGATTTTCGTGGTGTTTCCAACTGAGATATGCATTTTCTGCGATAATCTTGGTGGGTCTTTTGTCAGAAGTATGCAGAATCATCTTGATCGCTCTTTTCGAGCTACTTAATGCGAGAAACACGTTATCTGGTGTTTTCACCACTCCACAGTGCGTTTGATATGCAGAACCGGCGATATCTTGATTTTCGTGGTGTTTCCAGCTGAGATATGCATTTTCTACGATAATGTTGGTGGGTCTTTTGTCAGAAGTATGCAGAATCATCTTGATCGCTCTTTTCGAGCTACTTAATGCGAGAAACACGTTATCTGGTGTATTGACCACTCCACACTGCGTTTGATATGCAGTGCCAGCGATATCTTGGTTTTCATGGGGTTTCAAGCTGAGATATGCATTTTTTACGATAATCTTGGTGAGACTTCTGTCCGAAGTATGCTGAATCATCGAGATCGCTCTTTTCGAGCTATTTAATGCGAGAAACACGTTCTCTGGTTGTTTTCACCACTCCACAGTGCGTTTGATCTGCAGAACAGGCGATATCTTGATTTTCGTGGTGTTTCCAACTGAGATATGCATTTTCTGCGATAATCTTGGTGGGTCTTTTGTCAGAAGTATGCAGAATCATCTTGATCGCTCTTTTCGAGCTACTTAATGCGAGAAACACGTTATCTGGTGTTTTCACCACTCCACAGTGCGTTTGATATGCAGAACCGGCGATATCTTGATTTTCGTGGTGTTTCCAGCTGAGATATGCATTTTCTACGATAATGTTGGTGAGACTTCTGTCAGAAGTATGCAGAATCTTCGAGAACGCTCTTTTCGAGCTACTTAATGCGCGAAACACGTTTTCTGGTGTTTTCACCACTCCACGGTACGTTTGGTGTGCAGAACCGGAGATAACTCGGTTTTCGTCGGGTTTCAAGCTGAGATATGCATTTTCTACGATAATCTTGGAGAGACTTCTGTCACAAGTATGCAGGATCTTCGAGAACGCTCTTTTCGTGCTATTTAATGCGAGAAACACGTTATCTGGTGTTTTCACCACTCCACAGTGCGTTTGATATGCAGAACCGGCGATATCTTGATTTTCGTGGTGTTTCCAGCTGAGATATGCATTTTCTACGATAATGTTGGTGAGACTTCTGTCAGAAGTATGCAGAATCTTCGAGAACGCTCTTTTCGAGCTACTTAATGCGCGAAACACGTTTTCTGGTGTTTTCACCACTCCACGGTACGTTTGGTGTGCAGAACCGGAGTTAACTCGGTTTTCGTCGGGTTTCAAGCTGAGATATGCATTTTCTACGATAATCTTGGAGAGACTTCTGTCACAAGTATGCAGGATCTTCTAGAACGCTCTTTTCGAGCTATTTAATGCGAGAAACACGTTATCTGGTGTTTTCACCACTCCACAGTGCGTTTGATATGCAGTACCAGCGATATCTTGGTTTTCGTGGGGTTTCAAGCTGAGATATGCATTTTTTACGATAATCTTGGTGAGACTTCTGTCCGAAGTATGCAGAATCATCGACATCGCTCTATTCGAGCTATTTAATGCGAGAGACACGTTCTCTGGTTGTTTTCACCACTCCACAGTGCGTTTGATATGCAGAACCGGCAACATCTTGATTTTCGTGAGGTTTCGAGCTGAGATATGCATTTTCTGCGATAATCTTGGTGAGACTTCAGTCAGAAGTATCCAGAATCATCTAGATCGCTCTTTTCGAGCTATTTAATGCGAAAAAACAAGTTTTCTGGTGTTTTGACCACTCCACAGTGCGTTTGATATGTTGATCCGCCGATAACTTGGTTTTCGTGGGGTTTCAAGCTGAGATATGCATTTTTTACGATAATCTTGGTGAGACTTCTGTCCGAAGTATGCAGAAGCATCGAGATCGCTCGTTTCGAGCTATTTAATGCGAGAAACACGTTATCTGGTGTTTTCACCACTCCACAGTGCGTTTGATATGCAAAACCGGCGACACCTTGGTTTTCGTGTGGTTTCAAGCTGAGATATGCATTTTCTGCGATAATCTTCGTGAGACTTCTGTTAGAAGTATGCAGAATCATCTAGATCGCTCTTTTCGTGCTACTTAATGCACGAAACACGTTTTCTGGAGTTTTCACCACTCCACAGTAAGTTTGACATGCAGAACCGGAGATATCTTGGTTTCGGTCGGGTTTCAAGCTGAGATATGCATTTTCTGCGATAATCTTGGTGAGACTTCTGTCCGAAGTATGCTGAATCATCGATATCGCTCTTTTCGAGCTAGTTAGTGCGAGAAACACGTTATCTGGTGTTTGCACCACTCCACAGTGCGTTCGATATGCAGAACAGTACATATCTTGGTTTTCGTGGGGTTTCAAGCTGAGATATCCATTTTCTGCGATACTCTTGTTGAGACTTCTGTCCGAAGTATGCAGAAAGGTCGAGAGCGCTCTTTTCGAGCTATTTACTGCTAGAAACACGTTTTCTGGGGTTTTCACCACTCGACATTTCGTTGGATATGCAGAACAGTAGATATCTTGGTTTTCGTGGGGTTTCAAGCAGAGATATGCATTTTCTGCGATAATCTTGGTGAGACTTCTGTTAGAAGTATGCAGAAGCATCGAGATCGCTCGTTTCGAGCCATTTAATGCGAGAAACACGTTATCTGGTGTTATCACCACACCACAGTGCGTTTGATATGCAGAACCGGCGATATCTTGGTTTTCGTGGGGTTTCAAGCTGAGATATGCATTTTCTGCGATAATCTTGGTGAGACTTCTGTCCGAAGGATGCTGAATCATCGATATCGCTCTTTTCGAGCTAGTTAGTGCGAGAAACACGTTATCTGGTGTTTTCGCCACTCCACAGTGCGGTCGATATGCAGAACAGTACATATCTTGGTTTTCGTGGGGTTTCAAGCTGAGATATGCATTTTCTGCGATAATCTTGTTGAGACTTCTGTCCGAAGTATGCAGAAAGGTCGAGAGCGCTCTTTTCGAGATATTTACTGCTAGAAACACGTTTTCTGGGGTTTTCACCACTCCACGGTACGTTTGATGTGCAGAACCGGAGATAACTCGGTTTTCGTGAGGTTTCAAGCTGAGATATGCATTTTCTGCGATAATCTTGGTGAGACTTCTGTCCGAAGGATGCTGAATCATCGATATCGCTCTTTTCGAGCTAGTTAGTGCGAGAAACACGTTATCTGGTGTTTTCGCCACTCCACAGTGCGTTCGATATGCAGAACAGTACATATCTTGGTTTTCGTGGGGTTTCAAGCTGAGATATGCATTTTCTGCGATAATCTTGTTGAGACTTCTGTCCGAAGTATGCAGAAAGTTCGAGAGCGCTCTTTTCGAGCTATTTACTGCTAGAAACACGTTTTCTGGGGTTTTCACCACTCCACGGTACGTTTGATGTGCAGAACCGGAGATAACTCGGTTTTCGTGAGGTTTCAAGCTGAGATATGCATTTTCTGCGATAATCTTGGTGAGACTTTTGTCCGAAGTATGCTGAATCATCGAGATCGCTCTTTTCGAGCTAGTTAGTGCGAGAAACACGTTATCTGGTGTTTTCACCACTCCACAGTGCGTTTGATATGCAGAACAGTACATATCTTGATTTTCGTGGGGATTCAAGCTGAGATATGCATTTTCTGCGATAATCTTGTTGAGACTTCTGGCCGAAGTATGCAGAATCATCGAGATCGCTCGTTTCGAGCTAGTTAGTGCGAGAAACACGTTATCTGGTGTTTTCACCACTCCACAGTGCGTTTGATATGCAGAACAGTACATATCTTGGTTTTCGTGGGGTTTCAAGCTGAGATATGCATTTTCTGCGATAATCTTGTTGAGACTTCTGTCCGAAGTATGCAGAAAGGTCGAGAGCGCCCTTTTCGAGCTATTTAATGCTAGAAACACGTTTTGTGGGGTTTTCACCACTCCACAGTTCGATGGATATGCAGAACAGTAGATATCTTGGTTTTCGTGGGGTTTCAAGCAGAGATATGCATTTTCTGCGATAATCTTGGTGAGACTTCTGTTAGAAGTATGCAGAATCACCTAGATCGCTCTTTTCGAGCTACTTAATGCACGAAACACGTTTTCTGGAGTTTTCACCACTCCACAGTACGTTTGACATGCAGAACCGGAGATATCTTGGTTTCGGTCGGGTTTCAAGCTGAGATATGCATTTTCTACGATAATCTTGGTGAAACATCTGTCCGAAGTATGCAGAAACATCGAGAGCGCTCTTTTCGAGCTATTTAATGCGAGAAACTCGTTTTCTGGGGTTTTCACCACTCCACAGTTCGTTGGATATGCAGAACCGGAGATATCTTGGTTTTCGTGGGGTTTCAAGCTGAGATATGCATTTTCTGCGATAATCTTGTTGAGACTTCTGTCCGAAGTATGCAGAAAGGTCGAGAGCGCTCGTTTCGAGCTATTTACTGCTAGAAACACGTTTTCTGGGGTTTTCACCACTCGACAGTTCGTTGGATATGCAGAACAGTAGATATCTTGGTTTTCGTGGGGTTTCAAGCAGAGATATGCATTTTCTGCGATAATCTTGGTGAGACTTCTGTTAGAAGAATGCAGAATCATCTTGATCGCTCTTTTCGAGCTACTTAATGCACGAAACAGGTTTTCTGGTGTTTTCACCACTCCACAGTACGTTTGAAATGCAGAACCGGAGATATCTTGGTTTCGGTCGGGTTTTAGGCTGAGATATCCATTTTCTACGATAACCCTGGTGAGACTTTTGTCAGAAGTATGCAGAATCTTCGAGAACGCTCTTTTCGAGCTACTTAATGCGCGAAACACGTTTTCTGGTGTTTTCACCAGTCCAAGGTACGTTTGGTGTGCAGAACCGGAGATAACTCGGTTTTCGTCGGGTTTCAAGCTGAGATATGCATTTTCTACGATAATCTTGGTGAGACTTCTGCCAGAAGTATGCAGAATAATCTAGATCGTTCGTTTCGAGCTATTTAATGCGAGAAACACGTTATCTGGTGTATTGACCACTCCACACTGCGTTTGATATGCAGTACCAGCGATATCTTGGTTTTCATGGGGTTTTAAGCTGAGATATGCATTTTTTACGATAATCTTGGTGAGACTTCTGTCCGAAGTATGCTGAATCATCGAGATCGCTCTTTTCGAGCTATTTAATGCGAGAAACACGTTCTCTGGTTGTTTTCACCACTCCACAGTGCGTTTGATCTGCAGAACAGGCGATATCTTGATTTTCGTGGTGTTTCCAACTGAGATATGCATTTTCTGCGATAATCTTGGTGGGTCTTTTGTCAGAAGTATGCAGAATCATCTTGATCGCTCTTGTCGAGCTACTTAATGCGAGAAACACGTTATCTGGTGTATTGACCACTCCACACTGCGTTTGATATGCAGTACCAGCGATATCTTGGTTTTCATGGGGTTTTAAGCTGAGATATGCATTTTCTGCGATAATCTTGGTGAGACTTCTGTCAGAAGTATGCAGAATCATCTAGATCGCTCTTTTCGAGCTATTTAATGCGAAAAAACAAGTTTTCTGGTGTTTTGACCACTCCACAGTGCGTTTGATATGTTGATCCGCCGATAACTTGGTTTTCATGGGGTTTCCAGCTGATATATGCATTTTCTGCGAAAATCTTGGTGTTTCATCTATGAGACGTATGCAGAATCATCGAGAACGCTCGTTTCGAGCTACTTAATGCGAGAAACACGTTATCTGGTGTTTTCACCACTCCACAGTGCGTTTGATATGTAGAACCGGCGATATCTCGGTTTTTGTGGGGTTTCAAGCTGAGATATGCATTTTCTGCGATAATCTTGGTGAGACTTCTGTTAGAAGGATGCAGAAGCATCGAGATCGCTCGTTTCGAGCTAGTTATTGCGAGAAAAACATTATGCGGTGTTTTCACCACTCCACAGTGCGTTTGATATGCAGAACCAGCGATATCTTGGTTTTCGTGGGGTTTCAAGCTGAGATATGCATTTTTTACGATAATTTTGGTGAGACTTCTGTCCGAAGTATGCAGAAGCATCGAGATCGCTCGTTTCGAGCTATTTAATGCGAGAAACACGTTATCTGGTGTTTTCACCACTCCACAGTGCGTTTGATATGCAAAACCGGCGACACCTTGGATTTCGTGTGGTTTCAAGCTGAGATATGCATTTTCTGCGATAATCTTCGTGAGACTTCTGTTAGAAGTATGCAGAATCATCGAGATCGCACTTTTCGAGCTATTTAATGCGAGAAACACGTTATCTGGTGTTTTCACCACTCCACAGTGCGTTTGATATGCAGAACAGGCGATATCTTGATTTTCGTGGTGTTTCCAGCTGAGATATGCATTTTGTGCGATAATCTTGGTGGGTCTTTTGTCAGAAGTATGCAGAATCATCTAGATCGCTCTTTTCGAGCTACTTAATGCACGAAACACGTTTTCTGGAGTTTTCACCACTCCACAGTACGTTTGACATGCAGAACCGGAGATATCTTGGTTTCGGTCGGGTTTCAAGCTGAGATATGCATTTTCTGCGATAATCTTGGTGAGACTTCTGTCCGAAGTATGCTGAATCATCGATATCGCTCTTTTCGAGCTAGTTAGTGCGAGAAACACGTTATCTGGTGTTTGCACCACTCCACAGTGCGTTCGATATGCAGAACAGTACATATCTTGGTTTTCGTGGGGTTTCAAGCTGAGATATCCATTTTCTGCGATAATCTTGTTGAGACTTCTGTCCGAAGTATGCAGAAAGGTCGAGAGCGCTCTTTTCGAGCTATTTACTGCTAGAAACACGTTTTCTGGGGTTTTCACCACTCGACATTTCGTTGGATATGCAGAACAGTAGATATCTTGGTTTTCGTGGGGTTTCAAGCAGAGATATGCATTTTCTGCGATAATCTTGGTGAGACTTCTGTTAGAAGTATGCAGAAGCATCGAGATCGCTCGTTTCGAGCCATTTAATGCGAGAAACACGTTATCTGGTGTTATCACCACACCACAGTGCGTTTGATATGCAGAACCGGCGATATCTTGGTTTTCGTGGGGTTTCAAGCTGAGATATGCATTTTCTGCGATAATCTTGGTGAGACTTCTGTCCGAAGGATGCTGAATCATCGATATCGCTCTTTTCGAGCTAGTTAGTGCGAGAAACACGTTATCTGGTGTTTTCGCCACTCCACAGTGCGTTCGATATGCAGAACAGTACATATATTGGTTTTCGTGGGGTTTCAAGCTGAGATATGCATTTTCTGCGATAATCTTGTTGAGACTTCTGTCCGAAGTATGCAGAAAGGTCGAGATCGCTCTTTTCGAGATATTTACTGCTAGAAAAACGTTTTCTGGGGTTTTCACCACTCCACGGTACGTTTGATGTGCAGAACCGGAGATAACTCGGTTTTCGTGAGGTTTCAAGCTGAGATATGCATTTTCTGCGATAATCTTGGTGAGACTTTTGTCCGAAGTATGCTGAATCATCGAGATCGCTCTTTTCGAGCTAGTTAGTGCGAGAAACACGTTATCTGGTGTTTTCACCACTCCACCGTGCGTTTGATATGCAGAACAGTACATATCTTGATTTTCGTGGGGTTTCAAGCTGAGATATGCATTTTCTGCGATAATCTTGTTGAGACTTCTGGCCGAAGTATGCAGAATCATCGAGATCGCTCGTTTCGAGCTAGTTAGTGCGAGAAACACGTTATCTGGTGTTTTCACCACTCCACAGTGCGTTTGATATGCAGAACAGTACATATCTTGGTTTTCGTGGGGTTTCAAGCAGAGATATGCATTTTCTGCGATAATCTTGGTGAGACTTCTGTTAGAAGTATACAGAATCATCGAGATCGCACTTTTCGAGCTATTGAATGCGAGAAACACGTTATCTGGTGTTTTCACCACTCCACAGTGCGTTTGATATGCAGAACAGGCGATATCTTGATTTTCGTGGTGTTTCAGGCTGAGATATGCATTTTGTGCGATAATCTTGGTGGGTCTTTTGTCAGAAGTATGCAGAATCATCTAGATCGCTCTTTTCGAGCTACTTAATGCACGAAACACGTTTTCTGGAGTTTTCACCACTCCACAGTACGTTTGACATGCAGAACCGGAGATATCTTGGTTTCGGTCGGGTTTCAAGCTGAGATATGCATTTTCTACGATAATCTTGGTGAAACATCTGTCCGAAGTATGCAGAAACATCGAGAGCGCTCTTTTCGAGCTATTTAATGCGAGAAACTCGTTTTCTGGGGTTTTCACCACTCCACAGTTCGTTGGATATGCAGAACCGGAGATATCATGGTTTTCGTGGGGTTTCAAGCTGAGATATGCATTTTCTGCGATAATCTTGTTGAGACTTCTGGCCGAAGTGTGCAGAATCATCGAGATCGCTCGTTTCGAGCTAGTTAGTGCGAGAAACACGTTATCTGGTGTTTTCACCACTCCACAGTGCGTTCGATATGCAGAACAGTACATATCTTGGTTTTCGTGGGGTTTCAAGCTGAGATATCCATTTTCTGCGATAATCTTGTTGAGACTTCTGTCCGAAGTATGCAGAAAGGTCGAGAGCGCTCTTGTCGAGCTATTTACTGCTAGAAACACGTTTTCTGGGGTTTTCACCACTCGACATTTCGTTGGATATGCAGAACAGTAGATATCTTGGTTTTCGTGGGGTTTCAAGCAGAGATATGCATTTTCGGCGATAATCTTGGTGAGACTTCTGTTAGAAGTATGCAGAAGCATCGAGATCGCTCGTTTCGAGCCATTTAATGCGAGAAACACGTTATCTGGTGTTATCACCACACCACAGTGCGTTTGATATGCAGAACCGGCGATATCTTGGTTATCGTGGGGTTTCAAGCTGAGATATGCATTTTCTGCGATAATCTTGGTGAGACTTCTGTCCGAAGGATGCTGAATCATCGATATCGCTCTTTTCGAGCTAGTTAGTGCGAGAAACACGTTATCTGGTGTTTTCGCCACTCCACAGTGCGTTCGATATGCAGAACAGTACATATCTTGGTTTTCGTGGGGTTTCAAGCTGAGATATGCATTTTCTGCGATAATCTTGTTGAGACTTCTGTCCGAAGTATGCAGAAAGGTCGAGAGCGCTCTTTTCGAGCTATTTACTGCTAGAAACACGTTTTCTGGGGTTTTCACCACTCCACGGTACGTTTGATGTGCAGAACCGGAGATAACTCGGTTTTCGTGAGGTTTCAAGCTGAGATATGCATTTTCTGCGATAATCTTGGTGAGACTTTTGTCCGAAGTATGCTGAATCATCGAGATCGCTCTTTTCGAGCTAGTTAGTGCGAGAAACACGTTATCTGGTGTTTTCACCACTCCACAGTGCGTTTGATATGCAGAACAGTACATATCTTGATTTTCGTGGGGATTCAAGCTGAGATATGCATTTTCTTGCGATAATCTTGTTGAGACTTCTGGCCGAAGTATGCAGAATCATCGAGATCGCTCGTTTCGAGCTAGTTAGTGCGAGAAACACGTTATCTGGTGTTTTCACCACTCCACAGTGCGTTTGATATGCAGAACAGTACATATCTTGGTTTTCGTGGGGTTTCAAGCTGAGATATGCATTTTCTGCGATAATCTTGTTGAGACTTCTGTCCGAAGTATGCAGAAAGGTCGAGAGCGCCCTTTTCGAGCTATTTAATGCTAGAAACACGTTTTGTGGGGTTTTCACCACTCCACAGTTCGATGGATATGCAGAACAGTAGATATCTTGGTTTTCGTGGGGTTTCAAGCAGAGATATGCATTTTCTGCGATAATCTTGGTGAGACTTCTGTTAGAAGTATGCAGAATCACCTAGATCGCTCTTTTCGAGCTACTTAATGCACGAAACACGTTTTCTGGAGTTTTCACCACTCCACAGTACGTTTGACATGCAGAACCGGAGATATCTTGGTTTCGGTCGGGTTTCAAGCTGAGATATGCATTTTCTACGATAATCTTGGTGAAACATCTGTCCGAAGTATGCAGAAACATCGAGAGCGCTCTTTTCGAGCTATTTAATGCGAGAAACTCGTTTTCTGGGGTTTTCACCACTCCACAGTTCGTTGGATATGCAGAACCGGAGATATCTTGGTTTTCGTGGGGTTTCAAGCTGAGATATGCATTTTCTGCGATAATCTTGTTGAGACTTCTGGCCGAAGTGTGCAGAATCATCTAGATCGCTCTTTTCGAGCTACTTAATGCACGAAACACGTTTTCTGGAGTTTTCACCACTCCACAGTACGTTTGACATGCAGAACCGGAGATATCTTGGTTTCGGTCGGGTTTCAAGCTGAGATATGCATTTTCTACGATAATCTTGGTGAAACATCTGTCCGAAGTATGCAGAAACATCGAGAGCGCTCTTTTCGAGCTATTTAATGCGAGAAACTCGTTTTCTGGGGTTTTCACCACTCCACAGTTCGTTGGATATGCAGAACCGGAGAAATCTTGGTCTTCGGGGGTTTCAAGCTGAGATATGCATTTTCTGCGATAATCTTGTTGAGACTTCTGGCCGACGTGTGCAGAATCATCGAGATCGCTCGTTTCGAGCTACTTAATGCACGAAACACGTTTTCTGGAGTTTTCACCACTCCACAGTACGTTTGACATGCAGAACCGGAGATATCTTGGTTTCGGTCGGGTTTCAAGCTGAGATATGCATTTTCTACGATAATCTTGGTGAAACATCTGTCCGAAGTATGCAGAAACATCGAGAGCGCTCTTTTCGAGCTATTTAATGCGAGAAACTCGTTTTCTGGGGTTTTCACCACTCCACAGTTCGTTGGATATGCAGAACCGGAGATATCTTGGTTTTCGTGGGGTTTCAAGCTGAGATATGCATTTTCTGCGATAATCTTGTTGAGACTTCTGTCCGAAGTATGCAGAAAGGTCGAGAGCGCTCGTTTCGAGCTATTTACTGCTAGAAACACGTTTTCTGGGGTTTTCACCACTCGACAGTTCGTTGGATATGCAGAACAGTAGATATCTTGGTTTTCGTGGGGTTTCAAGCAGAGATATGCATTTTCTGCGATAATCTTGGTGAGACTTCTGTTAGAAGAATGCAGAATCATCTTGATCGCTCTTTTCGAGCTACTTAATGCACGAAACAGGTTTTCTGGTGTTTTCACCACTCCACAGTACGTTTGAAATGCAGAACCGGAGATATCTTGGTTTCGGTCGGGTTTTAGGCTGAGATATCCATTTTCTACGATAACCCTGGTGAGACTTCTGTCAGAAGTATGCAGAATCTTCGAGAACGCTCTTTTCGAGCTACTTAATGCGCGAAACACGTTTTCTGGTGTTTTCACCAGTCCAAGGTACGTTTGGTGTGCAGAACCGGAGATAACTCGGTTTTCGTCGGGTTTCAAGCTGAGATATGCATTTTCTACGATAATCTTGGTGAGACTTCTGCCAGAAGTATGCAGAATAATCTAGATCGTTCGTTTCGAGCTATTTAATGCGAGAAACACGTTATCTGGTGTATTGACCACTCCACACTGCGTTTGATATGCAGTACCAGCGATATCTTGGATTTCATGGGGTTTCAAGCTGAGATATGCATTTTTTACGATAATCTTGGTGAGACTTCTGTCCGAAGTATGCTGAATCATCGAGATCGCTCTTTTCGAGCTATTTAATGCGAGAAACACGTTCTCTGGTTGTTTTCACCACTCCACAGTGCGTTTGATCTGCAGAACAGGCGATATCTTGATTTTCGTGGTGTTTCCAACTGAGATATGCATTTTCTGCGATAATCTTGGTGGGTCTTTTGTCAGAAGTATGCAGAATCATCTTGATCGCTCTTTTCGAGCTACTTAATGCGAGAAACACGTTATCTGGTGTTTTCACCACTCCACAGTGCGTTTGATATGCAGAACCGGCGATATCTTGATTTTCGTGGTGTGACCAGCTGAGATATGCATTTTCTACGATAATGTTGGTGAGACTTCTGTCAGAAGTATGCAGAATCTTCGAGAACGCTCTTTTCGAGCTACTTAATGCGCGAAACACGTTTTCTGGTGTTTTCACCACTCCACGGTACGTTTGGTGTGCAGAACCTGAGATAACTCGGTTTTCGTCGGGTTTCAAGCTGAGATATGCATTTTCTACGATAATCTTGGTGAGACTTCTGTCCGAAGTATGCTGAATCATCGAGATCGCTCTTTTCGAGCTAGTTAGTGCGAGAAACACGTTATCTGGTGTTTTCACCACTCCACCGTGCGTTTGATATGCAGAACAGTACATATCTTGATTTTCGTGGGGTTTCAAGCTGAGATATGCATTTTCTGCGATAATCATGTTGAGACTTCTGGCCGAAGTATGCAGAATCATCGAGATCGCTCGTTTCGAGCTAGTTAGTGCGAGAAACACGTTATCTGGTGTTTTCACCACTCCACAGTGCGTTTGATATGCAGAACAGTACATATCTTGGTTTTCGTGGGGTTTCAAGCAGAGATATGCATTTTCTGCGATAATCTTGGTGAGACTTCTGTTAGAAGTATGCAGAATCATCGAGATCGCACATTTCGAGCTATTTAATGCGAGAAACACGTTATCTGGTGTTTTCACCACTCCACAGTGCGTTTGATATGCAGAACAGGCGATATCTTGATTTTCGTGGTGTTTCAGGCTGAGATATGCATTTTGTGCGATAATCTTGGTGGGTCTTTTGTCAGAAGTATGCAGAATCATCTAGATCGCTCTTTTCGAGCTACTTAATGCACGAAACACGTTTTCTGGAGTTTTCACCACTCCACAGTACGTTTGACATGCAGAACCGGAGATATCTTGGTTTCGGTCGGGTTTCAAGCTGAGATATGCATTTTCTACGATAATCTTGGTGAAACATCTGTCCGAAGTATGCAGAAACATCGAGAGCGCTCTTTTCGAGCTATTTAATGCGAGAAACTTGTTTTCTGGGGTTTTCACCACTCCACAGTTCGTTGGATATGCAGAACCGGAGATATCTTGGTTTTCGTGGGGTTTCAAGCTGAGATATGCATTTTCTGCGATAATCTTGTTGAGACTTCTGGCCGAAGTGTGCAGAATCATCGAGATCGCTCGTTTCGAGCTAGTTAGTGCGAGAAACACGTTATCTGGTGTTTTCACCACTCCACAGTGCGTTCGATATGCAGAACAGTACATATCTTGGTTTTCGTGGGGTTTCAAGCTGAGATATCCATTTTCTGCGATAATCTTGTTGAGACTTCTGTCCGAGGTATGCAGAAAGGTCGAGAGCGCTCTTTTCGAACTATTTACTGCTAGAAACACGTTTTCTGGGGTTTTCACCACTCGACATTTCGTTGGATATGCAGAACAGTAGATATCTTGGTTTTCGTGGGGTTTCAAGCAGAGATATGCATTTTCTGCGATAATCTGGGTGAGACTTCTGTTAGAAGTATGCAGAAGCATCGAGATCGCTCGTTTCGAGCCATTTAATGGGAGAAACACGTTATCTGGTGTTATCACCACACCACAGTGCGTTTGATATGCAGAACCGGCGATATCTTGGTTTTCGTGGGGTTTCAAGCTGAGATATGCATTTTCTGCGATAATCTTGGTGAGACTTCTGTCCGAAGGATGCTGAATCATCGATATCGCTCTTTTCGAGCTAGTTAGTGCGAGAAACACGTTATCTGGTGTTTTCGCCACTCCACAGTGCGTTCGATATGCAGAACAGTACATATCTTGGTTTTCGTGGGGTTTCAAGCTGAGATATGCATTTTCTGCGATAATCTTGTTGAGACTTCTGTCCGAAGTATGCAGAAAGGTCGAGAGCGCTCTTTTCGAGCTATTTACTGCTAGAAACACGTTTTCTGGGGTTTTCACCACTCCACGGTACGTTTGATGTGCAGAACCGGAGATAACTCGGTTTTCGTGAGGTTTCAAGCTGAGATATGCATTTTCTGCGATAATCTTGGTGAGACTTTTGTCCGAAGTATGCTGAATCATCGAGATCGCTCTTTTCGAGCTAGTTAGTGCGAGAAACACGTTATCTGGTGTTTTCACCACTCCACAGTGCGTTTGATATGCAGAACAGTACATATCTTGATTTTCGTGGGGTTTCAAGCAGAGATATGCATTTTCTGCGATAATCTTGTTGAGACTTCTGGCCGAAGTATGCAGAATCATCGAGATCGCTCGTTTCGAGCTAGTTAGTGCGAGAAACACGTTATCTGGTGTTTTCACCACTCCACAGTGCGGTTGATATGCAGAACAGTACATATCTTGGTTTTCGTGGGGTTTCAAGCTGAGATATGCATTTTCTGCGATAATCTTGATGAGACTTCTGTCCGAAGTATGCAGAAAGGTCGAGAGCGCCCTTTTCGAGCTATTTAATGCTAGAAACACGTTTTGTGGGGTTTTCACCACTCCACAGTTCGATGGATATGCAGAACAGTAGATATCTTCGTTTTCGTGGGGTTTCAAGCAGAGATATGCATTTTCTGCGATAATCTTGGTGAGACTTCTGTTAGAAGTATGCAGAATCATCGAGATCGCACTTTTCGAGCTATTTAATGCGAGAAACACGTTATCTGGTGTTTTCACCACTCCACAGTGCGTTTGATATGCAGAACAGGCGATATCTTGATTTTCGTGGTGTTTCCAGCTGAGATATGCATTTTGTGCGATAATCTTGGTGGGTCTTTTGTCAGAAGTATGCAGAATCATCTAGATCGCTCTTTTCGAGCTACTTAATGCACGAAACACGTTTTCTGGAGTTTTCACCACTCCACAGTACGTTTGACATGCAGAACCGGAGATATCTTGGTTTCGGTCGGGTTTCAAGCTGAGATATGCATTTTCTACGATAATCTTGGTGAAACATCTGTCCGAAGTATGCAGAAACATCGAGAGCGCTCTTTTCGAGCTATTTAATGCGAGAAACTCGTTTTCTGGGGTTTTCACCACTCCACAGTTCGTTGGATATGCAGAACCGGAGATATCTTGGTTTTCGTGGGGTTTCAAGCTGAGATATGCATTTTCTGCGATAATCTTGGTGGGTCTTTTGTCAGAAGTATGCAGAATCATCTAGATCGCTCTTTTCGAGCTACTTAATGCACGAAACACGTTTTCTGGAGTTTTCACCACTCCACTGTACGTTTGACATGCAGAACCGGAGATATCTTGGTTTCGGTCGGGTTTCAAGCTGAGATATGCATTTTCTACGATAATCTTGGTGAAACATCTGTCCGAAGTATGCAGAAACATCGAGAGCGCTCTTTTCGAGCTATTTAATGCGAGAAACTCGTTTTCTGGGGTTTTCACCACTCCACAGTTCGTTGGATATGCAGAACCGGAGATATCTTGGTTTTCGTGGGGTTTCAAGCTGAGATATGCATTTTCTGCGATAATCTTGTTGAGACTTCTGGCCGAAGTATGCAGAATCATCTAGATCGCTCTTTTCGAGCTACTTAATGCACGAAACACGTTTTCTGGAGTTTTCACCACTCCACAGTACGTTTGATATGCAGAACCGGCGATATCTTGGTTTTCGTGGGGTTTCAAGCTGAGATATGCATTTTCTGCGATAATCTTTGTGAGACTTCTGTCCGAAGTATGCTGAATCATCGAGATCGCCCTTTTCGAGCTAGTTAGTGCGAGAAACACGTTATGTGTTGTTTTCACCGCTCCACAGTGCGTTTGATATGCAGAACAGTACATATCTTGGTTTTCGTGGGGTTTCAAGCTGAGATATGCATTTTCTGCGATAATCTTGTTGAGACTTCTGGCCGAAGTGTGCAGAATCATCGAGATCGCTCGTTTCGAGCTAGTTAGTGCGAGAAACACGTTATCTGGTGTTTTCACCACTCCACAGTGCGTTTGATATGCAGAACAGTGCATATCTTGGTTTTCGTGGGGTTTCAAGTTGAGATATGCATTTTCTGCGATAATCTTGTTGAGACTTCTGTCCGAAGTATGCAGAAAGGTCGAGAGCGCTCTTTTCGAGCTATTTAATGCTAGAAACACGCTTTGTGGGGTTTTCACCACTCCACAGTTCGTTGGATATGCAGAACAGTAGATATCTTGGTTTTCGTGGGGTTTGAAGCTGAGATATGCATTTCCTGCGATATTCTTGGTGAGACTTCTGTCGGAAGTATGCTGAATCATCGAGATCGCTCTTTTCGAGCAATTTAATGCGAGAAACACGTTCTCTGGTTGTTTTCACCACTCCACAGTGCGTTTGATATGCAGAACAGGCGATATCTTGATTTTCGTGCTGTTTCCAAATGAGATATGCATTTTCTGCGATAATCTTGGTGAGACTTCTGTTAGAAGTATGCAGAATCATCGAGATCGCCCTTTTCGAGCTAGTTAGTGCGAGAAACACGTTATCTGTTGTTTTCACCGCTCCACAGTGCGTTTGATATGCAGAACAGTACATATCTTGGTTTTCGTGGGGTTTCAAGCTGAGATATGCATTTTTTGCGATAATCTTGTTGAGACTTCTGGCCGAAGTGTGCAGAATCATCGAGATCGCTCGTTTCGAGCTAGTTAGTGCGAGAAACACGTTATCTGGTGTTTTCACCACTCCACAGTGCGTTTGATATGCAGAACAGTGCATATCTTGGTTTTCGTGGGGTTTCAAGTTGAGATATGCATTTTCTGCGATAATCTTGTTGAGACTTCTGTCCGAAGTATGCAGAAAGGTCGAGAGCGCTCTTTTCGAGCTATTTAATGCTAGAAACACGCTTTGTGTGGTTTTCACCACTCCACAGTTCGTTGGATATGCAGAACAGTAGATATCTTGGTTTTCGTGGGGTTTGAAGCTGAGATATGCATTTCCTGCGATATTCTTGGTGAGACTTCTGTCGGAAGTATGCTGAATCATCGAGATCGCTCTTTTCGAGCAATTTAATGCGAGAAACACGTTCTCTGGTTGTTTTCACCACTCCACAGTGCGTTTGATATGCAGAACAGGCGATATCTTGATTTTCGTGCTGTTACCAAATGAGATATGCATTTTCTGCGATAATCTTGGTGAGACTTCTGTTAGAAGTATGCAGAATCATCGAGATCGCACTTTTCGAGGTATTTAATGCGAGAAACACGATATCTGTTGTTTTCACCAACCCACAGTGCGTTTTATATGCAGAACATGCGATATCTTGATTTTCGTGGTGTTTCCAGCTGAGATATGCATTTTGTGCGATAATCTTGGTGGGTCTTTTGTCAGAAGTATGCAGAATCATCTAGATCGCTCTTTTCGAGCTACTTAATGCACGAAACACGTTTTCTGGAGTTTTCACCTCTCCACAGTACGTTTGATATGCAGAACCGGCGATATCTTGGTTTTCGTGGGGTTTCAAGCTGAGATATGCATTTTGTGCGATAATCTTGGTGGGTCTTTTGTCAGAAGTATGCACAATCATCTAAATCGCTCTTTTCGAGCTACTTAATGCACGAAACACGTTTTCTGGAGTTTTCACCACTCCACAGTACGTTTGATATGCAGAACCGGCGATATCGTGGTTTTCGTGGGGTTTCAAGCTGAGATATGCATTTTGTGCGATAATCTTGGTGGGTCTTTTGTCAGAAGTATGCAGAATCATCTAGATCGCTCTTTTCGAGCTACTTAATGCACGAAACACGTTTTCTGGAGTTTTCACCACTCCACAGTACGTTTGATATGCAGAACCGGCGATATCTTGGTTTTCGTGGGGTTTCAAGCTGAGATATGCATTTTCTGCGATAATCTTTGTGAGTCTTCTGTCCGAAGTATGCTGAATCATCGAGATCGCCCTTTTCGAGCTAGTTAGTGCAAGGAACACGTTATCTGGTGTTTTCACCGCTCCACAGTGCGTTTGATATGCAGAACAGTACATATCTTGGTTTTGGTGGGGTTTCAAGCTGAGATATGCATTTTCTGCGATAATCTTGTTGAGACTTCTGGCCGAAGTGTGCAGAATCATCGAGATCGCTCGTTTCGAGCTAGTTAGTGCGAGAAACACGTTATCTGGTGTTTTCACCACTCCACAGTGCGTTTGATATGCAGAACCGGCGATATCTTGGTTTTCGTGGGGTTTCAAGCTGAGATATGCATTTTCTGCGATAATCTTGGTGAGACTTCTGTTAGAAGTATGCAGAAGCATCGAGATCGCTCGTTTCGAGCCATTTAATGCGAGAAACACGTTATCTGGTGTTATCACCACACCACAGTGCGTTTGATATGCAGAACCGGCGATATCTTGGTTTTCGTGGGGTTTCAAGCTGAGATATGCATTTTCTGCGATAATCTTGGTGAGACTTCTGTCCGAAGTATGCTGAATCATCGATATCGCTCTTTTCGAGCTATTTAATGCGAGAAACACGTTTTCTGGGGTTTTCACCACTCCACAGTTGGTTTGATATGCAGAACCGGCGATGTTTGGTTTTCGTGGGGTTTCAAGCTGAGATATGCAATTTCTGCGATAATCTTGGTGAGACTTCTTTCCGAAGTATGCTTAATCATCGAGATCGCTCTATTCGAGCTATTTAATGCGAGAAACACGTTGTTTGGTGTTTTCACCACTCCACAGTTGGTTTGATATGCAGAACCGGCGATGTTTGGTTTTCGTCGGGTTTTAAGCTGAGATATATGCATTTTTTACGATAATCTTGGTGAGACTTCTGTCCGAAGTATGCAGAATCATCGAGATCGCTCGTTTCGAGCTATTTAATGCGAGAAACACGTTATCTGGTGTTTTCACCACTCCACAGTGCGTTTGATATGCAGAACAGGCGATATCTTGATTTTCGTGGTGTTTCCAGCTGAGATATGCATTTTGTGCGATAATCTTGGTGGGTCTTTTGTCAGAAGTATGCAGAATCATCTAGATCGCTCTTTTCGAGCTACTTAATGCACGAAACACGTTTTCTGGAGTTTTCACCACTCCACAGTACGTTTGACATGCAGAACCGGAGATATCTTGGTTTCGGTCGGGTTTCAAGCTGAGATATGCATTTTCTACGATAATCTTGGTGAAACATCTGTCCGAAGTATGCAGAAACATCGAGAGCGCTCTTTTCGAGCTATTTAATGCGACAAACTCGTTTTCTGGGGTTTTCACCACTCCACAGTTCGTTGGATATGCAGAACCGGAGATATCTTGGTTTTCGTGGGGTTTCAAGCTGAGATATGCATTTTCTGCGATAATCTTGGTGGGTCTTTTGTCAGAAGTATGCAGAATCATCTAGATCGCTCTTTTCGAGCTACTTAATGCACGAAACACGTTTTCTGGAGTTTTCACCACTCCACTGTACGTTTGACATGCAGAACCGGAGATATCTTGGTTTCGGTCGGGTTTCAAGCTGAGATATGCATTTTCTACGATAATCTTGGTGAAACATCTGTCCGAAGTATGCAGAAACATCGAGAGCGCTCTTTTCGAGCTATTTAATGCGAGAAACTCGTTTTCTGGGGTTTTCACCACTCCACAGTTCGTTGGATATGCAGAACCGGAGATATCTTGGTTTTCGTGGGGTTTCAAGCTGAGATATGCATTTTCTGCGATAATCTTGTTGAGACTTCTGGCCGAAGTATGCAGAATCATCTAGATCGCTCTTTTCGAGCTACTTAATGCACGAAACACGTTTTCTGGAGTTTTCACCACTCCACAGTACGTTTGATATGCAGAACCGGCGATATCTTGGTTTTCGTGGGGTTTCAAGCTGAGATATGCATTTTCTGCGATAATCTTTGTGAGACTTCTGTCCGAAGTATGCTGAATCATCGAGATCGCCCTTTTCGAGCTAGTTAGTGCGAGAAACACGTTATCTGTTGTTTTCACCGCTCCACAGTGCGTTTGATATGCAGAACAGTACATATCTTGGTTTTCGTGGGGTTTCAAGCTGAGATATGCATTTTCTGCGATAATCTTGTTGAGACTTCTGGCCGAAGTGTGCAGAATCATCGAGATCGCTCGTTTCGAGCTAGTTAGTGCGAGAAACACGTTATCTGGTGTTTTCACCACTCCACAGTGCGTTTGATATGCAGAACAGTACATATCTTGGTTTTCGTGGGGTTTCAAGTTGAGATATGCATTTTCTGCGATAATCTTGTTGAGACTTCTGTCCGAAGTATGCAGAAAGGTCGAGAGCGCTCTTTTCGAGCTATTTAATGCTAGAAACACGCTTTGTGGGGTTTTCACCACTCCACAGTTCGTTGGATATGCAGAACAGTAGATATCTTGGTTTTCGTGGGGTTTGAAGCTGAGATATGCATTTCCTGCGATATTCTTGGTGAGACTTCTGTCGGAAGTATGCTGAATCATCGAGATCGCTCTTTTCGAGCAATTTAATGCGAGAAACACGTTCTCTGGTTGTTTTCACCACTCCACAGTGCGTTTGATATGCAGAACAGGCGATATCTTGATTTTCGTGCTGTTTCCAAATGAGATATGCATTTTCTGCGATAATCTTGGTGAGACTTCTGTTAGAAGTATGCAGAATCATCGAGATCGCCCTTTTCGAGCTAGTTAGTGCGAGAAACACGTTATCTGTTGTTTTCACCGCTCCACAGTGCGTTTGATATGCAGAACAGTACATATCTTGGTTTTCGTGGGGTTTCAAGCTGAGATATGCATTTTTTGCGATAATCTTGTTGAGACTTCTGGCCGAAGTGTGCAGAATCATCGAGATCGCTCGTTTCGAGCTAGTTAGTGCGAGAAACACGTTATCTGGTGTTTTCACCACTCCACAGTGCGTTTGATATGCAGAACAGTGCATATCTTGGTTTTCGTGGGGTTTCAAGTTGAGATATGCATTTTCTGCGATAATCTTGTTGAGACTTCTGTCCGAAGTATGCAGAAAGGTCGAGAGCGCTCTTTTCGAGCTATTTAATGCTAGAAACACGCTTTGTGTGGTTTTCACCACTCCACAGTTCGTTGGATATGCAGAACAGTAGATATCTTGGTTTTCGTGGGGTTTGAAGCTGAGATATGCATTTCCTGCGATATTCTTGGTGAGACTTCTGTCGGAAGTATGCTGAATCATCGAGATCGCTCTTTTCGAGCAATTTAATGCGAGAAACACGTTCTCTGGTTGTTTTCACCACTCCACAGTGCGTTTGATATGCAGAACAGGCGATATCTTGATTTTCGTGCTGTTACCAAATGAGATATGCATTTTCTGCGATAATCTTGGTGAGACTTCTGTTAGAAGTATGCAGAATCATCGAGATCGCACTTTTCGAGGTATTTAATGCGAGAAACACGATATCTGTTGTTTTCACCAACCCACAGTGCGTTTTATATGCAGAACATGCGATATCTTGATTTTCGTGGTGTTTCCAGCTGAGATATGCATTTTGTGCGATAATCTTGGTGGGTCTTTTGTCAGAAGTATGCAGAATCATCTAGATCGCTCTTTTCGAGCTACTTAATGCACGAAACACGTTTTCTGGAGTTTTCACCTCTCCACAGTACGTTTGATATGCAGAACCGGCGATATCTTGGTTTTCGTGGGGTTTCAAGCTGAGATATGCATTTTGTGCGATAATCTTGGTGGGTCTTTTGTCAGAAGTATGCACAATCATCTAAATCGCTCTTTTCGAGCTACTTAATGCACGAAACACGTTTTCTGGAGTTTTCACCACTCCACAGTACGTTTGATATGCAGAACCGGCGATATCGTGGTTTTCGTGGGGTTTCAAGCTGAGATATGCATTTTGTGCGATAATCTTGGTGGGTCTTTTGTCAGAAGTATGCAGAATCATCTAGATCGCTCTTTTCGAGCTACTTAATGCACGAAACACGTTTTCTGGAGTTTTCACCACTCCACAGTACGTTTGATATGCAGAACCGGCGATATCTTGGTTTTCGTGGGGTTTCAAGCTGAGATATGCATTTTCTGCGATAATCTTTGTGAGTCTTCTGTCCGAAGTATGCTGAATCATCGAGATCGCCCTTTTCGAGCTAGTTAGTGCAAGGAACACGTTATCTGGTGTTTTCACCGCTCCACAGTGCGTTTGATATGCAGAACAGTACATATCTTGGTTTTGGTGGGGTTTCAAGCTGAGATATGCATTTTCTGCGATAATCTTGTTGAGACTTCTGGCCGAAGTGTGCAGAATCATCGAGATCGCTCGTTTCGAGCTAGTTAGTGCGAGAAACACGTTATCTGGTGTTTTCACCACTCCACAGTGCGTTTGATATGCAGAACCGGCGATATCTTGGTTTTCGTGGGGTTTCAAGCTGAGATATGCATTTTCTGCGATAATCTTGGTGAGACTTCTGTTAGAAGTATGCAGAAGCATCGAGATCGCTCGTTTCGAGCCATTTAATGCGAGAAACACGTTATCTGGTGTTATCACCACACCACAGTGCGTTTGATATGCAGAACCGGCGATATCTTGGTTTTCGTGGGGTTTCAAGCTGAGATATGCATTTTCTGCGATAATCTTGGTGAGACTTCTGTCCGAAGTATGCTGAATCATCGATATCGCTCTTTTCGAGCTATTTAATGCGAGAAACACGTTTTCTGGGGTTTTCACCACTCCACAGTTGGTTTGATATGCAGAACCGGCGATGTTTGGTTTTCGTGGGGTTTCAAGCTGAGATATGCAATTTCTGCGATAATCTTGGTGAGACTTCTTTCCGAAGTATGCTTAATCATCGAGATCGCTCTATTCGAGCTATTTAATGCGAGAAACACGTTGTTTGGTGTTTTCACCACTCCACAGTTGGTTTGATATGCAGAACCGGCGATGTTTGGTTTTCGTCGGGTTTTAAGCTGAGATATATGCATTTTTTACGATAATCTTGGTGAGACTTCTGTCCGAAGTATGCAGAATCATCGAGATCGCTCGTTTCGAGCTATTTAATGCGAGAAACACGTTATCTGGTGTTTTCACCACTCCACAGTGCGTTTGATATGCAGAACAGGCGATATCTTGATTTTCGTGGTGTTTCCAGCTGAGATATGCATTTTGTGCGATAATCTTGGTGGGTCTTTTGTCAGAAGTATGCAGAATCATCTAGATCGCTCTTTTCGAGCTACTTAATGCACGAAACACGTTTTCTGGAGTTTTCACCACTCCACAGTACGTTTGACATGCAGAACCGGAGATATCTTGGTTTCGGTCGGGTTTCAAGCTGAGATATGCATTTTCTACGATAATCTTGGTGAAACATCTGTCCGAAGTATGCAGAAACATCGAGAGCGCTCTTTTCGAGCTATTTAATGCGACAAACTCGTTTTCTGGGGTTTTCACCACTCCACAGTTCGTTGGATATGCAGAACCGGAGATATCTTGGTTTTCGTGGGGTTTCAAGCTGAGATATGCATTTTCTGCGATAATCTTGGTGGGTCTTTTGTCAGAAGTATGCAGAATCATCTAGATCGCTCTTTTCGAGCTACTTAATGCACGAAACACGTTTTCTGGAGTTTTCACCACTCCACTGTACGTTTGACATGCAGAACCGGAGATATCTTGGTTTCGGTCGGGTTTCAAGCTGAGATATGCATTTTCTACGATAATCTTGGTGAAACATCTGTCCGAAGTATGCAGAAACATCGAGAGCGCTCTTTTCGAGCTATTTAATGCGAGAAACTCGTTTTCTGGGGTTTTCACCACTCCACAGTTCGTTGGATATGCAGAACCGGAGATATCTTGGTTTTCGTGGGGTTTCAAGCTGAGATATGCATTTTCTGCGATAATCTTGTTGAGACTTCTGGCCGAAGTATGCAGAATCATCTAGATCGCTCTTTTCGAGCTACTTAATGCACGAAACACGTTTTCTGGAGTTTTCACCACTCCACAGTACGTTTGATATGCAGAACCGGCGATATCTTGGTTTTCGTGGGGTTTCAAGCTGAGATATGCATTTTCTGCGATAATCTTTGTGAGACTTCTGTCCGAAGTATGCTGAATCATCGAGATCGCCCTTTTCGAGCTAGTTAGTGCGAGAAACACGTTATCTGTTGTTTTCACCGCTCCACAGTGCGTTTGATATGCAGAACAGTACATATCTTGGTTTTCGTGGGGTTTCAAGCTGAGATATGCATTTTCTGCGATAATCTTGTTGAGACTTCTGGCCGAAGTGTGCAGAATCATCGAGATCGCTCGTTTCGAGCTAGTTAGTGCGAGAAACACGTTATCTGGTGTTTTCACCACTCCACAGTGCGTTTGATATGCAGAACAGTACATATCTTGGTTTTCGTGGGGTTTCAAGTTGAGATATGCATTTTCTGCGATAATCTTGTTGAGACTTCTGTCCGAAGTATGCAGAAAGGTCGAGAGCGCTCTTTTCGAGCTATTTAATGCTAGAAACACGCTTTGTGGGGTTTTCACCACTCCACAGTTCGTTGGATATGCAGAACAGTAGATATCTTGGTTTTCGTGGGGTTTGAAGCTGAGATATGCATTTCCTGCGATATTCTTGGTGAGACTTCTGTCGGAAGTATGCTGAATCATCGAGATCGCTCTTTTCGAGCAATTTAATGCACGAAACACGTTTTCTGGAGTTTTCACCACTCCACTGTACGTTTGACATGCAGAACCGGAGATATCTTGGTTTCGGTCGGGTTTCAAGCTGAGATATGCATTTTCTACGATAATCTTGGTGAAACATCTGTCCGAAGTATGCAGAAACATCGAGAGCGCTCTTTTCGAGCTATTTAATGCGAGAAACTCGTTTTCTGGGATTTTCACCACTCCACAGTTCGTTGGATATGCAGAACCGGAGATATCTTGGTTTTCGTGGGGTTTCAAGCTGAGATATGCATTTTCTGCGATAATCTTGTTGAGACTTCTGGCCGAAGTATGCAGAATCATCTAGATCGCTCTTTTCGAGCTACTTAATGCACGAAACACGTTTTCTGGAGTTTTCACCACTCCACAGTACGTTTGATATGCAGAACCGGCGATATCTTGGTTTTCGTGGGGTTTCAAGCTGAGATATGCATTTTCTGCGATAATCTTTGTGAGACTTCTGTCCGAAGTATGCTGAATCATCGAGATCGCCCTTTTCGAGCTAGTTAGTGCGAGAAACACGTTATCTGTTGTTTTCACCGCTCCACAGTGCGTTTGATATGCAGAACAGTACATATCTTGGTTTTCGTGGGGTTTCAAGCTGAGATATGCATTTTCTGCGATAATCTTGTTGAGACTTCTGGCCGAAGTGTGCAGAATCATCGAGATCGCTCGTTTCGAGCTAGTTAGTGCGAGAAACACGTTATCTGGTGTTTTCACCACTCCACAGTGCGTTTGATATGCAGAACAGTACATATCTTGGTTTTCGTGGGGTTTCAAGTTGAGATATGCATTTTCTGCGATAATCTTGTTGAGACTTCTGTCCGAAGTATGCAGAAAGGTCGAGAGCGCTCTTTTCGAGCTATTTAATGCTAGAAACACGCTTTGTGGGGTTTTCACCACTCCACAGTTCGTTGGATATGCAGAACAGTAGATATCTTGGTTTTCGTGGGGTTTGAAGCTGAGATATGCATTTCCTGCGATATTCTTGGTGAGACTTCTGTCGGAAGTATGCTGAATCATCGAGATCGCTCTTTTCGAGCAATTTAATGCGAGAAACACGTTCTCTGGTTGTTTTCACCACTCCACAGTGCGTTTGATATGCAGAACAGGCGATATCTTGATTTTCGTGGGGTTTCAAGCTGAGATATGCATTTTGTGCGATAATCTTGGTGGGTCTTTTGTCAGAAGTATGCACAATCATCTAAATCGCTCTTTTCGAGCTACTTAATGCACGAAACACGTTTTCTGGAGTTTTCACCACTCCACAGTACGTTTGATATGCAGAACCGGCGATATCTTGGTTTTCGTGGGGTTTCAAGCTGAGATATGCATTTTGTGCGATAATCTTGGTGGGTCTTTTGTCAGAAGTATGCAGAATCATCTAGATCGCTCTTTTCGAGCTACTTAATGCACGAAACACGTTTTCTGGAGTTTTCACCACTCCACAGTACGTTTGATATGCAGAACCGGCGATATCTTGGTTTTCGTGGGATTTCAAGCTGAGATATGCATTTTCTGCGATAATCTTTGTGAGTCTTCTGTCCGAAGTATGCTGAATCATCGAGATCGCCCTTTTCGAGCTAGTTAGTGCGAGGAACACGTTATCTGGTGTTTTCACCGCTCCACAGTGCGTTTGATATGCAGAACAGTACATATCTTGGTTTTGGTGGGGTTTCAAGCTGAGATATGCATTTTCTGCGATAATCTTGTTGAGACTTCTGGCCGAAGTGTGCAGAATCATCGAGATCGCTCGTTTCGAGCTAGTTAGTGCGAGAAACACGTTATCTGGTGTTTTCACCACTCCACAGTGCGTTTGATATGCAGAACCGGCGATATCTTGGTTTTCGTGGGGTTTCAAGCTGAGATATGCATTTTCTGCGATAATCTTGGTGAGACTTCTGTTAGAAGTATGCAGAAGCATCGAGATCGCTCGTTTCGAGCCATTTAATGCGAGAAACACGTTATCTGGTGTTATCACCACACCACAGTGCGTTTGATATGCAGAACCGGCGATATCTTGGTTTTCGTGGGGTTTCAAGCTGAGATATGCATTTTCTGCGATAATCTTGGTGAGACTTCTGTCCGAAGTATGCTGAATCATCGATATCGCTCTTTTCGAGCTAGTTAGTGCGAGAAACACGTTATCTGGTGTTTTCACCACTCCACAGTGCGGTCGATATGCAGAACAGTACATATCTTGGTTTTCGTGGGGTTTCAAGCTGAGATATGCATTTTCTGCGATAATCTTGTTGAGACTTCTGTCCGAAGTATGCAGAAAGGTCGAGAGCGCTCGTTTCGAGCTATTTACTGCTAGAAACACGTTTTCTGGGGATTTCACCACTCGACAGTTCGTTGGATATGCAGAACCAGCGATATCTGGGTTTTCGTGGGGTTTCAAGCTGAGATATGCATTTTTTACGATAATCTTGATGAGACTTCTGTCCGAAGTATGCAGAATCATCGAGATCGCACTTTTCGATCTATTTAATGCGAGAAACACGTTGTCTGGTGTTTTCACCACTCCACAGTTGGTTTGATATGCAGAACCGGCGATGTTTGGTTTTCGTCGGGTTTCAAGCTGAGATATGCATTTTCTACGATAATCATGGTGAAACATCTGTCCGAAGTATGCAGAAACATCAAGAGCGCTCTTTTCGATCTATTTAATGCGAGAAACACGTTTTCTGGGGTTTTCACCACACCACAGTTCGTTGGATGTGCAGACCCGGAGATATCTTGGTTTTCGTGGGGTTTCAAGCTGAGATATGCATTTTCTGCGATAATCTTGGTGAGACCTCTGTCCGAAGTATGCAGAATCATCGAGATCCCTCTTTTCGACCTATTTAATGCGAGAAACACGTTATCTGGTGTTTTCACAACTCCACAGTGCGTTTGATATGCAGAACCAGCGATATCTTGGTTTTCGTGGGGTTTCAAGCTGAGATATGCATTTTCTGCGATAATCTTGTTGAGACTTCTGGCCGAAGTGTGCAGAATCATCGAGAGCGCTCTTTTCGAGCTATTTAATGCTAGAAACACGCTTTGTGGGGTTTTCACCACTCCACAGTTCGTTGGATATGCAGAACAGTAGATATCTTGGTTTTCGTGGGGTTTGAAGCTGAGATATGCATTTCCTGCGATATTCTTGGTGAGACTTCTGTCGGAAGTATGCTGAATCATCGAGATCGCTCTTTTCGAGCAATTTAATGCGAAAAACACGTTCTCTGGTTGTTTTCACCACTCCACAGTGCGTTTGATATGCAGAACAGGCGATATCTTGATTTTCGTGCTGTTTCCAAATGAGATATGCATTTTCTGCGATAATCTTGGTGAGACTTCTGTTAGAAGTATGCAGAATCATCGAGATCGCACTTTTCGAGGTATTTAATGCGAGAAACACGATATCTGTTGTTTTCACCAACCCACAGTGCGTTTTATATGCAGAACATGCGATATCTTGATTTTCGTGGTGTTTCCAGCTGAGATATGCATTTTGTGCGATAATCTTGGTGGGTCTTTTGTCAGAAGTATGCAGAATCATCTAGATCGCTCTTTTCGAGCTACTTAATGCACGAAACACGTTTTCTGGAGTTTTCACCTCTCCACAGTACGTTTGATATGCAGAACCGGCGATATCTTGGTTTTCGTGGGGTTTCAAGCTGAGATATGCATTTTGTGCGATAATCTTGGTGGGTCTTTTGTCAGAAGTATGCACAATCATCTAAATCGCTCTTTTCGAGCTACTTAATGCACGAAACACGTTTTCTGGAGTTTTCACCACTCCACAGTACGTTTGATATGCAGAACCGGCGATATCTTGGTTTTCGTGGGGTTTCAAGCTGAGATATGCATTTTGTGCGATAATCTTGGTGGGTCTTTTGTCAGAAGTATGCAGAATCATCTAGATCGCTCTTTTCGAGCTACTTAATGCACGAAACACGTTTTCTGGAGTTTTCACCACTCCACAGTACGTTTGATATGCAGAACCGGCGATATCTTGGTTTTCGTGGGGTTTCAAGCTGAGATATGCATTTTCTGCGATAATCTTTGTGAGTCTTCTGTCCGAAGTATGCTGAATCATCGAGATCGCCCTTTTCGAGCTAGTTAGTGCGAGGAACACGTTATCTGGTGTTTTCACCGCTCCACAGTGCGTTTGATATGCAGAACAGTACATATCTTGGTTTTGGTGGGGTTTCAAGCTGAGATATGCATTTTCTGCGATAATCTTGTTGAGACTTCTGGCCGAAGTGTGCAGAATCATCGAGATCGCTCGTTTCGAGCTAGTTAGTGCGAGAAACACGTTATCTGGTGTTTTCACCACTCCACAGTGCGTTTGATATGCAGAACCGGCGATATCTTGGTTTTCGTGGGGTTTCAAGCTGAGATATGCAATTTCTGCGATAATCTTGGTGAGACATATGTCCGAAGTATGCGGAATCATCGATATCGCTCTTGTCGAGCTATTTAATGCGAGAACCACGTTATCTGGTGTTTTCACCACTCCACAGTGCTTTTGATATGCAGAACCAGCGATATCTTGGTTTTCGTGGGGTTTCAAGCTGAGATATGCAGTTTTTACGATAATCTTGGTGAGACTTCTGTCCGAAGTATGCTTAATCATCGAGATCGCTCTATTCGAGCTATTTAATGCGAGAAACACGTTGTCTGGTGTTTTCACCACACCACAGTTGGTTTGATATGCAGAACCGGCGATGTTTGGTTTTCGTCGGGTTTCAAGCTGAGATATGCATTTACTACGATAATCTTGGTGAAACATCTGTCCGAAGTATGCAGAAACATCAGGAGCGCTCTTTTCGAGCTATTTAATGCGAGAAACACGTTTTCTGGGGTTTTCACCACTCCACAGTTCGTTGGATATGCAGAACAGGAGATATCTTGGTTTTCGTGGGGTTTCAAGCTCAGATATGCACTTTCTGCGATAATCTTGGTGAGACTTCTGTCCGAAGTATGCAGAGTCATCGAGATCGTTCTTTTCGAGCTATTTAATGCGAGAAACACGTTTTCTGGGGTTTTCACCACTCCACAGTTGGTTTGATATGCAGAACCGGCGATGTTTGGTTTTCGTGGGGTTTCAAGCTGAGATATGCAATTTCTGCGATAATCTTGGTGAGACTTCTTTCCGAAGTATGCTTAATCATCGAGATCGCTCTATTCGAGCTATTTAATGCGAGAAACACGTTGTCTGGCGTTTTCACCACTCCACAGTTGGTTTGATATGCAGAACCGGCGATGTTTGGTTTTCGTCGGGTTTCAAGCTGAGATATGCATTTACTACGATAATCTTGGTGAGACTTCTGTCCGAAGTATGCTTAATCATCGAGATCGCTCTATTCGAGCTATTTAATGCGAGAAACACGTTGTCTGGTGTTTTCACCACACCACAGTTGGTTTGATATGCAGAACCGGCGATGTTTGGTTTTCGTCGGGTTTCAAGCTGAGATATGCATTTACTACGATAATCTTGGTGAAACATCTGTCCGAAGTATGCAGAAACATCAGGAGCGCTCTTTTCGAGCTATTTAATGCGAGAAACACGTTTTCTGGGGTTTTCACCACTCCACAGTTCGTTGGATATGCAGAACAGGAGATATCTTGGTTTTCGTGGGGTTTCAAGCTCAGATATGCACTTTCTGCGATAATCTTGGTGAGACTTCTGTCCGAAGTATGCAGAGTCATCGAGATCGTTCTTTTCGAGCTATTTAATGCGAGAAACACGTTTTCTGGGGTTTTCACCACTCCACAGTTGGTTTGATATGCAGAACCGGCGATGTTTGGTTTTCGTGGGGTTTCAAGCTGAGATATGCAATTTCTGCGATAATCTTGGTGAGACTTCTTTCCGAAGTATGCTTAATCATCGAGATCGCTCTATTCGAGCTATTTAATGCGAGAAACACGTTGTCTGGTGTTTTCACCACTCCACAGTTGGTTTGATATGCAGAACCGGCGATGTTTGGTTTTCGTCGGGTTTCAAGCTGAGATATATGCATTTTTTACGATAATCTTGGTGAGACTTCTGTCCGAAGTATGCAGGATCATCCAGATCGCTCTTTTCGAGCTATTTAATGCGAGAAACTAGTTTTCTGGGGTTTTCGCCACACCACAGTTCGCTGGATGTGCAGAACCAGAGATATCTTGGTTTTCGTGGGGTTTCAAGCTGAGATATGCATTTTCTGCGATAATCTTGGTGAGACCTCTGTCCGAAGTATGCAGAAACATCGAGATCGCTCTATTCGACCTATTTAATGCGAGAAACACGTTATCTGGTGTTTTCAGCACGCCACAGTGCGTTTGATATGCAGAACCAGCGATATCTGGGTTTTCGTGGGTTTTCAAGCTGAGATATGCATTTTTTACGATAATCTTGTTGAGACTTCTGTCCGAAGTATGCTTAATCATCGAGATCGCTCGTTTCGACCTATTTAATGCGAGAAACACGTTGTCTGGTGTTTTCTCCACACCACAGTTGGTTTGATATGCAGAACCGACGATGTTTGGTTTTCGTCGGGTTTCAAGCTGAGATATGCATTTACTACGATAATCTTGGTGAAACATCTGTCCGAAGTATGCAGAAACATCAGGAGCGCTCTTTTCGAGCTATTTAATGCGAGAAACACGTTTTCTGGGGTTTTCACCACTCCACAGTTCGTTGGATATGCAGAACAGGAGATATCTTGGTTTTCGTGGGGTTTCAAGCTCAGATATGCACTTTCTGCGATAATCTTGGTGAGACTTCTGTCCGAAGTATGCAGAGTCATCGAGATCGTTCTTTTCGAGCTATTTAATGCGAGAAACACGTTTTCTGGGGTTTTCACCACTCCACAGTTGGTTTGATATGCAGAACCGGCGATGTTTGGTTTTCGTGGGGTTTCAAGCTGAGATGTGCAATTTCTGCGATAATCTTGGTGAGACTTCTTTCCGAAGTATGCTTAATCATCGAGATCGCTCTATTCCAGCTATTTAATGCGAGAAACACGTTGTCTGGTGTTTTCACCACTCCACAGTTGGTTTGATATGCAGAACCGGCGATGTTTGGTTTTCGTCGGGTTTCAAGCTGAGATATGCATTTACTACGATAATCTTGGTGAAACATCTGTCCGAAGTATGCAGAAACATCAGGAGCGCTCTTTTCGAGCTATTTAATACGAGAAACACGTTTTCTGGGGTTTTCACCACTCCACAGTTCGTTGGATATGCAGAACAGGAGATATCTTGGTTTTCGTGGGGTTTCAAGCTCAGATATGCACTTTCTGCGATAATCTTGGTGAGACTTCTGTCCGAAGTATGCAGAGTCATCGAGATCGTTCTTTTCGAGCTATTTAATGCGAGAAACACGTTTTCTGGGGTTTTCACCACTCCACAGTTGGTTTGATATGCAGAACCGGCGATGTTTGGTTTTCGTGGGGTTTCAAGCTGAGATATGCAATTTCTGCGATAATCTTGGTGACACTTCTTTCCGAAGTATGCTTAATCATCGAGATCGCTCTATTCGAGCTATTTAATGCGAGAAACACGTTGTCTGGTGTTTTCACCACTCCACAGTTGGTTTGATATGCAGAACCGGCGATGTTTGGTTTTCGTCGGGTTTCAAGCTGAGATATATGCATTTTTTACGATAATCTTGGAGAGACTTCTGTCCGAAGTATGCAGGATCATCCAGATCGCTCTTTTCGAGCTATTTAATGCGAGAAACTAGTTTTCTGGGGTTTTCGCCACACCGCAGTTCGCTGGATGTGCAGAACCAGAGATATCTTGGTTTTCGTGGGGTTTCAAGCTGAGATATGCATTTTCTGCGATAATCTTGGTGAGACCTCTGTCCGAAGTATGCAGAAACATCGAGATCGCTCTATTCGACCTATTTAATGCGAGAAACACGTTATCTGGTGTTTTCAGCACGCCACAGTGCGTTTGATATGCAGAACCAGCGATATCTGGGTTTTCGTGGGGTTGCAAGCTGAGATATGCATTTTTTACGATAATCTTGTTGAGACTTCTGTCCGAAGTATGCTTAATCATCGAGATCGCTCGTTTCGACCTATTTAATGCGAGAAACACGTTATCTGGTGTTTTCACCACTCCACAGTGCGTATGATATGCAGAACCGGCGATATCTTGGTTTTCGTGGGGTTTCAAGCTGAGATATGCATTTTTTACGATAATCTTGGTGAGACTTCTGTCCGAAGTATGCAGAGTCATCGAGATCGTAGTTTTCAAGCTATTTAATGCGAGAAACACGTTTTCTGGGGTTTTCACCACTCCACAGTTTGTTGGACATGCAGAACAGGAGATAGCTTGGTTTTCGTGGGGTTTCTAGCAGAGAAATGCATTTTCTGCGATAATCATGGTGAGACTTCTGTCCGAAGTATGCTCAATCATCGAGATCGCTCGTTTCGACCTATTTAATGCGAGAAACACGTTATCTGGTGTTTTCACCACTCCACAGTGCGTTTGATATGCAGAACCAGCGATATCTTGGTTTTCGTGGGGTTCAAACTCAGATATGCATTTTCTGCGATAATCTTGGTGAGACTTCTGTCCGAAGTATGCAGAATCATCGAGATCCCTCTTTTCGACCTATTTAATGCGAGAAACACGTTATCTGGTGTTTTCACAACTCCACAGTGCGTTTGATATACAGAACCAGCGACATCTTGGATTTCGTCGGGGTTCAAACTGAGATATGCATTTTCTGCGATAATCTTGGTGAGTCTTCTGTCAGAAGTATGCAGAATCATCGAGATCCCTGTTTGCGAGCAATTTAATGCGAGAAACTATTTATCTGGTGTTTTCACCACTTCACAGTACGTTTGATGTGCAGAACCGGAGATAACTTGGTTTTCGTGAGGTTTCAAGCTGAGATATGCATATTCTGCGATAATATTGGTGAGACTTCAGTCAGAAGTATGCAGAATCATCTAGATCGCTCGTTTCGAGCTATTTAATGCGAAAAAACAAGTTTTCTGGTGTTTTCAACATTCAACAGTGCGTTTGATATGCAGGACCGGTGACATCTTGGATTTCGTCGGGTTTCAAGCTGAGATATGCATTTTCTGCGATAATCTTGGTGAGACCTCTGTCCGAAGTATGCAGAATCATCGAGATCCCTCTTTTCGACCCATTTAATGCGAGAAACACGTTATCTGGTGTTTTCACAACTCCACAGTGCGTTTGATATGCAGAACCAGCGATATCTGGGTTTTCGTAGGGTTTCAAGCTGAGATATGCATTTTTTACGATAATCTTGATGAGACTTCTGTCCGAAGTATGCAGAATCATCGAGATCGCACTTTTCGATGTATTTAATGCGAGAAACACGTTGTCTGGTGTTTTCACCACTCCACAGTTGGTTTGATATGCAGAACCGGCGATGTTTGGTTTTCGTCGGGTTTCAAGCTGAGATATGCATTTTCTACGATAATTATGGTGAAACATTGTCCGAAGTATGCAGAAACATCAAGAGCGCTCTTTTCGAGCTATTTAATGCGAGAAACACGTTTTCTGGGGTTTTCACCACACCACAGTTCGTTGGATGTGCAGACCCGGAGATATCTTGGTTTTCGTGGGGTTTCAAGCTGAGATATGCATTTTCTGCGATAATCTTGGTGAGACCTCTGTCCGAAGTATGCAGAATCATCGAGATCCCCCTTTTCGACCTATTTAATGCGGGAAAAACACGTTATCTGGTGTTTTCACAACTCCACATTGCGTTTGATATGCAGAACCAGCGATATCTTGGTTTTCATGGGGTTTCAAGCTGAGATATGCATTTTTTACGATAATCTTGGTGAGACTTCTGTCCGAAGTATGCAGAATCATCGAGATCGCTCGTTTCGAGCTCTTTAATGCGAGAAACACGTTATCTGGTGTTTGCACCACTCCACAGTGCGTTGGATATGCAGAACCGGAGATATTTTGGTTTTCGTCGGGTTTCATGCTGAGATATGCAATTTCTGCGATAATCTTGGTGAGACATATGTCCGAAGTATGCAGGATCATCCAGGTCGCTCTTTTCGAGCTATTTAATGCGAGAAACTAGTTTTCTGGGGTTTTCGCCACACCACAGTTCGCTGGATGTGCAGAACCAGAGATATCTTGGTTTTCGTGGGGTTTCAAGCTGAGAAATGCATTTTCTGCGATAATCTTGGTGAGACCTCTGTCCGAAGTATGCGGAATCATCGATATCGCTCTTTTCGAGCTATTTAATGCGAGAACCACGTTATCTGGTGTTGTCACCACTCCACAGTGCGTTTGATATGTAGAGCCGCCGATAACTTGGTTTTCGTGGGGTTTCCAGCTGAAATATGCATTTTCTGCGATAACATTGGTGAGACTTCAGTCCGAAGTATGCAGAATCATCTAGATCGCTCTTTGCGAGCTACTTAATGCAAGAAACACGTTTTCTGGTGTTTTCACCACTCCACGGTACGTTTGATGTGCAGAACCGGAGATAACTCGGTTTCGGTCGGGTTTCAAGCTGAGATATGCATTTTCTACGATAATCTTGGTGAGACTTCTGACAGAAGTATGCAGGATCTTCGAGAACGCTCTTTTCGAGCTACTTAATGCGAGAAACACTTTTTCTGGTGTTTTCACCACTCCACAGTGCGTTTGATATGCAGAACCGGCAACATCTTGGTTTTCGTGGGGTTTCAAGCTGAGATATGCATTTTCTGCGATAATCTTTTTGAGACTTCTGTCCGAAGTATGCAGAATCATCGAGATCGCTAGTTTCGAGGTACTTAATGCGAGAAACACGTTATCTGGTGTTTTCACCACTCCACAGTGCGTTGGATATGCAGAACCGGAGATATTTTTTTTTTCGTCGGGTTTCAAGCTGAGATATGCATTTTCTACGATAAACTTGGTGAAACATCTGTCCAAAGTATGCAGAAACATCGAGAGCGCTCTTTTCGAGCTACTTAATGCGAGAAACACGTTTTCTGGGGTTTCACCACTCCACAGTTCGTTGGATATGCAGAACCGGAGATATCTTGGTTTTCGTGGGGTTTCAAGCTGAGATATGCATTTCCTGCGATAATCTTGGTGAGACTTCTGTCCGAAGTATGCTGAATCATATTGATCGCTCTTTTCGAGCTATTTAATGCGAGAAACACGTTTTCTGGTGTTTTCACCACTCCACAGTGCGTTTGATATGCAGAACCGGCGACATCTCGGTTTTCGTGGGGTTTCAAGCTGAGATATGCATTTTCTGCGATAATCTTGTTGAGACTTCTGTCCGATGTATGCAGAATCATCGAGAGCGCTCTTTTCTAGCTATTTAATGCGAGAAACACGTTATCTGGTGTTTTCACCACTCCACTGTGCGTTTGATATGCAGTACCAGCGATATCTAGGTTTTCGTGGGGTTTCATGCTGAGATATGCATTTTTTACGATAATCTTGGTTAGACTTCTGTCCGAAGTATGCTGAATCATATTGATCGCTCTTTTCGAGCTATTTAATGCGAGAAACACGTTGTCTGGTGTTTTCACCACTCCACAGTGCGTATGATATGCAGAACCGGCGATATCTTGGTTTTCGTGGGGTTTCAAGCTGAGATATGCATTTTCTGCTATAATATTGGTGAGACTTCGGTCCAAAGTATGCTGAAACATCGAGATCGCTCTTTTCGAGCAAGTTAAAGCGAGAAAAACCTTATCCGGTGTTTTCACCACTCCACAGTGCGTTTGACATGCAGAACCAGCGATATCTTGGCTTTCGTGGGGTTTTCTAGCTGAGATATGCATTTTTTACGATAATCTTGTTGAGCCTTCTGTCCGAAGTATGCAGAATCATCGAGATCGGTCTTTTCGAGCTATTTAATGCGAGAAACACGTTGTCTGGTGTTTTCACCACTCCACAGTGCGTATGATATGCAGAACCGGCGATATCTTGATTTTCGTGAGGTTTCAAGCTGAGATATGCATTTTCTGCGATAATATTGGTGAGACTTCAGTCAGAAGTATGCAGAATCACCTAGATCGCGGGTTTCGAGCTATTTAATGCGAGCAACACGTTATCTGGTTGTTTTCACCACTCCACAGTGCGTTTGATATGCAGAACCGGCGTCATCTTGATTTTCGTGAGGTTTCAAGCTGAGATATGCATTTTCTGCGATAATATTGGTGAGACTTCTGTCCGAAGTATGCAGAATTATAGATATCGCTCTTTTCGAGCTATTTAATGCGAGATACACATTATCTGGTGTTTTGACCACTCCACAGTGCGTTTGATATGTAGAGCCGCCGATAACTTGGTTTTCGTGGGGTTTCCAGCTGAAATATGCATTTTCTGCGATAATCTTCGTGCTTCATCTATGAGAAGTATGCAGAATCATCGAGAACGCTCTTTTCGAGCTAGTTAACGCGAAAAACACGTTTTCTGGTGTTTTAACCACTCCACAGTGCGTCTGTTATGTAGAACCGGCGATATCTTGGTTTTCGTAGGGTTTCCAGCTGAGATATGCATTTTCTGCGATAATTTGGTGAGTCTTCTGTCAGAAGTATGCAGAATCATCGAGATCGCTCTTTTTGAGCTAGTTAATGCGAGAAAAATCTTATCCGGTGTTTCCACCACTCCACAGTGCGTTTGATATGCAGAACCAGCGATATCTTGGCTTTCGTGGGGTTTCAAGCTGAGATTTGCATTTTGTACGATAATCTTGTTGAGACTTCTGTCCGAAGTATGAAGAATCATCGAGATAGCTCTATTGGAGCTCTTTAATGCGAGAAACACGTTTTCTGGTGTTTTGACCACTCCACAGTGCGTTTGATATGTAGAGCCGCCGATAACTTGGTTTTCGTGGGGTTTCCAGTTGAAATATGCATTTTCTGCGATACTCTTGGTGTTTCATCTATGAGAAGTATGCACAATCATCGAGAACGCTCTTTTCGAGATAGTTAATGCGAGAAACACTTTTTCTGGTGTTTTCAACATTCCACAGTGCGTCTGATATGCAGAACCGACGATATCTTGGTTTTCGTCGGGTTTCAAGCTGAGATATGCATTTTCTGCGATAATATTGGTGAGACTTCAGTCAGAAGTATGCAGAATCACCTAAATCGCTCGTTTCGAGCTATTTAATGCGAGAAACACGTTATCTGGTTGTTTTCACCACTCCACAGTGCGTTTGATATGCAGAACCGGCGTCATCTTGATTTTCGTGAGGTTTCAAGCTGAGATATGCATTTTCTGCGATAATATTGGTGAGACTTCTGTCCGAAGTATGCAGAATTATAGATATCGCTCTTTTCGAGCTATTTAATGCGAGATACACGTTATCTGGTGTTTTGACCACTCCACAGTGCGTTTGATATGTAGAGCCGCCGATAACTTGGTTTTCGTGGGGTTTCCAGCTGAAATATGCATTTTCTGCGATAATCTTCGTGCTTCATCTATGAGAAGTATGCAGAATCATCGAGAACGCTCTTTTCGAGCTAGTTAACGCGAAAAACACGTTTTCTGGTGTTTTAACCACTCCACAGTGCGTCTGTTATGTAGAACCGGCGATATCTTGGTTTTCGTAGGGTTTCCAGCTGAGATATGCATTTTCTGCGATAATTTGGTGAGTCTTCTGTCAGAAGTATGCAGAATCATCGAGATCGCTCTTTTTGAGCTAGTTAATGCGAGAAAAATCTTATCCGGTGTTTCCACCACTCCACAGTGCGTTTGATATGCAGAACCAGCGATATCTTGGCTTTCGTGGGGTTTCAAGCTGAGATTTGCATTTTGTACGATAATCTTGTTGAGACTTCTGTCCGAAGTATGAAGAATCATCGAGATAGCTCTATTGGAGCTCTTTAATGCGAGAAACACGTTTTCTGGTGTTTTGACCACTCCACAGTGCGTTTGATATGTAGAGCCGCCGATAACTTGGTTTTCGTGGGGTTTCCAGTTGAAATATGCATTTTCTGCGATACTCTTGGTGTTTCATCTATGAGAAGTATGCACAATCATCGAGAACGCTCTTTTCGAGATAGTTAATGCGAGAAACACTTTTTCTGGTGTTTTCAACATTCCACAGTGCGTCTGATATGCAGAACCGACGATATCTTGGTTTTCGTCGGGTTTCAAGCTGAGATATGCATTTTCTGCGATAATATTGGTGAGACTTCAGTCAGAAGTATGCAGAATCACCTAAATCGCTCGTTTCGAGCTATTTAATGCGAGAAACACGTTATCTGGTTGTTTTCACCACTCCACAGTGCGTTTGATATGCAGAACCGGCGTCATCTTGATTTTCGTGAGGTTTCAAGCTGAGATATGCATTTTCTGCGATAATATTGGTGAGACTTCTGTCCGAAGTATGCAGAATTATAGATATCGCTCTTTTCGAGCTATTTAATGCGAGATACACGTTATCTGGTGTTTTGACCACTCCACAGTGCGTTTGATATGTAGAGCCGCCGATAACTTGGTTTTCGTGGGGTTTCCAGCTGAAATATGCATTTTCTGCGATAATCTTGGTGCTTCATCTATGAGAAGTATGCAGAATCATCGAGAACGCTCTTTTCGAGCTAGTTAACGCGCAAAACACGTTTTCTGGTGTTTTAACCACTCCACAGTGCGTCTGTTATGTAGAACCGGCGATATCTTGGTTTTCGTAGGGTTTCCAGCTGAGATATGCATTTTCTGCGATAATTTGGTGAGTCTTCTGTCAGAAGTATGCAGAATCATCGAGATCGCTCTTTTCGAGCTAGTTAATGCGAGAAAAATCTTATCCGGTGTTTCCACCACTCCACAGTGCGTTTGATATGCAGAACCAGCGATATCTTGGCTTTCGTGGGGTTTCAAGCTGAGATATGCATTTTGTACGATAATCTTGTTGAGACTTCTGTCCGAAGTATGAAGAATCATCGAGATAGCTCTATTGGAGCTCTTTAATGCGAGAAACACGTTTTCTGGTGTTTTGACCACTCCACAGTGCGTTTGATATGTAGAGCCGCCGATAACTTGGTTTTCGTGGGGTTTCCAGTTGAAATATGCATTTTCTGCGATACTCTTGGTGTTTCATCTATGAGAAGTATGCACAATCATCGAGAACGCTCTTTTCGAGATAGTTAATGCGAGAAACACGTTTTCTGGTGTTTTCAACATTCCACAGTGCGTCTGATATGCAGAACCGACGATATCTTGGTTTTCGTCGGGTTTCAAGCTGAGATATGCATTTTCTGCGATAATATTGGTGAGACTTCTGTCCGAAGTATGCAGAATTATAGATATCGCTCTTTTCGAGCTATTTAATGCGAGAAACACGTTATCTGGTGTATTGAACACTCCACAGTGCGTTTGATATGTAGAGCCGCCGATAACTTGGTTTTCGTGGGGTTTCCAGCTGAAATATGCATTTTCTGCGATAATCTTGGTGAGTCGTCTGTCAGAAGTATGCATAATCATCGATATCGCTCTTTTCGAGTTATTTAATGCGAGAAACACGTTATCTGGTGTTTTGACCACTCCACAGTGCGTTTGATATGTAGAGCCGCCGATAACTTGGTTTTCGTGGGGTTTCCAGCTGAAATATGCATTTTCTGCGATAATCTTGGTGTTTCATCTATGAGAAGTATGCAGAATCATCGAGAACGCTCTTTTCGAGCTAGTTAATGCGAGAAACACGTTTTCTGGTGTTTTCACCACTCCACAGTGCGTCTGTTATGGAGAACCGGCGATATCTTGGTTTTCGTAGGGTTTCCAGCTGAGATATGCATTTTCTGCGATACTCTTGGTGAGACTTCAGTCAGAAGTATGCAGAATAATCTAGATCGTTCGTTTCGAGCTATTTAATGCGAGAAACACGTTATCTGGTGTATTGACCACTCCACACTGCGTTTGATATGCAGAACCGGCGTCATCTTAATTTTCGTGAGGTTTCAAGCTGAGATATGCATTTTCTGCGATAATCTTTGTGGGTCTTTTGTCAGAAGTATGCAGAATCATCTTGATCGCTCGTTTCGAGCTAGTTAGTGCGACAAACACGTTATCTGGTGTTTTCAACACTCCACAGTGCGTTTGATATGCAGAACAGTACATATCTTGGTTTTCGTGGGGTTTCAAGCTGAGATATGCATTTTCTGCGATAATCTTGGTGTGTCTTTTGTCAGAAGAATGCAGAATCATCTTGATCGCTCTTTTCGAGCTACTTAATGCACGAAACAGGTTTTCTGGTGTTTTCACCACTCCACAGTACGTTTGAAATGCAGAACCGGAGATATCTTGGTTTCGGTCGGGTTTTAGGCTGAGATATGCATTTTCTACGATAACCCTGGTGAGACTTCTGTCAGAAGTATGCAGAATCTTCGAGAACGCTCTTTTCGAGCTACTTAATGCGCGAAACACGTTTTCTGGTGTTTTCACCAGTCCAAGGTACGTTTGGTGTGCAGAACCGGAGATAACTCGGTTTTCGTCGGGTTTCAAGCTGAGATATGCATTTTCTACGATAATCTTGGTGAGACTTCTGTCAGAAGTATGCAGAATAATCTAGATCGTTCGTTTCGAGCTATTTAATGCGAGAAACACGTTATCTGGTGTATTGACCACTCCACACTGCGTTTGATATGCAGTACCAGCGATATCTTGGTTTTCATGGGGTTTCAAGCTGAGATATGCATTTTTTACGATAATCTTGGTGAGACTTCTGTCCGAAGTATGCTGAATCATCGATATCGCTCTTTTCGAGCTATTTAATGCGACAAACACGTTCTCTGGTTGTTTTCACCACTCCACAGTGCGTTTGATCTGCAGAACAGGCGATATCTTGATTTTCGTGGTGTTTCCAACTGAGATATGCATTTTTTGCGATAATCTTTGTGGGTCTTTTGTCAGAAGTATGCAGAATCATCTTGATCGCTCTTTTCGAGCTACTTAATGCACGAAACACGTTTTCTGTTGTTTTCACCACATCACAGTACGTTTGACATGCAGAACCGGAGATATCTTGGTTTCGGTCGGGTTTCAAGCTGAGATATGCATTTTCTACGATAACACTGGTGAGAATTCTGTCAGAAGTATGCAGAATCTTCGAGAACGCTCTTTTCGAGCTTCTTAATGCGCGAAACACGTTTTCTGGTGTTTTCACCACTCCACGGTACGTTTGATGTGCAGAACCGGAGATAACTCGGTTTTCGTCGGGTTTCAAGCTGAGATATGCATTTTCATCGATAATCTTGGTGAGACTTCTGTCAGAAGTATGCAGGATCTTCGAGAACGCTCCTATCGAGCTATTTAATGCAAGAAACACGTTATCTGCTATTTTTACCACTCCACAGTGCGTTTGATATGCGGAAACTGCGATATCTTCGTTTTCGTGGGGTTTCCAGCTGAGACATGCATTTTCTGCGATAATCTTGGATATTCTTCTGTGAGAAGTATGGAGAATCACCGAAATCGCCGTTTTCGTGCTATTGAATGCGAAAAACACGATTTATGGTGTTTTCAGCACCCCACAGTGCGTTTGATGTGCAGAACCGGCGACATCTTGATTTTCGTGAGGTTTCAAGCTGAGATATGCATTTTCTGCGATAATATTGATGAGACTTCTGTCCGAAGTATGCAGAATTATCGATATCGCTCTTTTCGAGCTATTTAATGCGAGAAACACGTTATCTGGTGTTTTGACCACTCCACAGTGCGTTTGATATGTAGAGCCGCCGATAACTTGGTTTTCGTGGGGTTTCCAGCTGAAATATGCATTTTCTGCGATAACATTGGTGAGACTTCAGTCCGAAGTATGCAGAATCATCTAGATCGCTCTTTGCGTGCTACTTAATGCAAGAAACACGTTTTCTGGTGTTTTCACCACTCCACGGTACGTTTGATGTGCAGAACCGGAGATAACTCGGTTTCGGTCGGGTTTCAAGCTGAGATATGCATTTTCTACGATAATCTTGGTGAGACTTCTGACAGAAGTATGCAGGATCTTCGAGAACGCTCTTTTCGAGCTACTTAATGCGAGAAACACGTTTTCTGGTGTTTTCACCACTCCACAGTGCGTTTGATATGCAGAACCGGCGACATCTCGGTTTGCGTGGGGTTTCAAGCTGAGATATGCATTTTCTGCTATAATCTTGGTGAGACTTCTGTCCGATGTATGCAGAATCATCGAGAGCGCTCTTTTCCAGCTATTTAATGCGAGAAACACGTTATCTGGTGTTTTCACCACTCCACAGTGCGTTTGATATGCAGAACCGGCGACATCTCGGTTTTCGTGGGGTTTCAAGCTGAGATATGCATTTTCTGCGATAATCTTGGTGAGACTTCTGTCCGATGTATGCAGAATCATCGAGAGCGCTCTTTTCTAGCTATTTAATGCGAGAAACACGTTATCTGGTGTTTTCACCACTCCACTGTGCGTTTGATATGCAGTACCAGCGATATCTTGGTTTTCGTGGGGTTTCATGCTGAGATATGCATTTTTTACGATAATCTTGGTTAGACTTCTGTCCGAAGTATGCTGAATCATATTGATCGCTCTTTTCGAGCTATTTAATGCGAGAAACACGTTGTCTGGTGTTTTCACCACTCCACAGTGCGTATGATATGCAGAACCGGCGATATCTTGGTTTTCGTGGGGTTTCAAGCTGAGATATGCATTTTCTGCTATAATCTTGGTGAGACTTCGGTCCAAAGTATGCTGAAACATCGAGATCGCTCTTTTCGAGCAAGTTAATGCGAGAAAAACCTTATCCGGTGTTTTCACCACTCCACAGTGCGTTTGACATGCAGAACCAGCGATATCTTGGCTTTCGTGGGGTTTTCTAGCTGAGATATGCATTTTTTACGATAATCTTGTTGAGCCTTCTGTCTGAAGTATGCAGAATCATCGAGATCGGTCTTTTCGAGCTATTTAATGCGAGAAACACGTTGTCTGGTGTTTTCACCACTCCACAGTGCGTATGATATGCAGAACCGGCGATATCTTGATTTTCGTGAGGTTTCAAGCTGAGATATGCATTTTCTGCGATAATCTTTTTGAGGCTTCTGTCCGAAGTATGCAGAATCATCGAGATCGCTAGTTTCGAGCTGCTTAATGCGAGAAACACGTTATCTGGTGTTTTCACCACTCCACAGTGCGTTGGATATGCAGAACCGGAGATATTTTGGTTTTCGTCGGGTTTCAAGCTGAGATATGCATTTTCTACGATAAGCTTGTCGAAACATCTGTCCAAAGTATGCAGAAACATCGAGAGCGCTCTTTTCGAGCTACTTAATGCGAGAAACACGTTTTCTGGTGTTTTCACCACTCCACAGTGCGTTTGATATGCAGAACCGGCGACATCTTGGTTTTCGTGGGGTTTCAAGCTGAGATATGCATTTTCTGCGATAATCTTGGTGAGACTTCTGTCAGAAGTATGCAGGATCTTCGAGAACGCTCCTATCGAGCTATTTAATGCAAGAAACACGTTATCTGCTATTTTTACCACTCCACAGTGCGTTTGATATGCAGAACCGGCGACATCTCGGTTTTCGTGGGGTTTCAAGCTGAGATATGCATTTTCTGCGATAATCTTGGTGAGACTTCTGTCCGATGTATGCAGAATCATCGAGAGCGCTCTTTTCTAGCTATTTAATGCGAGAAACACGTTATCTGGTGTTTTCACCACTCCACTGTGCGTTTGATATGCAGTACCAGCGATATCTTGGTTTTCGTGGGGTTTCATGCTGAGATATGCATTTTTTACGATAATCTTGGTTAGACTTCTGTCCGAAGTATGCTGAATCATATTGATCGCTCTTTTCGAGCTATTTAATGCGAGAAACACGTTGTCTGGTGTTTTCACCACTCCACAGTGCGTATGATATGCAGAACCGGCGATATCTTGGTTTTCGTGGGGTTTCAAGCTGAGATATGCATTTTCTGCTATAATCTTGGTGAGACTTCGGTCCAAAGTATGCTGAAACATCGAGATCGCTCTTTTCGAGCAAGTTAATGCGAGAAAAACCTTATCCGGTGTTTTCACCACTCCACAGTGCGTTTGACATGCAGAACCAGCGATATCTTGGCTTTCGTGGGGTTTTCTAGCTGAGATATGCATTTTTTACGATAATCTTGTTGAGCCTTCTGTCCGAAGTATGCAGAATCATCGAGATCGGTCTTTTCGAGCTATTTAATGCGAGAAACACGTTGTCTGGTGTTTTCACCACTCCACAGTGCGTATGATATGCAGAACCGGCGATATCTTGATTTTCGTGAGGTTTCAAGCTGAGATATGCATTTTCTGCGATAATCTTTTTGAGGCTTCTGTCCGAAGTATGCAGAATCATCGAGATCGCTAGTTTCGAGCTGCTTAATGCGAGAAACACGTTATCTGGTGTTTTCACCACTCCACAGTGCGTTGGATATGCAGAACCGGAGATATTTTGGTTTTCGTCGGGTTTCAAGCTGAGATATGCATTTTCTACGATAAGCTTGTCGAAACATCTGTCCAAAGTATGCAGAAACATCGAGAGCGCTCTTTTCGAGCTACTTAATGCGAGAAACACGTTTTCTGGTGTTTTCACCACTCCACAGTGCGTTTGATATGCAGAACCGGCGACATCTTGGTTTTCGTGGGGTTTCAAGCTGAGATATGCATTTTCTGCGATAATCTTGGTGAGACTTCTGTCAGAAGTATGCAGGATCTTCGAGAACGCTCCTATCGAGCTATTTAATGCAAGAAACACGTTATCTGCTATTTTTACCACTCCACAGTGCGTTTGATATGCAGAACCGGCGACATCTCGGTTTTCGTGGGGTTTCAAGCTGAGATATGCATTTTCTGCGATAATCTTGGTGAGACTTCTGTCCGATGTATGCAGAATCATCGAGAGCGCTCTTTTCTAGCTATTTAATGCGAGAAACACGTTATCTGGTGTTTTCACCACTCCACTGTGCGTTTGATATGCAGTACCAGCGATATCTTGGTTTTCGTGGGGTTTCATGCTGAGATATGCATTTTTTACGATAATCTTGGTTAGACTTCTGTCCGAAGTATGCTGAATCATATTGATCGCTCTTTTCGAGCTATTTAATGCGAGAAACACGTTGTCTGGTGTTTTCACCACTCCACAGTGCGTATGATATGCAGAACCGGCGATATCTTGGTTTTTGTGGGGTTTCAAGCTGAGATATGCATTTTCTGCTATAATCTTGGTGAGACTTCGGTCCAAAGTATGCTGAAACATCGAGATCGCTCTTTTCGAGCAAGTTAATGCGAGAAAAACCTTATCCGGTGTTTTCACCACTCCACAGTGCGTTTGACATGCAGAACCAGCGATATCTTGGCTTTCGTGGGGTTTTCTAGCTGAGATATGCATTTTTTACGATAATCTTGTTGAGCCTTCTGTCCGAAGTATGCAGAATCATCGAGATCGGTCTTTTCGAGCTATTTAATGCGAGAAACACGTTGTCTGGTGTTTTCACCACTCCACAGTGCGTATGATATGCAGAACCGGCGATATCTTGATTTTCGTGAGGTTTCAAGCTGAGATATGCATTTTCTGCGATAATCTTTTTGAGGCTTCTGTCCGAAGTATGCAGAATCATCGAGATCGCTAGTTTCGAGCTGCTTAATGCGAGAAACACGTTATCTGGTGTTTTCACCACTCCACAGTGCGTTGGATATGCAGAACCGGAGTTATTTTGGTTTTCGTCGGGTTTCAAGCTGAGATATGCATTTTCTACGATAAGCTTGGCGAAACATCTGTCCAAAGTATGCAGAAACATCGAGAGCGCTCTTTTCGAGCTACTTAATGCGAGAAACACGTTTTCTGGTGTTTTCACCACTCCACAGTGCGTTGGATATGCAGAACCGGAGATATTTTGGTTTTAGTCGAGTTTCAAGCTGAGATATGCATTTTCTGCGATAATATTGGTGAGACTTCAGTCAGAAGTATGCAGAATCACCTAGATCGCGGGTTTCGAGCTATTTAATGCGAGCAACACGTTATCTGGTTGTTTTCACCACTCCACAGTGCGTTTGATATGCAGAACCGGCGTCATCTTGATTTTCGTGAGGTTTCAAGCTGAGATATGCAGTTTGTACGATAATCTTGTTGAGACTTCTGTCCGAAGTATGAAGAATCATCGAGATCGCTCTATTCGAGCTATTTAATGCGAGAAACACGTTTTCTGGTGTTTTGACCACTCCACAGTGCGTTTGATATGTAGAGCCGCCGATAACTTGGTTTTCGTGGGGTATCCAGTTGAAATATGCATTTTCTGCGATACTCTTGGTGTTTCATCTATGAGAAGTATGCAGAATCATCGAGAACGCTCTTTTCGAGAAAGTTAATGCCGGAAACACGTTTTCTGGTGTTTTCAACATTCCACAGTGCGTCTGATATGCAGAACCGACGATATCTTGGTTTTCGTCGGGTTTCAAGCTGAGATATGCATTTTCTGCGATAATATTGGTGAGACTTCAGGCAGAAGTATGCAGAATCACCTAAATCGCTCGTTTCGAGCTATTTAATGCGAGAAACACGTTATCTGGTTGTTTTCACCACTCCACAGTGCGTTTGATATGCAGAACCGGCGTCATCTTGATTTTCGTGAGGTTTCAAGCTGAGATATGCATTTTCTGCGATAATATTGGTGAGACTTCTGTCCGAAGTATGCAGAATTATAGATATCGCTCTTTTCGAGCTATTTAATGCGAGATACACGTTATCTGGTGTTTTGACCACTCCACAGTGCGTTTGATATGTAGAGCCGCCGATAACTTGGTTTTCGTGGGGTTTCCAGCTGAAATATGCATTTTCTGCGATAATCTTGGTGCTTCATCTATGAGAAGTATGCAGAATCATCGAGAACGCTCTTTTCGAGCTAGTTAATGCGAAAAACACGTTTTCTGGTGTTTTAACCACTCCACAGTGCGTCTGTTATGTAGAACCGGCGATATCTTGGTTTTCGTAGGGTTTCCAGCTGAGATATGCATTTTCTGCGATAATTTGGTGAGTCTTCTGTCAGAAGTATGCAGAATCATCGAGATCGCTCTTTTCGAGCTAGTTAATGCGAGAAAAATCTTATCCGGTGTTTCCACCACTCCACAGTGCGTTTGATATGCAGAACCAGCGATATCTTGGCTTTCGTGGGGTTTCAAGCTGAGATATGCATTTTGTACGATAATCTTGTTGAGACTTCTGTCCGAAGTATGAAGAATCATCGAGATAGCTCTATTGGAGCTCTTTAATGCGAGAAACACGTTTTCTGGTGTTTTGACGACTCCACAGTGCGTTTGATATGTAGAGCCGCCGATAACTTGGTTTTCGTGGGGTTTCCAGTTGAAATATGCATTTTCTGCGATACTCTTGGTGTTTCATCTATGAGAAGTATGCACAATCATCGAGAACGCTCTTTTCGAGATAGTTAATGCGAGAAACACGTTTTCTGGTGTTTTCAACATTCCACAGTGCGTCTGATATGCAGAACCGACGATATCTTGGTTTTCGTCGGGTTTCAAGCTGAGATATGCATTTTCTGCGATAATATTGGTGAGACTTCAGTCAGAAGTATGCAGAATCACCTAGATCGCTCGTTTCGAGCTATTTAATGCGAGAAACACGTTATCTGGTTGTTTTCACCACTCCACAGTGCGTTTGATATGCAGAACCGGCGTCATCTTGATTTTCGTGAGGTTTCAAGCTGAGATATGCATTTTCTGCGATAATATTGGTGAGACTTCTGTCCGAAGTATGCAGAATTATAGATATCGCTCTTTTCGAGCTATTTAATGCGAGAAACACGTTATCTGGTGTATTGAACACTCCACAGTGCGTTTGATATGTAGAGCCGCCGATAACTTGGTTTTCGTGGGGTTTCCAGCTGAAATATGCATTTTCTGCGATAATCTTGGTGAATCTTCTGTCAGAAGTATGCATAATCATCGATATCGCTCTTTTCGAGTTATCTAATGCGAGAAACACGTTATCTGGTGTTTTGACCACTCCACAGTGCGTTTGATATGTAGAGCCGCCGATAACTTGGTTTTCGTGGGGTTTCCAGCTGAAATATGCATTTTCTGCGATAATCTTGGTGTTTCATCTATGAGAAGTATGCAGAATCATCGAGAACGCTCTTTTCGAGCTAGTTAATGCGAGAAACACGTTTTCTGGTGTTTTCACCACTCCACAGTGCGTCTGTTATGGAGAACCGGCGATATCTTGGTTTTCGTAGAGTTTCCAGCTGAGATATGCATTTTCTGCGATAATCTTGGTGAGTCTTCTGTCAGAAGTATGCAGAATCATCTAGATCGCTCTTTTCGAACTATTTAATGCGAGTAACACGTTATCTGGTGTTTTGACCACTCCACAGTGCGTTTGATATGTAGAGCCGCCGATAACTTGGTTTTCGTGGGGTTTCCAGCTGAAATATGCATTTTCTGCGATAATCTTGGTGTTTCATCTATGAGAAGTATGCAGAATCATCGAGAACGCTCTTTTCGAGCTAGTTAATGCGAGAAACACGTTTTCTGGTGTTTTCACCACTCCACAGTGCGTCTGTTATGGAGAACCGGCGATATCTTGGTTTTCGTAGAGTTTCCAGCTGAGATATGCATTTTCTGCGATAATCTTGGTGAGTCTTCTGTCAGAAGTATGCATAATCATCGATATCGCTCTTTTCGAGTTATTTAATGCGAGAAACACGTTATCTGGTGTTTTGACCACTCCACAGTGCGTTTGATATGCAGAACCGGCGACATCTTGGTTTTCGTCAGGTTTCAAGCTGAGATATGCATTTTCTGCGATAATCTTGGTGAGACTTCTGTCAGAAGTATGCAGGATCTTCGAGAACGCTCCTATCGAGCTATTTAATGCAAGAAACACGTTATCTGCTATTTTTACCACTCCACAGTGCGTTTGATATGCGGAAACTGCGATATCTTCGTTTTCGTGGGGTTTCCAGCTGAGACATGCATTTTCTGCGATAATCTTGGATATTCTTCTGTGAGAAGTATGGAGAATCACCGAAATCGCCGTTTTCGTGCTATTGAATGCGAAAAACACGTTTTATGGTGTTTTCAGCACCCCACAGTGCGTTTGATGTGCAGAACCGGCGACATCTTGATTTTCGTGAGGTTTCAAGCTGAGATATGCATTTTCTGCGATAATATTGATGAGACTTCTGTCCGAAGTATGCAGAATTATCGATATCGCTCTTTTCGAGCTATTTAATGCGAGAAACACGTTTTCTGGTGTTTTCACCACTCCACAGTGCGTTGGATATGCAGAACCGGAGATATTTTGGTTTTAGTCGAGTTTCAAGCTGAGATATGCATTTTCTGCGATAATATTGGTGAGACTTCAGTCAGAAGTATGCAGAATCACCCAGATCGCGGGTTTCGAGCTATTTAATGCGAGCAACACGTTATCTGGTTGTTTTCACCACTCCACAGTGCGTTTGATATGCAGAACCGGCGTCATCTTGATTTTCGTGAGGTTTCAAGCTGAGATATGCAGTTTGTACGATAATCTTGTTGAGACTTCTGTCCGAAGTATGAAGAATCATCGAGATCGCTCTATTCGAGCTATTTAATGCGAGAAACACGTTTTCTGGTGTTTTGACCACTCCACAGTGCGTTTGATATGTAGAGCCGCCGATAACTTGGTTTTCGTGGGGTATCCAGTTGAAATATGCATTTTCTGCGATACTCTTGGTGTTTCATCTATGAGAAGTATGCAGAATCATCGAGAACGCTCTTTTCGAGATAGTTAATGCGAGAAACACGTTTTCTGGTGTTTTCAACATTCCACAGTGCGTCTGATATGCAGAACCGACGATATCTTGGTTTTCGTCGGGTTTCAAGCTGAGATATGCATTTTCTGCGATAATATTGGTGAGACTTCAGTCAGAAGTATGCAGAATCACCTAAATCGCTCGTTTCGAGCTATTTAATGCGAGAAACACGTTATCTGGTTGTTTTCACCACTCCACAGTGCGTTTGATATGCAGAACCGGCGTCATCTTGATTTTCGTGAGGTTTCAAGCTGAGATATGCATTTTCTGCGATAATATTGGTGAGACTTCTGTCCGAAGTATGCAGAATTATAGATATCGCTCTTTTCGAGCTATTTAATGCGAGATACACGTTATCTGGTGTTTTGACCACTCCACAGTGCGTTTGATATGTAGAGCCGCCGATAACTTGGTTTTCGTGGGGTTTCCAGCTGAAATATGCATTTTCTGCGATAATCTTGGTGCTTCATCTATGAGAAGTATGCAGAATCATCGAGAACGCTCTTTTCGAGCTAGTTAACGCGAAAAACACGTTTTCTGGTGTTTTAACCACTCCACAGTGCGTCTGTTATGTAGAACCGGCGATATCTTGGTTTTCGTAGGGTTTCCAGCTGAGATATGCATTTTCTGCGATAATTTGGTGAGTCTTCTGTCAGAAGTATGCAGAATCATCGAGATCGCTCTTTTCGAGCTAGTTAATGCGAGAAAAATCTTATCCGGTGTTTCCACTACTCCACAGTGCGTTTGATATGCAGAACCAGCGATATCTTGGCTTTCGTGGGGTTTCAAGCTGAGATATGCATTTTGTACGATAATCTTGTTGAGACTTCTGTCCGAAGTATGAAGAATCATCGAGATAGCTCTATTGGAGCTCTTTAATGCGAGAAACACGTTTTCTGGTGTTTTGACCACTCCACAGTGCGTTTGATATGTAGAGCCGCCGATAACTTGGTTTTCGTGGGGTTTCCAGTTGAAATATGCATTTTCTGCGATACTCTTGGTGTTTCATCTATGAGAAGTATGCACAATCATCGAGAACGCTCTTTTCGAGATAGTTAATGCGAGAAACACGTTTTCTGGTGTTTTCAACATTCCACAGTGCGTCTGATATGCAGAACCGACGATATCTTGGTTTTCGTCGGGTTTCAAGCTGAGATATGCATTTTCTGCGATAATATTGGTGAGACTTCAGTCAGAAGTATGCAGAATCACCTAGATCGCTCGTTTCGAGCTATTTAATGCGAGAAACATGTTATCTGGTTGTTTTCACCACTCCACAGTGCGTTTGATATGCAGAACCGGCGTCATCTTGATTTTCGTGAGGTTTCAAGCTGAGATATGCATTTTCTGCGATAATCTTGTTGAGACTTCTGTCCGAAGTATGCAGAATCATCGAGATCGCTCGTTTCGAGCTAGTTAGTGCGAGAAACACGTTATCTGGTGTTTTCAACACTCCACAGTGCGTTTGATATGCAGAACAGTACATATCTTGGTTTTCGTGGGGTTTCAAGCTGAGATATGCATTTTCTGCGATACTCTTGGTGAGACTTCAGTCAGAAGTATGCAGAATAATCTAGATCGTTCGTTTCGAGCTATTTAATGCGAGAAACACGTTATCTGGTGTATTGACCACTCCACACTGCGTTTGATATGCAGAACCGGCAATATCTTGATTTTCGTGGTGTTTCCAGCTGAGATATGCATTTTCTGCGATAATCTTGGTCAGTCTTCTGTCAGAAGTATGCAGAACCATCTAGATCGCTCTTTTCGAGCTATTTAATGCAAGAAACACGTTTTCTGGTGTATTCACCACTCCAGTGTACGTTTGACATGCAGAACCGGAGATATCTTGGTTTCGGTCGAGTTTCAAGCTGAGATATGCATTTTCTACGATAGTATTGGTGAGACCTCTGTCAGAAGTATGCAGAATCTTCGAGAACGCTCTATTCGAGCTACTTAATGCGAGAAACACGTTATCTGGTGTTTTGACCACTCCACTGTGCGTTTGATATGTAGAGCCGCCGATAACTTGGTTTTCGTGGGGTTTCCAGCTGAAATATGCATTTTCTGCGATAATCTTGGTGTTTCATCTTTGAGAAGTATGCAGAATAATCGAGAACGCTCTTTTCGAGCTAGTTAATGCGAGAAACACGTTTTCTGGTGTTTTCAGCACTCCACAGTGCGTCTGATATGCAGAACCGGCGATATCTTGATTTTCGTGGTGTTACCAGCTGAGATATGCATTTTCTGCGATAATCTTGGTGGGTCTTTTGTCAGAAGAATGCAGAATCATCTTGATCGCTCGTTTCGAGCTAGTTAGTGCGAGAAACACGTTATCTGGTGTTTTCAACACTCCACAGTGCGTTTGATATGCAGAACAGTACATATCTTGGTTTTCGTGGGGTTTCAAGCTGAGATATGCATTTTCTGCGATAATCTTGGTGTGTCTTTTGTCAGAAGAATGCAGAATCATCTTGATCGCTCTTTTCGAGCTACTTAATGCACGAAACAGGTTTTCTGGTGTTTTCACCACTCCACAGTACGTTTGAAATGCAGAACCGGAGATATCTTGGTTTCGGTCGGATTTCAAGCTGAGATATGCATTTTCTACGATAATCTTGGTGAGACTTCTGCAAGAAGTATGCAGAATCTTCGAGAACGCTCTTTGCGAGCTACTTAATGCGCGAAACACGTTTTCTGGTGTTTTCACCACTCCAAGGTACGTTTGGTGTGCAGAACCGGAGATAACTCGGTTTTCGTCGGGTTTCAAGCTGAGATATGCATTTTCTACGATAATCTTGGTGAGACTTCTGTCAGAAGTATGCAGGATCTTCGAGAACGCTCTTTTCGTGCTATTTAATGCGAGAAACACGTTATCTGGTGTTTTCACCACTCCACAGTGCGTTTGATATGCAGAACCGGCGATATCTTGATTTTCGTGGTGTTTCCAGCTGAGATATGCATTTTCTACGATAATGTTGGTGAGACTTCTGTCAGAAGTATGCAGAATCTTCGAGAACGCTCTTTTCGAGCTACTTAATGCGCGAAACACGTTTTCTGGTGTTTTCACCACTCCACGGTACGTTTGGTGTGCAGAACCGGAGATAACTCGGTTTTCGTCGGGTTTCAAGCTGAGATATGCATTTTTTACGATAATCTTGGAGAGACTTCTGTCACAAGTATGCAGGATCTTCGAGAACGCTCTTTTCGAGCTATTTAATGCGAGAAACACGTTATCTGGTGTTTTCACCACTCCACAGTGCGTTTGATATGCAGTACCAGCGATATCTTGGTTTTCGTGGGGTTTCAAGCTGAGATATGCATTTTTTACGATAATCTTGGTGAGACTTCTGTCCGAAGTATGCAGAATCATCGAGATCGCTCTATTCGAGCTATTTAATGCGAGAAACACGTTCTCTGGTTGTTTTCACCACTCCACAGTGCGTTTGATATGCAGAACCGGCAACATCTTGATTTTCGTGAGGTTTCGAGCTGAGATATGCATTTTCTGCGATAATATTGGTGAGACTTCAGTCAGAAGTATCCAGAATCATCTAGATCGCTCTTTTCGAGCTATTTAATGCGAAAAAAGAAGTTTTCTGGCGTTTCGACCACTCCACAGTGCGTTTGATATGTAGATCCGCCGATAACTTGGTTTTCATGGGGTTTCCAGCTGATATATGCATTTTCTGCGATAATCTTGGTGTTTCATCTATGAGACGTATGCAGAATCATCGAGAACGCTCGTTTCGAGCTACTTAATGCGAGAAACACGTTATCTGGTGTTTTCACCACTCCACAGTGCGTTTGATATGCAGAACCAGCGATATCTTGGCTTTCGTGGGGTTTCAAGCTGAGAAATGCATTTTCTGCGATAATATTGGTGAGACTTCAGTCAGAAGTATGCAGAATCATCTAGATCGCTCTTTTCGATCTATTTAATGCGAAAAAACACGTTTTCTGGTGTTTTCACCACTCCACAGTACGTTTGACATGCAGAACCGGAGATATCTTGGTTTCGGTCGGGTTTCAAGCAGAGATATGCATTTTCTACGATAACCTTGGTGAGACTTCTGTCAGAAGTATGCAGAATCTTCGAGAACGCTCTTTTCGAGCTATTTAATGCGAGAAACACGTTATCTGGTGTTTTCACCACTCCACAGTGCGTTTGATATGCAGTACCAGCGATATCTTGGTTTTCGTGGGGTTTCAAGCTGAGATATGCATTTTCTACGATAATCTTGGTGAGACTTCTGTCAGAAGTATGCAGGATCTTCGAGAACGCTATTTTCGAGCTATTTAATGCGAGAAACACGTTATCTGGTGTTTTCACCACTCCACAGTGCGTTTGATATGCAGAACCGGCGATATCTCGGTATTTGTGGGGTTTCAAGCTGAGATATGCATTTTCTGCGATAATCTTGGTGAGACTTCTGTTAGAAGTATGCAGAATCATCGAGATCGCACTTTTCGAGCTATTTAATGCGAGAAACACGTTATCTGGTGTTTTCACCACTCCACAGTGCGTTTGATATGCAGAACCGGCGACATCTTGGTTTTCGTGTGGTTTCAAGCTGAGATATGCATTTTCTGCGATAATCTTCGTGAGACTTCTGTTAGAAGTATGCAGAATCATCGAGATCGCTCTTTTCGAGCTAGTTAGTGCGAGAAACACGTTTTGTGGGGTTTTCACCACTCCACAGTTCGTTGGATATGCAGAACAGTAGATATCTTGGTTTTCGTGGGGTTTCAAGCAGAGATATGCATTTTCTGCGATAATCTTGGTGAGACTTCTGTTAGAAGTATGCAGCATCATCGAGATCGCACTTTTCGAGCTATTTAATGCGAGAAACACGTTATCTGGTGTTTTCACCACTCCACAGTGCGTTTGATATGCAGAACAGGCGATATCTTGATTTTCGTGGTGTTTCCAGCTGAGATATGCATTTTGTGCGATAATCTTGGTGGGTCTTTTGTCAGAAGTATGCAGAATCAACTAGATCGCTCTTTTCGAGCTACTTAATGCACGAAACACGTTTTCTGGAGTTTTCACCACTCCACAGTACGTTTGACATGCAGAACCGGAGATATCTTGGTTTCGGTCGGGTTTCAAGCTGAGATATGCATTTTCTGCGATAATCTTGTTGAGACTTCTGTCCGAAGTATGCAGAAAGGTCGAGAGCGCTCTTTTCGAGCTATTTACTGCTAGAAACACGTTTTCTGGGGTTTTCACCACTCGACATTTCGTTGGATATGCAGAACAGTAGATATCTTGCTTTTCGTGGGGTTTCAAGCAGAGATATGCATTTTGTGCGATAATCTTCTTGAGACTTCTGTCCGAAGTATGCAGAAAGGTCGAGAGCGCTCTTTTCGAGCTATTTAATGCGAGAAACTCGTTTTCTGGGGTTTTCACCACTCCACAGTTCGTTGGATATGCAGAACCGGCGATATCTTGGTTTTCGTGGGGTTTCAAGCTGAGATATGCATTTTCTGCGATAATCTTGGTGAGACTTCTGTCCGAAGGATGCTGAATCATCTAGATCGCTCTTTTCGATCTATTTCATGCGAAAAAACACGTTTTCTGGTGTTTTCACCACTCCACAGTACGTTTGACATGCAGAACCGGAGATATCTTGTTTTCGGTCGGGTTTCAAGCAGAGATATGCATTTTCTACGATAACCTTGGTGAGACTTCTGTCAGAAGTATGCAGAATCTTCGAGAACGCTCTTTTCGAGCTACTTAATGCGCGAAACACGTTATCTGGTGTTTTCACCACTCCACAGTGCGTTTGATATGCAGAACCAGCGATATCTTGGCTTTCGTGGGGTTTCAAGCTGAGAAATGCATTTTCTGCGATAATATTGGTGAGACTTCAGTCAGAAGTATGCAGAATCATCTAGATCGCTCTTTTCGATCTGTTTAATGCGAAAAAACACGTTTTCTGGTGTTTTCACCACTCCACAGTACGTTTGACATGCAGAACCGGAGATATCTTGGTTTCGGTCGGGTTTCAAGCAGAGATATGCATTTTCTACGATAACCTTGGTGAGACTTCTGTCAGAAGTATGCAGAATCTTCGAGAACGCTCTTTTCGAGCTACTTAATGCGCGAAACACGTTTTCTGGTGTTTTCCCCACTCCACGGTACGTTTGATGTGCAGAACCGGAGATAACTCGGTTTTCGTCAGGTTTCAAGCTGAGATATGCATTTTCTACGATAATCTTGGTGAGACTTCTGTCAGAAGTATGCAGGATCTTCGAGAACGCTCTTTTCGAGCTATTTAATGCGAGAAACACGTTATCTGGTGTTTTCACCACTCCACAGTGCGTTTGATATGCAGAACCGGCGATATCTCGGTATTTGTGGGGTTTCAAGCTGAGATATGCATTTTCTGCGATAATCTTGGTGAGACTTCTGTTAGAAGTATGCAGAATCATCGAGATCGCTCGTTTCGAGCTATTTAATGCGAGAAACACGTTATCAGGTGTTTTCACCACTCCACAGTGCGTTTGATATGCAAAACCGGCGACATCTTGGTTTTCGTGTGGTTTCAAGCTGAGATATGCATTTTCTGCGATAATCTTCGTGAGACTTCTGTTAGAAGTATGCAGAATCATCGAGATCGCACTCTTCGAGCTATTTAATGCGAGAAACACGTTATCTGGTGTTTTCACCACTCCACAGTGCGTTTGATATGCAGAACCGGCGACATCTTGGTTTTCGTGTGGTTTCAAGCTGAGATATGCATTTTCTGCGATAATCTTCGTGAGACTTCTGTTAGAAGTATGCAGAATCATCGAGATCGCTCTTTTCGAGCTAGTTAGTGCGAGAAACACGTTTTGTGGGGTTTTCACCACTCCACAGTTCGTTGGATATGCAGAACAGTAGATATCTTGGTTTTCGTGGGGTTTCAAGCAGAGATATGCATTTTCTGCGATAATCTTGGTGAGACTTCTGTTAGAAGTATGCAGAATAATCTAGATCGTTCGTTTCGAGCTATTTAATGCGAGAAACACGTTATCTGGTGTATTGACCACTCCACACTGCGTTTGATATGCAGTACCAGCGATATCTTGGTTTTCATGGGGTTTCAAGCTGAGATATGCAATTTTTACGATAATCTTGGTGAGACTTCTGTCCGAAGTATGCTGAATCATCGAGATCGCTCTTTTCGAGCTATTTAATGCGAGAAACACGTTCTCTGGTTGTTTTCACCACTCCACAGTGCGTTTGATCTGCAGAACAGGCGATATCTTGATTTTCGTGGTGTTTCCAACTGAGATATGCATTTTCTGCGATAATCTTGGTGGGTCTTTTGTCAGAAGTATGCAGAATCATCTTGATCGCTCTTTTCGAGCTACTTAATGCACGAAACACGTTTTCTGTTGTTTTCACCACATCACAGTACGTTTGACATGCAGAACCGGAGATATCTTGGTTTCGGTCGTATTTCAAGCTGAGATATGCATTTTCTACGATAACCCTGGTGAGACTTCTGCAAGAAGTATGCAGAATCTTCGAGAACGCTCTTTGCGAGCTACTTAATGCGCGAAACACGTTTTCTGGTGTTTTCACCACTCCACGGTACGTTTGGTGTGCAGAACCGGAGATAACTCGGTTTTCGTCGGGTTTCAAGCTGAGATATGCATTTTCTACGATAATCTTGGTGAGACTTCTGTCAGAAGTATGCAGGATCTTCGAGAACGCTCTTTTCGAGCTATTTAATGCGAGAAACACGTTATCTGGTGTTTTCACCACTCCACAGTGCGTTTGATATGCAGAACCGGCGATATCTCGGTATTTGTGGGGTTTCAAGCTGAGATATGCATTTTCTGCGATAATCTTGGTGAGACTTCTGTTAGAAGTATGCAGAATCATCGAGATCGCTCGTTTCGAGCTATTTAATGCGAGAAACACGTTATCTGGTGTTTTCACCACTCCACAGTGCGTTTGATATGCAGAACCGGCGACATCTTGGTTTTCGTGTGGTTTCAAGCTGAGATATGCATTTTCTGCGATAATCTTCGTGAGACTTCTGTTAGAAGTATGCAGAATCATCGAGATCGCACTTTTCGAGCTATTTAATGCGAGAAACACGTTATCTGGTGTTTTCACCACTCCACAGTGCGTTTGATATGCAGAACCGGCGACATCTTGGTTTTCGTGTGGTTTCAAGCTGAGATATGCATTTTCTGCGATAATCTTCGTGAGACTTCTGTTAGAAGTATGCAGAATCATCGAGATCGCTCTTTTCGAGCTAGTTAGTGCGAGAAACACGTTTTGTGGGGTTTTCACCACTCCACAGTTCGTTGGATATGCAGAACAGTAGATATCTTGGTTTTCGTGGGGTTTCAAGCAGAGATATGCATTTTCTGCGATAATCTTGGTGAGACTTCTGTTAGAAGTATGCAGCATCATCGAGATCGCACTTTTCGAGCTATTTAATGCGAGAAACACGTTATCTGGTGTTTTCACCACTCCACAGTGCGTTTGATATGCAGAACAGGCGATATCTTGATTTTCGTGGTGTTTCCAGCTGAGATATGCATTTTGTGCGATAATCTTGGTGGGTCTTTTGTCAGAAGTATGCAGAATCAACTAGATCGCTCTTTTCGAGCTACTTAATGCACGAAACACGTTTTCTGGAGTTTTCACCACTCCACAGTACGTTTGACATGCAGAACCGGAGATATCTTGGTTTCGGTCGGGTTTCAAGCTGAGATATGCATTTTCTGCGATAATCTTGGTGAGACTTCTGTCCGAAGTATGCTGAATCATCGATATCGCTCTTTTCGAGCTAGTTAGTGCGAGAAACACGTTATCTGGTGTTTTCACCACTCCACAGTGCGTTCGATATGCAGAACAGTACATATCTTGGTTTTCGTGGGGTTTCAAGCTGAGATATGCATTTTCTGCGATAATCTTGTTGAGACTTCTGTCCGAAGTATGCAGAAAGGTCGAGAGCGCTCTTTTCGAGCTATTTACTGCTAGAAACACGTTTTCTGGGGTTTTCACCACTCGACATTTCGTTGGATATGCAGAACAGTAGATATCTTGGTTTTCGTGGGGTTTCAAGCAGAGATATGCATTTTCTGCGATAATCTTCTTGAGACTTCTGTCCGAAGTATGCAGAAAGGTCGAGAGCGCTCTTTTCGAGCTATTTAATGCGAGAAACTCGTTTTCTGGGGTTTTCACCACTCCACAGTTCGTTGGATATGCAGAACCGGCGATATCTTGGTTTTCGTGGGGTTTCAAGCTGAGATATGCATTTTCTGCGATAATCTTGGTGAGACTTCTGTCCGAAGGATGCTGAATCATCTAGATCGCTCTTTTCGATCTATTTAATGCGAAAAAACACGTTTTCTGGTGTTTTCACCACTCCACAGTACGTTTGACATGCAGAACCGGAGATATCTTGGTTTCGGTCGGGTTTCAAGCAGAGATATGCATTTTCTACGATAACCTTGGTGAGACTTCTGTCAGAAGTATGCAGAATCTTCGAGAACGCTCTTTTCGTGCTACTTAATGCGCGAAACACGTTTTCTGGTGTTTTCCCCACTCCACGGTACGTTTGATGTGCAGAACCGGAGATAACTCGGTTTTCGTCAGGTTTCAAGCTGAGATATGCATTTTCTACGATAATCTTGGTGAGACTTCTGTCAGAAGTATGCAGGATCTTCGAGAACGCTCTTTTCGAGCTATTTAATGCAAGAAACACGTTATCTGGTGTTTTCACCACTCCACAGTGCGTTTGATATGCAGAACCGCCGATAACTTGGTTTTCATGGGGTTTCCAGCTGATATATGCATTTTCTGCGATAATCTTGGTGAGACTTCTGTCCGAAGGATGCTGAATCATCTAGATCGCTCTTTTCGATCTATTTAATGCGAAAAAACACGTTTTCTGGTGTTTTCACCACTCCACAGTACGTTTGACATGCAGAACCGGAGATATCTTGGTTTCGGTCGGGTTTCAAGCAGAGATATGCATTTTCTACGATAACCTTGGTGAGACTTCTGTCAGAAGTATGCAGAATCTTCGAGAACGCTCTTTTCGAGCTACTTAATGCGCGAAACACGTTATCTGGTGTTTTCACCACTCCACAGTGCGTTTGATATGCAGAACCAGCGATATCTTGGCTTTCGTGGGGTTTCAAGCTGAGAAATGCATTTTCTGCGATAATATTGGTGAGACATCAGTCAGAAGTATGCAGAATCATCTAGATCGCTCTTTTCGATCTATTTAATGCGAAAAAACACGTTTTCTGGTGTTTTCACCACTCCACAGTACGTTTGACATGCAGAACCGGAGATATCTTGGTTTCGGTCGGGTTTCAAGCAGAGATATGCATTTTCTACGATAACCTTGGTGAGACTTCTGTCAGAAGTATGCAGAATCTTCGAGAACGCTCTTTTCGAGCTACTTAATGCGCGAAACACGTTTTCTGGTGTTTTCCCCACTCCACGGTACGTTTGATGTGCAGAACCGGAGATAACTCGGTTTTCGTCAGGTTTCAAGCTGAGATATGCATTTTCTACGATAATCTTGGTGAGACTTCTGTCAGAAGTATGCAGGATCTTCGAGAACGCTCTTTTCGAGCTATTTAATGCGAGAAACACGTTATCTAGTGTTTTCACCACTCCACAGTGCGTTTGATATGCAGAACCGGCGATATCTCGGTATTTGTGGGGTTTCAAGCTGAGATATGCATTTTCTGCGATAATCTTGGTGAGACTTCTGTTAGAAGTATGCAGAATCATCGAGATCGCTCGTTTCGAGCTATTTAATGCGAGAAACACGTTATCTGGTGTTTTCACCACTCCACAGTGCGTTTGATATGCAAAACCGGCGACATCTTGGTTTTCGTGTGGTTTCAAGCTGAGATATGCATTTTCTGCGATAATCTTCGTGAGACTTCTGTTAGAAGTATGCAGAATCATCGAGATCGCACTTTTCGAGCTATTTAATGCGAGAAACACGTTATCTGGTGTTTTCACCACTCCACAGTGCGTTTGATATGCAGAACCGGCGACATCTTGGTTTTCATGGGGTTTCAAGCTGAGATATGCAATTTTTACGATAATCTTGGTGAGACTTCTGTCCGAAGTATGCTGAATCATCGATATCGCTCTTTTCGAGCTAGTTAGTGCGAGAAACACGTTATCTGGTGTTTTCACCACTCCACAGTGCGTTCGATATGCAGAACAGTACATATCTTGGTTTTCGTGGGGTTTCAAGCTGAGATATGCATTTTCTGCGATAATCTTGTTGAGACTTCTGTCCGAAGTATGCAGAAAGGTCGAGAGCGCTCTTTTCGAGCTATTTACTGCTAGAAACACGTTTTCTGGGGTTTTCACCACTCGACATTTCGTTGGATATGCAGAACAGTAGATATCTTGGTTTTCGTGGGGTTTCAAGCAGAGATATGCATTTTCTGCGATAATCTTCTTGAGACTTCTGTCCGAAGTATGCAGAAAGGTCGAGAGCGCTCTTTTCGAGCTATTTAATGCGAGAAACTCGTTTTCTGGGGTTTTCACCACTCCACAGTTCGTTGGATATGCAGAACCGGCGATATCTTGGTTTTCGTGGGGTTTCAAGCTGAGATATGCATTTTCTGCGATAATCTTGGTGAGACTTCTGTCCGAAGGATGCTGAATCATCTAGATCGCTCTTTTCGATCTATTTAATGCGAAAAAACACGTTTTCTGGTGTTTTCACCACTCCACAGTACGTTTGACATGCAGAACCGGAGATATCTTGGTTTCGGTCGGGTTTCAAGCAGAGATATGCATTTTCTACGATAACCTTGGTGAGACTTCTGTCAGAAGTATGCAGAATCTTCGAGAACGCTCTTTTCGAGCTACTTAATGCGCGAAACACGTTTTCTGGTGTTTTCCCCACTCCACGGTACGTTTGATGTGCAGAACCGGAGATAACTCGGTTTTCGTCAGGTTTCAAGCTGAGATATGCATTTTCTACGATAATCTTGGTGAGACTTCTGTCAGAAGTATGCAGGATCTTCGAGAACGCTCTTTTCGAGCTATTTAATGCAAGAAACACGTTATCTGGTGTTTTCACCACTCCACAGTGCGTTTGATATGCAGAACCGCCGATAACTTGGTTTTCATGGGGTTTCCAGCTGATATATGCATTTTCTGCGATAATCTTGGTGAGACTTCTGTCCGAAGGATGCTGAATCATCTAGATCGCTCTTTTCGATCTATTTAATGCGAAAAAACACGTTTTCTGGTGTTTTCACCACTCCACAGTACGTTTGACATGCAGAACCGGAGATATCTTGGTTTCGGTCGGGTTTCAAGCAGAGATATGCATTTTCTACGATAACCTTGGTGAGACTTCTGTCAGAAGTATGCAGAATCTTCGAGAACGCTCTTTTCGAGCTACTTAATGCGCGAAACACGTTATCTGGTGTTTTCACCACTCCACAGTGCGTTTGATATGCAGAACCAGCGATATCTTGGCTTTCGTGGGGTTTCAAGCTGAGAAATGCATTTTCTGCGATAATATTGGTGAGACATCAGTCAGAAGTATGCAGAATCATCTAGATCGCTCTTTTCGATCTATTTAATGCGAAAAAACACGTTTTCTGGTGTTTTCACCACTCCACAGTACGTTTGACATGCAGAACCGGAGATATCTTGGTTTCGGTCGGGTTTCAAGCAGAGATATGCATTTTCTACGATAACCTTGGTGAGACTTCTGTCAGAAGTATGCAGAATCTTCGAGAACGCTCTTTTCGAGCTACTTAATGCGCGAAACACGTTTTCTGGTGTTTTCCCCACTCCACGGTACGTTTGATGTGCAGAACCGGAGATAACTCGGTTTTCGTCAGGTTTCAAGCTGAGATATGCATTTTCTACGATAATCTTGGTGAGACTTCTGTCAGAAGTATGCAGGATCTTCGAGAACGCTCTTTTCGAGCTATTTAATGCGAGAAACACGTTATCTAGTGTTTTCACCACTCCACAGTGCGTTTGATATGCAGAACCGGCGATATCTCGGTATTTGTGGGGTTTCAAGCTGAGATATGCATTTTCTGCGATAATCTTGGTGAGACTTCTGTTAGAAGTATGCAGAATCATCGAGATCGCTCGTTTCGAGCTATTTAATGCGAGAAACACGTTATCTGGTGTTTTCACCACTCCACAGTGCGTTTGATATGCAAAACCGGCGACATCTTGGTTTTCGTGTGGTTTCAAGCTGAGATATGCATTTTCTGCGATAATCTTCGTGAGACTTCTGTTAGAAGTATGCAGAATCATCGAGATCGCACTTTTCGAGCTATTTAATGCGAGAAACACGTTATCTGGTGTTTTCACCACTCCACAGTGCGTTTGATATGCAGAACCGGCGACATCTTGGTTTTCGTGTGGTTTCAAGCTGAGATATGCATTTTCTGCGATAATCTTCGTGAGACTTCTGTTAGAAGTATGCAGAATCATCGAGATCGCTCTTTTCGAGCTAGTTAGTGCGAGAAACACGTTTTGTGGGGTTTTCACCACTCCACAGTTCGTTGGATATGCAGAACAGTAGATATCTTGGTTTTCGTGGGGTTTCAAGCAGAGATATGCATTTTCTGCGATAATCTTGGTGAGACTTCTGTTAGAAGTATGCAGCATCATCGAGATCGCACTTTTCGAGCTATTTAATGCGAGAAACACGTTATCTGGTGTTTTCACCACTCCACAGTGCGTTTGATATGCAGAACAGGCGATATCTTGATTTTCGTGGTGTTTCCAGCTGAGATATGCATTTTGTGCGATAATCTTGGTGGGTCTTTTGTCAGAAGTATGCAGAATCAACTAGATCGCTCTTTTCGAGCTACTTAATGCACGAAACACGTTTTCTGGAGTTTTCACCACTCCACAGTACGTTTGACATGCAGAACCGGAGATATCTTGGTTTCGGTCGGGTTTCAAGCTGAGATATGCATTTTCTGCGATAATCTTGTTGAGACTTCTGTCCGAAGTATGCAGAAAGGTCGAGAGCGCTCTTTTCGAGCTATTTACTGCTAGAAACACGTTTTCTGGGGTTTTCACCACTCGACATTTCGTTGGATATGCAGAACAGTAGATATCTTGGTTTTCGTGGGGTTTCAAGCAGAGATATGCATTTTCTGCGATAATCTTCTTGAGACTTCTGTCCGAAGTATGCAGAAAGGTCGAGAGCGCTCTTTTCGAGCTATTTAATGCGAGAAACTCGTTTTCTGGGGTTTTCACCACTCCACAGTTCGTTGGATATGCAGAACCGGCGATATCTTGGTTTTCGTGGGGTTTCAAGCTGAGATATGCATTTTCTGCGATAATCTTGGTGAGACTTCTGTCCGAAGGATGCTGAATCATCTAGATCGCTCTTTTCGATCTATTTAATGCGAAAAAACACGTTTTCTGGTGTTTTCACCACTCCACAGTACGTTTGACATGCAGAACCGGAGATATCTTGTTTTCGGTCGGGTTTCAAGCAGAGATATGCATTTTCTACGATAACCTTGGTGAGACTTCTGTCAGAAGTATGCAGAATCTTCGAGAACGCTCTTTTCGAGCTACTTAATGCGCGAAACACGTTATCTGGTGTTTTCACCACTCCACAGTGCGTTTGATATGCAGAACCAGCGATATCTTGGCTTTCGTGGGGTTTCAAGCTGAGAAATGCATTTTCTGCGATAATATTGGTGAGACTTCAGTCAGAAGTATGCAGAATCATCTAGATCGCTCTTTTCGATCTATTTAATGCGAAAAAACACGTTTTCTGGTGTTTTCACCACTCCACAGTACGTTTGACATGCAGAACCGGAGATATCTTGGTTTCGGTCGGGTTTCAAGCAGAGATATGCATTTTCTACGATAACCTTGGTGAGACTTCTGTCAGAAGTATGCAGAATCTTCGAGAACGCTCTTTTCGAGCTACTTAATGCGCGAAACACGTTTTCTGGTGTTTTCCCCACTCCACGGTACGTTTGATGTGCAGAACCGGAGATAACTCGGTTTTCGTCAGGTTTCAAGCTGAGATATGCATTTTCTACGATAATCTTGGTGAGACTTCTGTCAGAAGTATGCAGGATCTTCGAGAACGCTCTATTCGAGCTATTTAATGCGAGAAAATCGTTATCTGGTGTTTTCACCACTCCACAGTGCGTTTGATATGCAGAACCGGCGATATCTCGGTATTTGTGGGGTTTCAAGCTGAGATATGCATTTTCTGCGATAATCTTGGCGAGACTTCTGTTAGAAGTATGCAGAATCATCGAGATCGCTCGTTTCGAGCTATTTAATGCGAGAAACACGTTATCAGGTGTTTTCACCACTCCACAGTGCGTTTGATATGCAAAACCGGCGACATCTTGGTTTTCGTGTGGTTTCAAGCTGAGATATGCATTTTCTGCGATAATCTTCGTGAGACTTCTGTTAGAAGTATGCAGAATCATCGAGATCGCACTTTTCGAGCTATTTAATGCGAGAAACACGTTATCTGGTGTTTTCACCACTCCACAGTGCGTTTGATATGCAGAACCGGCGACATCTTGGTTTTCGTGTGGTTTCAAGCTGAGATATGCATTTTCTGCGATAATCTTCGTGAGACTTCTGTTAGAAGTATGCAGAATCATCGAGATCGCTCTTTTCGAGCTAGTTAGTGCGAGAAACACGTTTTGTGGGGTTTTCACCACTCCACAGTTCGTTGGATATGCAGAACAGTAGATATCTTGGTTTTCGTGGGGTTTCAAGCAGAGATATGCATTTTCTGCGATAATCTTGGTGAGACTTCTGTTAGAAGTATGCAGAATAATCTAGATCGTTCGTTTCGAGCTATTTAATGCGAGAAACACGTTATCTGGTGTATTGACCACTCCACACTGCGTTTGATATGCAGTACCAGCGATATCTTGGTTTTCATGGGGTTTCAAGCTGAGATATGCAATTTTTACGATAATCTTGGTGAGACTTCTGTCCGAAGTATGCTGAATCATCGAGATCGCTCTTTTCGAGCTATTTAATGCGAGAAACACGTTCTCTGGTTGTTTTCACCACTCCACAGTGCGTTTGATCTGCAGAACAGGCGATATCTTGATTTTCGTGGTGTTTCCAACTGAGATATGCATTTTCTGCGATAATCTTGGTGGGTCTTTTGTCAGAAGTATGCAGAATCATCTTGATCGCTCTTTTCGAGCTACTTAATGCACGAAACACGTTTTCTGTTGTTTTCACCACATCACAGTACGTTTGACATGCAGAACCGGAGATATCTTGGTTTCGGTCGTATTTCAAGCTGAGATATGCATTTTCTACGATAACCCTGGTGAGACTTCTGCAAGAAGTATGCAGAATCTTCGAGAACGCTCTTTGCGAGCTACTTAATGCGCGAAACACGTTTTCTGGTGTTTTCACCACTCCACGGTACGTTTGGTGTGCAGAACCGGAGATAACTCGGTTTTCGTCGGGTTTCAAGCTGAGATATGCATTTTCTACGATAATCTTGGAGAGACTTCTGTCACAAGTATGCAGGATCTTCGAGAACGCTCTTTTCGAGCTATTTAATGCGAGAAACACGTTATCTGGTGTTTTCACCACTCCACAGTGCGTTTGATATGCAGTACCAGCGATATCTTGGTTTTCGTGGGGTTTCAAGCTGAGATATGCAATTTTTACGATAATCTTGGTGAGACTTCTGTCCGAAGTATGCAGAATCATCGAGATCGCTCTGTTCGAGCTATTTAATGCTAGAAACACGTTCTCTGGTTGTTTTCACCACTCCACAGTGCGTTTGATATGCAGAACCAGCAACATCTTGATTTTCGTGAGGTTTCGAGCTGATATATGCATTTTCTGCGATAATATTTGTGAGACTTCAGTCAGAAGTATCCAGAATCATCTAGATCGCTCTTTTCGAGCTATTTAATGCGAAAAAACAAGTTTTCTGGTGTTTTGACCACTCCACAGTGCGTTTGATATGTAGATCCGCCGATAACTTGGTTTTCATGGGGTTTCCAGCTGATATATGCATTTTCTGCGATAATCTTGGTGTTTCATCTATGAGACGTATGCAGAATCATCGAGAACGCTCGTTTCGAGCTACTTAATGCGAGAAACACGTTATCTGGTGTTTTCACCACTCCACAGTGCGTTTGATATGCAGAACCAGCGATATCTTGGCTTTCGTGGGGTTTCAAGCTGAGAAATGCATTTTCTGCGATAATATTGGTGAGACATCAGTCAGAAGTATGCAGAATCTTCGAGAACGCTCTTTTCGAGCTACTTAATGCGCTAAACACGTTTTCTGGTGTTTTCCCCACTCCACGGTACGTTTGATGTGCAGAACCGGAGATAACTCGGTTTTCGTCAGGTTTCAAGCTGAGATATGCATTTTCTACGATAACCTTGGTGAGACTTCTGTCAGAAGTATGCAGGATCTTCGAGAACGCTCTTTTCGAGCTATTTAATGCGAGAAACACGTTATCTGGTGTTTTCACCACTCCACAGCGCGTTTGATATGCAGAACCGGCGATATCTCGGTTTTTGTGGGGTTTCAAGCTGAGATATGCATTTTCTGCGATAATCTTGGTGAGACTTCTGTTAGAAGGATGCAGAAGCATCGAGATCGCTCGTTTCGAGCTTGTTATTGCGAGAAAAACATTATGCGGTGTTTTCACCACTCCACAGTGCGTTTGATATGCAGAACCAGCGATATCTTGGTTTTCGTGGGGTTTCAAGCTGAGATATGCATTTTCTGCGATAATCTTGGTGTTTCATCTATGAGACGTATGCAGAATCATCGAGAACGCTCGTTTCGAGCTACTTAATGCGAGAAACACGTTATCTGGTGTTTTCACCACTCCACAGTGCGTTTGATATGCAGAACAGGCGATATCTTGATTTTCGTGGTGTTTCCAGCTGAGATATGCATTTTGTGCGATAATCTTGGTGAGACTTCTGTCCGAAGTATGCTGAATCATCGATATCGCTCTTTTCGAGCTAGTTAGTGCGAGAAACACGTTATCTGGTGTTTTCACCACTCCACAGTGCGTTTGATATGCAAAACCGGCGACATCTTGGTTTTCGTGTGGTTTCAAGCTGAGATATGCATTTTCTGCGATAATCTTCGTGAGACTTCTGTTAGAAGTATGCAGAATCATCGAGATCGCACTTTTCGAGCTATTTAATGCGAGAAACACGTTATCTGGTGTTTTCACCACTCCACAGTGCGTTTGATATGCAGAACCGGCGACATCTTGGTTTTCGTGTGGTTTCAAGCTGAGATATGCATTTTCTGCGATAATCTTCGTGAGACTTCTGTTAGAAGTATGCAGAATCATCGAGATCGCTCTTTTCGAGCTAGTTAGTGCGAGAAACACGTTTTGTGGGGTTTTCACCACTCCACAGTTCGTTGGATATGCAGAACAGTAGATATCTTGGTTTTCGTGGGGTTTCAAGCAGAGATATGCATTTTCTGCGATAATCTTGGTGAGACTTCTGTTAGAAGTATGCAGCATCATCGAGATCGCACTTTTCGAGCTATTTAATGCGAGAAACACGTTATCTGGTGTTTTCACCACTCCACAGTGCGTTTGATATGCAGAACAGGCGATATCTTGGTTTTCGTGTGGTTTCAAGCTGAGATATGCATTTTCTGCGATAATCTTCGTGAGACTTCTGTTAGAAGTATGCAGAATCATCGAGATCGCTCTTTTCGAGCTAGTTAGTGCGAGAAACACGTTTTGTGGGGTTTTCACCACTCCACAGTTCGTTGGATATGCAGAACAGTAGATATCTTGGTTTTCGTGGGGTTTCAAGCTGAGATATGCATTTTCTGCGATAATCTTGGTGAGACTTCTGTTAGAAGTATGCAGAATAATCTAGATCGTTCGTTTCGAGCTATTTAATGCGAGAAACACGTTATCTGGTGTATTGACCACTCCACACTGCGTTTGATATGCAGTACCAGCGATATCTTGGTTTTCATGGGGTTTCAAGCTGAGATATGCAATTTTTACGATAATCTTGGTGAGACTTCTGTCCGAAGTATGCTGAATCATCGAGATCGCTCTTTTCGAGCTATTTAATGCGAGAAACACGTTCTCTGGTTGTTTTCACCACTCCACAGTGCGTTTGATCTGCAGAACAGGCGATATCTTGATTTTCGTGGTGTTTCCAACTGAGATATGCATTTTCTGCGATAATCTTGGTGGGTCTTTTGTCAGAAGTATGCAGAATCATCTTGATCGCTCTTTTCGAGCTACTTAATGCACGAAACACGTTTTCTGTTGTTTTCACCACATCACAGTACGTTTGACATGCAGAACCGGAGATATCTTGGTTTCGGTCGTATTTCAAGCTGAGATATGCATTTTCTACGATAACCCTGGTGAGACTTCTGCAAGAAGTATGCAGAATCTTCGAGAACGCTCTTTGCGAGCTACTTAATGCGCGAAACACGTTTTCTGGTGTTTTCACCACTCCACGGTACGTTTGGTGTGCAGAACCGGAGATAACTCGGTTTTCGTCGGGTTTCAAGCTGAGATATGCATTTTCTACGATAATCTTGGAGAGACTTCTGTCACAAGTATGCAGGATCTTCGAGAACGCTCTTTTCGAGCTATTTAATGCGAGAAACACGTTATCTGGTGTTTTCACCACTCCACAGTGCGTTTGATATGCAGTACCAGCGATATCTTGGTTTTCGTGGGGTTTCAAGCTGAGATATGCAATTTTTACGATAATCTTGGTGAGACTTCTGTCCGAAGTATGCAGAATCATCGAGATCGCTCTGTTCGAGCTATTTAATGCGAGAAACACGTTCTCTGGTTGTTTTCACCACTCCACAGTGCGTTTGATATGCAGAACCAGCAACATCTTGATTTTCGTGAGGTTTCGAGCTGATATATGCATTTTCTGCGATAATATTTGTGAGACTTCAGTCAGAAGTATCCAGAATCATCTAGATCGCTCTTTTCGAGCTATTTAATGCGAAAAAACAAGTTTTCTGGTGTTTTGACCACTCCACAGTGCGTTTGATATGTAGATCCGCCGATAACTTGGTTTTCATGGGGTTTCCAGCTGATATATGCATTTTCTGCGATAATCTTGGTGTTTCATCTATGAGACGTATGCAGAATCATCGAGAACGCTCGTTTCGAGCTACTTAATGCGAGAAACACGTTATCTGGTGTTTTCACCACTCCACAGTGCGTTTGATATGCAGAACCAGCGATATCTTGGCTTTCGTGGGGTTTCAACCTGAGAAATGCATTTTCTGCGATAATATTGGTGAGACATCAGTCAGAAGTATGCAGAATCTTCGAGAACGCTCTTTTCGAGCTACTTAATGCGCTAAACACGTTTTCTAGTGTTTTCCCCACTCCACGGTACGTTTGATGTGCAGAACCGGAGATAACTCGGTTTTCGTCAGGTTTCAAGCTGAGATATGCATTTTCTACGATAACCTTGGTGAGACTTCTGTCAGAAGTATGCAGGATCTTCGAGAACGCTCTTTTCGAGCTATTTAATGCGAGAAACACGTTATCTGGTGTTTTCACCACTCCACAGCGCGTTTGATATGCAGAACCGGCGATATCTCGGTTTTTGTGGGGTTTCAAGCTGAGATATGCATTTTCTGCGATAATCTTGGTGAGACTTCTGTTAGAAGGATGCAGAAGCATCGAGATCGCTCGTTTCGAGCTTGTTATTGCGAGAAAAACATTATGCGGTGTTTTCACCACTCCACAGTGCGTTTGATATGCAGAACCAGCGATATCTTGGTTTTCGTGGGGTTTCAAGCTGAGATATGCATTTTCTGCGATAATCTTGGTGTTTCATCTATGAGACGTATGCAGAATCATCGAGAACGCTCGTTTCGAGCTACTTAATGCGAGAAACACGTTATCTGGTGTTTTCACCACTCCACAGTGCGTTTGATATGCAGAACAGGCGATATCTTGATTTTCGTGGTGTTTCCAGCTGAGATATGCATTTTGTGCGATAATCTTGGTGAGACTTCTGTCCGAAGTATGCTGAATCATCGATATCGCTCTTTTCGAGCTAGTTAGTGCGAGAAACACGTTATCTGGTGTTTTCACCACTCCACAGTGCGTTTGATATGCAAAACCGGCGACATCTTGGTTTTCGTGTGGTTTCAAGCTGAGATATGCATTTTCTGCGATAATCTTCGTGAGACTTCTGTTAGAAGTATGCAGAATCATCGAGATCGCACTTTTCGAGCTATTTAATGCGAGAAACACGTTATCTGGTGTTTTCACCACTCCACAGTGCGTTTGATATGCAGAACCGGCGACATCTTGGTTTTCGTGTGGTTTCAAGCTGAGATATGCATTTTCTGCGATAATCTTCGTGAGACTTCTGTTAGAAGTATGCAGAATCATCGAGATCGCTCTTTTCGAGCTAGTTAGTGCGAGAAACACGTTTTGTGGGGTTTTCACCACTCCACAGTTCGTTGGATATGCAAAACCGGCGACATCTTGGTTTTCGTGTGGTTTCAAGCTGAGATATGCATTTTCTGCGATAATCTTCGTGAGACTTCTGTTAGAAGTATGCAGAATCATCGAGATCGCACTTTTCGAGCTATTTAATGCGAGTAACACGTTATCTGGTGTTTTCACCACTCCACAGTGCGTTTGATATGCAGAACCGGCGACATCTTGGTTTTCGTGTGGTTTCAAGCTGAGATATGCATTTTCTGCGATAATCTTCGTGAGACTTCTGTTAGAAGTATGCAGAATCATCGAGATCGCTCTTTTCGAGCTAGTTAGTGCGAGAAACACGTTTTGTGGGGTTTTCACCACTCCACAGTTCGTTGGATATGCAGAACAGTAGATATCTTGGTTTTCGTGGGGTTTCAAGCAGAGATATGCATTTTCTGCGATAATCTTGGTGAGACTTCTGTTAGAAGTATGCAGCATCATCGAGATCGCACTTTTCGAGCTATTTAATGCGAGAAACACGTTATCTGGTGTTTTCACCACTCCACAGTGCGTTTGATATGCAGAACAGGCGATATCTTGGTTTTCGTGTGGTTTCAAGCTGAGATATGCATTTTCTGCGATAATCTTCGTGAGACTTCTGTTAGAAGTATGCAGAATCATCGAGATCGCTCTTTTCGAGCTAGTTAGTGCGAGAAACACGTTTTGTGGGGTTTTCACCACTCCACAGTTCGTTGGATATGCAGAACAGTAGATATCTTGGTTTTCGTGGGGTTTCAAGCTGAGATATGCATTTTCTGCGATAATCTTGGTGAGACTTCTGTTAGAAGTATGCAGAATAATCTAGATCGTTCGTTTCGAGCTATTTAATGCGAGAAACACGTTATCTGGTGTATTGACCACTCCACACTGCGTTTGATATGCAGTACCAGCGATATCTTGGTTTTCATGGGGTTTCAAGCTGAGATATGCAATTTTTACGATAATCTTGGTGAGACTTCTGTCCGAAGTATGCTGAATCATCGAGATCGCTCTTTTCGAGCTATTTAATGCGAGAATCACGTTCTCTGGTTGTTTTCACCACTCCACAGTGCGTTTGATCTGCAGAACAGGCGATATCTTGATTTTCGTGGTGTTTCCAACTGAGATATGCATTTTCTGCGATAATCTTGGTGGGTCTTTTGTCAGAAGTATGCAGAATCATCTTGATCGCTCTTTTCGAGCTACTTAATGCACGAAACACGTTTTCTGTTGTTTTCACCACATCACAGTACGTTTGACATGCAGAACCGGAGATATCTTGGTTTCGGTCGTATTTCAAGCTGAGATATGCATTTTCTACGATAACCCTGGTGAGACTTCTGCAAGAAGTATGCAGAACCTTCGAGAACGCTCTTTGCGAGCTACTTAATGCGCGAAACACGTTTTCTGGTGTTTTCACCACTCCACGGTACGTTTGGTGTGCAGAACCGGAGATAACTCGGTTTTCGTCGGGTTTCAAGCTGAGATATGCATTTTCTACGATAATCTTGGAGAGACTTCTGTCACAAGTATGCAGGATCTTCGAGAACGCTCTTTTCGAGCTATTTAATGCGAGAAACACGTTATCTGGTGTTTTCACCACTCCACAGTGCGTTTGATATGCAGTACCAGCGATATCTTGGTTTTCGTGGGGTTTCAAGCTGAGATATGCAATTTTTACGATAATCTTGGTGAGACTTCTGTCCGAAGTATGCAGAATCATCGAGATCGCTCTGTTCGAGCTATTTAATGCGAGAAACACGTTCTCTGGTTGTTTTCGCCACTCCACAGTGCGTTTGATATGCAGAACCAGCAACATCTTGATTTTCGTGAGGTTTCGAGCTGATATATGCATTTTCTGCGATAATATTTGTGAGACTTCAGTCAGAAGTATCCAGAATCATCTAGATCGCTCTTTTCGAGCTATTTAATGCGAAAAAACAAGTTTTCTGGTGTTTTGACCACTCCACAGTGCGTTTGATATGTAGATCCGCCGATAACTTGGTTTTCATGGGGTTTCCAGCTGATATATGCATTTTCTGCGATAATCTTGGTGTTTCATCTATGAGACGTATGCAGAATCATCGAGAACGCTCGTTTCGAGCTACTTAATGCGAGAAACACGTTATCTGGTGTTTTCACCACTCCACAGTGCGTTTGATATGCAGAACCAGCGATATCTTGGCTTTCGTGGGGTTTCAAGCTGAGAAATGCATTTTCTGCGATAATATTGGTGAGACATCAGTCAGAAGTATGCAGAATCTTCGAGAACGCTCTTTTCGAGCTACTTAATGCGCTAAACACGTTTTCTGGTGTTTTCCCCACTCCACGGTACGTTTGATGTGCAGAACCGGAGATAACTCGGTTTTCGTCAGGTTTCAAGCTGAGATATGCATTTTCTACGATAACCTTGGTGAGACTTCTGTCAGAAGTATGCAGGATCTTCGAGAACGCTCTTTTCGAGCTATTTAATGCGAGAAACACGTTATCTGGTGTTTTCACCACTCCACAGCGCGTTTGATATGCAGAACCGGCGATATCTCGGTTTTCGTGGGGTTTCAAGCTGAGATATGCATTTTCTGCGATAATCTTGGTGAGACTTCTGTTAGAAGGATGCAGAAGCATCGAGATCGCTCGTTTCGAGCTAGTTATTGCGAGAAAAACATTATGCGGTGTTTTCACCACTCCACAGTGCGTTTGATATGCAGAACCAGCGATATCTTGGTTTTCGTGGGGTTTCAAGCTGAGATATGCATTTTCTGCGATAATCTTGGTGTTTCATCTATGAGACGTATGCAGAATCATCGAGAACGCTCGTTTCGAGCTACTTAATGCGAGAAACACGTTATCTGGTGTTTTCACCACTCCACAGTGCGTTTGATATGCAGAACAGGCGATATCTTGATTTTCGTGGTGTTTCCAGCTGAGATATGCATTTTGTGCGATAATCTTGGTGAGACTTCTGTCCGAAGTATGCTGAATCATCGATATCGCTCTTTTCGAGCTAGTTAGTGCGAGAAACACGTTATCTGGTGTTTTCACCACTCCACAGTGCGTTTGATATGCAAAACCGGCGACATCTTGGTTTTCGTGTGGTTTCAAGCTGAGATATGCATTTTCTGCGATAATCTTCGTGAGACTTCTGTTAGAAGTATGCAGAATCATCGAGATCGCACTTTTCGAGCTATTTAAAGCGAGAAACACGTTATCCGGTGTTTTCACCACTCCACAGTGCGTTTGATATGCAGAACCGGCGACATCTTGGTTTTCGTGTGGTTTCAAGCTGAGATATGCATTTTCTGCGATAATCTTCGTGAGACTTCTGTTAGAAGTATGCAGAATCATCGAGATCGCTCTTTTCGAGCTAGTTAGTGCGAGAAACACGTTTTGTGGGGTTTTCACCACTCCACAGTTCGTTGGATATGCAGAACAGTAGATATCTTGGTTTTCGTGGGGTTTCAAGCAGAGATATGCATTTTCTGCGATAATCTTGGTGAGACTTCTGTTAGAAGTATGCAGCATCATCGAGATCGCACTTTTCGAGCTATTTAATGCGAGAAACACGTTATCTGGTGTTTTCACCACTCCACAGTGCGTTTGATATGCAGAACAGGCGATATCTTGATTTTCGTGGTGTTTCCAGCTGAGATATGCATTTTGTGCGATAATCTTGGTGGGTCTTTTGTCAGAAGTATGCAGAATCAACTAGATCGCTCTTTTCGAGCTACTTAATGCACGAAACACGTTTTCTGGAGTTTTCACCACTCCACAGTACGTTTGACATGCAGAACCGGAGATATCTTGGTTTCGGTCGGGTTTCAAGCTGAGATATGCATTTTCTGCGATAATCTTGGTGAGACTTCTGTTAGAAGTATGCAGAATCATCGAGATCGCTCGTTTCGAGCTATTTAATGCGAGAAACACGTTATCTGGTGTTTTCACCACTCCACAGTGCGTTTGATATGCAAAACCGGCGACATCTTGGTTTTCGTGTGGTTTCAAGCTGAGATATGCATTTTCTGCGATAATCTTCGTGAGACTTCTGTTAGAAGTATGCAGAATCATCGAGATCGCACTTTTCGAGCTATTTAATTCGAGAAACACGTTATCTGGTGTTTTCACCACTCCACAGTGCGTTTGATATGCAGAACCGGCGACATCTTGGTTTTCGTGTGGTTTCAAGCTGAGATATGCATTTTCTGCGATAATCTTCGTGAGACTTCTGTTAGAAGTATGCAGAATCATCGAGATCGCTCTTTTCGAGCTAGTTAGTGCGAGAAACACGTTTTGTGGGGTTTTCACCACTCCACAGTTCGTTGGATATGCAGAACAGTAGATATCTTGGTTTTCGTGGGGTTTCAAGCAGAGATATGCATTTTCTGCGATAATCTTGGTGAGACATCTGTTAGAAGTATGCAGCATCATCGAGATCGCACTTTTCGAGCTATTTAATGCGAGAAACACGTTATCTGGTGTTTTCACCACTCCACAGTGCGTTTGATATGCAGAACAGGCGATATCTTGATTTTCGTGGTGTTTCCAGCTGAGATATGCATTTTGTGCGATAATCTTGGTGGGTCTTTTGTCAGAAGTATGCAGAATCAACTAGATCGCTCTTTTCGAGCTACTTAATGCACGAAACACGTTTTCTGGAGTTTTCACCACTCCACAGTACGTTTGACATGCAGAACCGGAGATATCTTGGTTTCGGTCGGGTTTCAAGCTGAGATATGCATTTTCTGCGATAATCTTGGTGAGACTTCTGTCCGAAGTATGTTGAATCATCGATATCGCTCTTTTCGAGCTAGTTAGTGCGAGAAACACGTTATCTGGTGTTTTCACCACTCCACAGTGCGTTCGATATGCAGAACAGTACATATCTTGGTTTTCGTGGGGTTTCAAGCTGAGATATGCATTTTCTGCGATAATCTTGTTGAGACTTCTGTCCGAAGTATGCAGAAAGGTCGAGAGCGCTCTTTTCGAGCTATTTACTGCTAGAAACACGTTTTCTGGGGTTTTCACCACTCGACATTTCGTTGGATATGCAGAACAGTAGATATCTTGGTTTTCGTGGGGTTTCAAGCAGAGATATGCATTTTCTGCGATAATCTTCTTGAGACTTCTGTCCGAAGTATGCAGAAAGGTCGAGAGCGCTCTTTTCGAGCTATTTAATGCGAGAAACTCGTTTTCTGGGGTTTTCACCACTCCACAGTTCGATGGATATGCAGAACCGGCGATATCTTGGTTTTCGTGGGGTTTCAAGCTGAGATATGCATTTTCTGCGATAATCTTGGTGAGACTTCTGTCCGGAGGATGCTGAATCATCGATATCGCTCTTTTCGAGCTAGTTAGTGCGAGAAACACGTTATCTGGCGTTTTCGCCACTCCACAGTGCGTTCGATATGCAGAACAGTACATATCTTGGTTTTCGTGGGGTTTCAAGCTGAGATATGCATTTTCTGCGATAATCTTGGTGAGACTTCTGTTAGAAGTATGCAGAAGCATCGAGATCGCTCGTTTCGAGCCATTTAATGCGAGAAACACGTTATCTGGTGTTATCACCACACCACAGTGCGTTTGATATGCAGAACCGGCGATATCTTGGTTTTCGTGGGGTTTCAAGCTGAGATATGCATTTTCTGCGATCATCTTGGTGAGACTTCTGTCCGAAGTATGCTGAATCATCGATATCGCTCTTTTCGAGCTAGTTAGTGCGAGAAACACGTTATCTGGTGTTTTCACCACTCCACAGTGCGGTCGATATGCAGAACAGTACATATCTTGGTTTTCGTGGGGTTTCAAGCTGAGATATGCATTTTCTGCGATAATCTTGTTGAGACTTCTGTCCGAAGTATGCAGAAAGGTCGAGAGCGCTCGTTTCGAGCTATTTATTGCTAGAAACACGTTTTCTGTGGTTTTCACCACTCGACAGTTCGTTGGATATGCAGAACAGTAGATATCTTGGTTTTCGTGGGGTTTCAAGCAGAGATATGCATTTTCTGCGATAATCTTGGTGAGACTTCTGTTAGAAGAATGCAGAATCATCTTGATCGCTCTTTTCGAGCTACTTAATGCACGAAACAGGTTTTCTGGTGTTTTCACCACTCCACAGTACGTTTGAAATGCAGAACCGGAGATATCTTGGTTTCGGTCGGGTTTTAGGCTGAGATATGCATTTTCTACGATAACCCTGGTGAGACTTCTGTCAGAAGTACGCAGAATCTTCGAGAACGCTCTTTTCGAGCTACTTAATGCGCGAAACACGTTTTCTGGTGTTTTCACCAGTCCAAGGTACGTTTGGTGTGCAGAACCGGAGATAACACGGTTTTCGTCGGGTTTCAAGCTGAGATATGCATTTTCTACGATAATCTTGGTGAGACTTCTGTCAGAAGTATGCAGAATAATCTAGATCGTTCGTTTCGAGCTATTTAATGCGAGAAACACGTTATCTGGTGTATTGACCACTCCACACTGCGTTTGATATGCAGTACCAGCGATATCTTGGTTTTCATGGGGTTTCAAGCTGAGATATGCAATTTTTACGATAATCTTGGTGAGACTTCTGTCCGAAGTATGCTGAATCATCGAGATCGCTCTTTTCGAGCTATTTAATGCGAGAAACACGTTCTCTGGTTGTTTTCACCACTCCACAGTGCGTTTGATCTGCAGAACAGGCGATATCTTGATTTTCGTGGTGTTTCCAACTGAGATATGCATTTTCTGCGATAATCTTGGTGGGTCTTTTGTCAGAAGTATGCAGAATCATCTTGATCGCTCTTTTCGAGCTACTTAATGCACGAAACACGTTTTCTGTTGTTTTCACCACATCACAGTACGTTTGACATGCAGAACCGGAGATATCTTGGTTTCGGTCGGATTTCAAGCTGAGATATGCATATTCTACGATAACCCTGGTGAGACTTCTGCAAGAAGTATGCAGAATCTTCGAGAACGCTCTTTGCGAGCTACTTAATGCGCGAAACACGTTTTCTGGTGTTTTCACCACTCCACGGTACGTTTGGTGTGCAGAACCGGAGATAACTCGGTTTTCGTCGGGTTTCAAGCTGAGATATGCATTTTCTACGATAATCTTGGAGAGACTTCTGTCACAAGTATGCAGGATCTTCGAGAACGCTCTTTTCGAGCTATTTAATGCGAGAAACACGTTATCTGGTGTTTTCACCACTCCACAGTGCGTTTGATATGCAGTACCAGCGATATCTTGGTTTTCGTGGGGTTTCAAGCTGAGATATGCATTTTTTACGATAATCTTGGTGAGACTTCTGTCCGAAGTATGCAGAATCATCGAGATCGCTCTGTTCGAGCTATTTAATGCGAGAAACACGTTCTCTGGTTGTTTTCACCACTCCACAGTGCGTTTGATATGCAGAACCAGCAACATCTTGATTTTCGTGGTGTTTCCAACTGAGATATGCATTTTCTGCGATAATCTTGGTGAGACTTCTGTCCGACGTATGCTGAATCATCGAGATCGCTCTTTTCGAGCTATTTAATGCGAGAAACACGTTTTCTGGTGTTTTCACCACACCACAGTCCGTTTTATGTGCACAACCGGAGATAACTTGGTTTTCGTGAGGTTTCAAGCTGAGATATGCATTTTCTGCGATAATCTTGGTGAGACTTCAGTCAGAAGTATGCAGAATCTTCGAGAACGCTCTTTTCGAGCTACTTAATGCGAGAAACACGTTTTCTGGTGGTTTCACCACTCCACAGTGCGTTTGATATGCAGAACCGGCGACATCTTGGATTTCGTCGGGGTTCATGCTGAGATATGCACATTCTACGATAATCTTGGTGAGACTTCTGTCAGAAGTATGCAGAATCATCTAGATCGCTCTTTTCGAGCTATGTAATGCGAAAAAACAAGTTTTCTGGTGTTTTCACCACTCCACAGTGCGTTTGATATGCAGAACCGGCGACATCTTGGATTTCGTCGGGGTTCAAGCTGAGATATGCACATTCTACGATAATCTTGGTGAGACTTCTGTCAGTAGTATGCAGAATCATCGAGACCCCTCTTTTCGAGCTATTTAATGCGAGAAACACGTTATCTGGTGTTTTCACCGCTCCACAGTGCGTTTGATATGCAGAACCGGCGACATCTTGGATTTCGTCGGGGTTCAAGCTGAGAAAGGCACATTCTACGATAATCTTGGTGAGACTTCTGTCAGAAGTATGCAGAATCATCTAGATCGATCTTTTCGAGCTATTTAATGCCAGACACACGTTTTCTGGTGTATTCCCCACTCCACAGTACGTTTGAAATGCAGAACCGTAGATATCTTGGTTTCGGTCGGGTTTCAAGCCGAGATATGCATTTTCTACGATATTCTTGGTGAGACGTCTGTCAGAAGTATGCAGAATCATCGGGATCGCTCTTTTCGTGCTATTTAATGCGAGAAAGACGTTATCTGGTGTTTTCACCACTCCACAGTGCGTTTGATATGCAGAAGCGGCGACAACTTGATTTTCGTGAGATTTCCAGCTGAGGTATGCATTTTCTGCGATAATCTTGGTGAGACTTCAGTCAGAAGTATGCAGAATCATCTAGATCGCTCTTTTCGAGCTATTTAAATCGAGAAACAAGTTTTCTGGTGTTTTCGCCACCCCACAGTGCGTTTGATATGCAGAACCGGAGATATCTTGGTTTCGGTCGGGTTTCAAGCTGAGATATGCATTTTCTGTGATAATCTTGGTGAGACTTCTGTCAGAAGTATGCAGAATCATCTAGATCGCTCTTTTCGAGCTATTTAATTCGAGAAACACGTTTTCTGGTGTTTTCACCACACCACAGTCCGTTTGATGTGCAGAACCGGAGATAACTTGGTTTTCGTGAGGATTCAAGCTGAGATATGCATTTCCTGCGATATTCTTATTGAGACTTCTGTCCGAAGTATGCTGAATCATCGAGATCGCCCTTTTCGAGCTAGTTAGTGCGAGAAACACGTTATCTGTTGTTTTCACCGCACAACAGTGCGTTTGATATGCAGAACAGTACATATCTTGGTTTTCGTGGGGTTTCAAGCTGAGATATGCATTTTCTGCGATAATCTTGTTGAGACTTCTGTCCGAAGTATGCAGAAAGGTCGAGAGCGCTCTTTGCGAGCTATTTAATGCTAGAAACACGCTTTGTGGGGTTTTCACCACTCCACAGTTCGTTGGATATGCAGAACAGTAGATATCTTGGTTTTCGTGGGGTTTCAAGCTGAGATATGCATTTTGTGCGATAATCTTGGTGAGACTTCTGTTAGAAGTATGCAGAATCATCGAGATCGCACTTTTCGAGGTATTTAATGCGAGAAACACGATATCTGTTGTTTTCACCAACCCACAGTGCGTTTGATATGCAGAACATGCGATATCTTGATTTTCGTGGTGTTTCCAGCTGAGATATGCATTTTGTGCGATAATCTTGGTGGGTCTTTTGTCAGAAGTATGCAGAATCATCTAGATCGCTCTTTTCGAGCTACTTAATGCACGAAACACGTTTTCTGGAGTTTTCACCACTCCACAGTACGTTTGATATGCAGAACCGGCGATATCTTGGTTTTCGTGGGCTTTCAAGCTGAGATATGCATTTTCTGCGATAATCTTTGTGAGTCTTCTGTCCGAAGTATGCTGAATCATCGAGATCGCTCGTATCGAGCTAGTTAGTGCGAGAAACACGTTCTCTGGTTGTTTTCACCACTCCACAGTGCGTTTGATATGCAGAACAGGCGATATCTTGATTTTCGTGGTGTTTCCAACTGAGATATGCATTTTCTGCGATAATCTTGGTGAGACTTCTGTCAGAAGTATGCAGGATCTTCGAGAACGCTCTTTTCGAGCTATTTAATGCGAGAAACACGTTCTCTGGTTGTTTTCACCACTCCACAGTGCGTTTGATATGCAGAACAGGCGATATCTTGATTTTCGTGGTGTTTCCAACTGAGATATGCATTTTCTGCGATAATCTTGGTGAGACTTCTGTCCGACGTATGCTGAATCATCGAGATCGCTCTTTTCGAGCTATTTAATGCGAGAAACACGTTTTCTGGTGTTTTCACCACACCACAGTCCGTTTTATGTGCACAACCGGAGATAACTTGGTTTTCGTGAGGTTTCAAGCTGAGATATGCATTTTCTACGATAATCTTGGTGAGACGTCTGTCAGAAGTATGCAGAATCATCGGGATCGCTCTTTTCGTGCTATTTAATGCGAGAAAGACGTTATCTGGAGTTTTCACCACTCCACAGTGCGTTTGATATGCAGAAGCGGCAACAACTTGATTTTCGTGAGATTTCCAGCTGAGGTATGCATTTTCTGCGATAATCTTGGTGAGACTTCAGTCAGAAGTATGCAGAATCATCTAGATCGCTCTTTTCGAGCTATTTAAATCGAGAAACAAGTTTTCTGGTGTTTTCGCCACCCCACAGTGCGTTTGATATGCAGAACCGGAGATATCTTGGTTTCGGTCGGGTTTCAAGCTGAGATATGCATTTTCTGCGATAATCTTGGTGAGACTTCTGTCAGAAGTATGCAGAATCATCTAGATCGCTCTTTTCGAGCTATTTAATTCGAGAAACACGTTTTCTGGTGTTTTCACCACACCACAGTCCGTTTGATGTGCAGAACCGGAGATAACTTGGTTTTCGTGAGGATTCAAGCTGAGATATGCATTTTCTGTGATAATCTTGGTGAGACGTCAGTCAGAAGTATTCAGAATCTTCGAGATCGCTCTTTTCGAGCTACTTAATGCGAGAAACACGTTTTCTGGTGATTTCACCACTCCACAGTGCGATTGATTTGCAGAACCGGCGATATCTTGGTTTTCGTGGGGTTTCAAGCTGAGATATGCATTTTCTGCGATAATCCAGGTGAGACTTCAGTCAGAAGTATGCAGAATCTTCTAGATCGCTCTTTTCGAGCTATTTAATGCGAAAAAACAAGTTTTCTGGTGATTTCAACATCCCACAGTGCGTTTGATATGCAGAACCGACGACATCTTGGCTGTCGTTGGGTATCAAGCTGAGATATGCATTTTCTACGATAATCTTGGTGAGACTTCTGTCAGAAGTATGCAGAATCATCGGGATCGCTCTTTTCGAGCTATTTAATGCGAGAAACACGTTATCCGGTGTTTTCACCACTCCACAGTGCATTTGATATGCTGAACCGGCGATATCTTGATTTTCGTGGTGTTTCCAGCTGAGATATGCATTTTCTGCGATAATCTGGGTAAGTCTTCTGTCAGAAGTATGCAGAATCTTCGAGATCGCTCTGTTCGAGCTACTTAATGCGAGAAACACGTTATCTGGTGTTTTTACCACTCCACAGTGCGTTTGATGTGCAGACCCGGCGACATCTTGGCTTTCGTCGGGTATCAAGCTGAGATATGCATTTTCTACCATAATCTTGGGGAGACTTCTGTCAGAAGTATGCAGAATCATCGGGATCGCTCTTTTCGAGCTACTTAATGCGAGAAACACGTTTTCTGGTGTATTCACCACTCCACAGTACGTTTGACATGCAGAAACGGAGATATCTTGGTTTCGGTCGGGTTTCAAGCTGAGATATGGATTTTCTGCGATAATCTTGGTGAGACTTCAGTCAGAAGTATGCAGAATCATCTATATCGCTCTTTTCGAGCTATTTAATGCGAAAAAACAAGTTTTCTGGTGTTTTCAACATTCCACAGTGCGTTTGATATGCCGAAGCGGCGATATCTTGATCTTCGTGGTGTTTCCAGCTGAGATATGCATTTTCAGCGATAATCTTGGTGAGTCTTCTGTCAGAAGTATGCAGAATCATCGGGATCGCTCTTTTCGAGCTATTTAATGCGAGAAACATGTTATCCGATGTTTTCACCACTCCACAGTGCGTTTGATATGCAGAACGGGCGACATCTTGATTTTCGTGAGGTTTCAAGCTGAGACATGCATTTTCTGCGATAATCTTGGTGAGACTTCTGTCAGAAGTATGCAGAATCATCGGGATCGCTCTATTCGAGCTATTTATTGCGAGAAACACGTTATCCGGTGTTTTCACCACTCCACAGTGCGTTTGATATGCAGAACCGGCGAAATCTTGGCTGTCGTAGGGTATCAAGCTGAGATATGCATTTTCTACGATAATCTTGGTGAGACCTCTGTCAGAGGTATACAGAATCTTCGAAATCGCTCTTTTCGAGCTATTTAATTCGAAAAAATAAGTTTTCTGGTGTTTTCAACATTCCACAGTGCGTTTGATATGCAGAAACGGCGATATCTTGATTTTCGTGATGTTTCCAGCTGAGATATGCATTTTCTGCGATAATCTTGGTGAGACTTCAGTCAGAAGTATGCAGAATCATCTATATCGCTCTTTTCGAGCTATTTAATGCGAAAAAACAAGTTTTCTGGTGTTTTCAACATTCCACAGTGCGTTTGATATGCCGAAGCGGCGATATCTTGATCTTCGTGGTGTTTCCAGCTGAGATATGCATTTTCAGCGATAATCTTGGTGAGTCTTCTGTCAGAAGTATGCAGAATCATCGGGATCGCTCTTTTCGAGCTATTTAATGCGAAAAAACAAGTTTTCTGGTCTTTTCAACATTCCACAGTGCGTTTGATATGCAGAACGGGCGACATCTTGATTTTCGTGAGGTTTCAAGCTGAGATATGCATTTTCTGCGATAATCCAGGTGAGACTTCAGTCAGAAGTATGCAGAATCATCTAGATCGCTCTTTTCGAGCTATTTAATGCGAAAAAACAAGTTTTCTAGTGATTTCAACATTCCACAGTGCGTTTGATATGCAGAACCGGCGACATCTTGGCTGTCGTTGGGTATCAAGCTGGAATATGCATTTTCTACGATAATCTTGGTGAGACTTCTGTCAGAAGTATGCAGAATCATCGGGATCGCTCTTTTCGAGCTACTTAATGCGAAAAAATAAGTTTTCTGGTGTTTTCAACATTCCACAGTGCGTTTTATATGCAGAAACGGCGATATCTTGATTTTCGTGGTGTTTCCAGCTGAGATATGCATTTTCTGCGATAATCCAGGTGAGACTTCAGTCAGAAGTATGCAGAATCATCTAGATCGCTCTTTTCGAGCTACTTCATGCGAGAAAAACGTTATCCGGTGTTTTCACCACTCCACAGTGCGTTTGATATGCAGAACCAGCGATATCTTGGCGTTCGTGGGGTTTCAAGCTGAGATATGCATTTTTTACGATAATCTTGTCGAGACTTCTGTCCGAAGTATGAAGAATCATCGAGATCGCTCTATTCGAGCTATTTAATGCGAGAAACACGTTTTCTGGGGTTTTCACCACTCCACAGTGCGTTTGATATGCTGAACACAGCGATATCTTGGTTTTCGTGGGGTTTCAAGCTGAGATATGCATTTTTTACGATAATTTTGGTGAGAGTTCTGTCCGAAGTTTGCAGAAGCATCGAGATCGCTCGTTTCGAGCTATTTAGTGCGAGAAACACGTTATCTGATGTTTTCACCACTCCACAGTGCGTTGGATATGCAGAACAGCAGATATTTTGGTTGTCGTCGGGTTTCAAGCTGAGATATGCATTTTCTACGATAAGCTTGGTGAAACATCTGTCCGAAGTATGCAGAAACGTCGACAGCGCTCTTTTCGAGCTATTTAATGCGAGAAACAGGTTTTCTGGGGTTTTCACCACTCCACAGTTCGTTGGATATGCAGAACCGGAGATATCTTGGTTTTCGTGGTGTTTCCAGCTGAGATATGCATTTTCTGCGAAAATCTTGGTGGGTCTTTTGTCAGAAGTATGCAGAATCATCTAGATCGCTCTTTTCGAGCTACTTAATGCTCGAAACACGCTTTCTGGTGTTTTCACCACTCCACAGTACGTTTGACATGCAGAACCGGAGATATCTTGGTTTCGGTCGGGTTTCAAGCTGAGATATGCATTTTCTACGATAATCTTGGTGAGACTTCTGTCCGAAGTATGCAGGATCTTCGAGAACGCTCTTTTCGAGCTAGTTAATGCGAGAAAAACCTTATCCGGTGTTTTCACCACTCCACAGTGCGTTTGATATGCAGAACCAGCGATATCTTGGCTTTCGTGGGGTTTCAAGCTGAGATATGCATTTTTTACGGTAATCTTGGTGAGACTTCTGTCCGAAGTATGAAGAAACATCGAGATCGCTCTATTCGAGCTATTTATTGCGAGAAACAGGTTTTCTGGGGTTTTCACCACTCCAGAGTTCGTTGGATATGCAGAACCGGAGATATCTTGGTTTTCGTGGTGTTTCCAGCTGAGATATGCATTTTCTGCGATAATCTTGGTGGGTCTTCTGTCAGAAGTATGCAGGATCTTCGAGAACGCTCTTTTCGAGCTACTTATTGCGACAAACACGTTATCTGGTGTTTTCAGCACTCCACAGTGCGTTTGATATGCAGAACCAGCGATATCTTGGCTTTCGTGAGGTTTCAAGCTGAGATATGCATTTTTTACGGTAATCTTGGTGAGACTTCTGTCCGAAGTATGAAGAAACATCGAGATCGCTCTATTCGAGCTATTTATTGCGAGAAACAGGTTTTCTGGGGTTTTCACCACTCCAGAGTTCGTTTGATATGCAGAACCAGCGATATCTTGGCTTTCGTGGGGTTTCAAGCTGAGATATGCATTTTTTACGGTAATCTTGGTGAGACTTCTGTCCGAAGTATGAAGAAACATCGAGATCGCTCTATTCGAGCTATTTATTGCGAAAAAACAAGTTTTCTGGTGTTTTCACCACTCCACAGTGCGTTTGATATGCAGAACCGGCGAAATCTTGGCTGTCGTAGGGTATCAAGCTGAGATATGCATTTTCTACGATAATCTTGATGAGACCTCTGTCAGAGGTATACAGAATCTTCGAAATCGCTCTTTTCGAGCTACTTAATGCGAAAAAATAAGTTTTCTGGTGTTTTCAACATTCCACAGTGCGTTTTATATGCAGAAACGGCGATATCTTGATTTTCGTGGTGTTTCCAGCTGAGATATGCATTTTCTGCGATAATCCAGGTGAGACTTGAGTCAGAAGTATGCAGAATCTTCTAGATGGCTCTTTTCGAGCTATTTAATGCGAAAAAACAAGTTTTCTGGTGATTTCAACATCCCACAGTGCGTTTGATATGCAGAACCGGCGACATCTTGGCTGTCGTTGGGTATCAAGCTGAGATATGCATTTTCTACGATAATCTTGGTGAGACTTCTGTCAGAAGTATGCAGAATCATCGGGATCGCTCTTTTCGAGCTATTTAATGCGAGAAACACGTTATCCGGTGTTTTCACCACTCCACAGTGCATTTGATATGCTGAACCGGCGATATCTTGATTTTCGTGGTGTTTCCAGCTGAGATATGCATTTTCTGCGATAATCTGGGTAAGTCTTCTGTCAGAAGTATGCAGAATCTTCGAGATCGCTCTGTTCGAGCTACTTAATGCGAGAAACACGTTATCTGGTGTTTTTACCACTCCACAGTGCGTTTGATGTGCAGACCCGGCGACATCTTGGCTTTCGTCGGGTATCAAGCTGAGATATGCATTTTCTACGATAATCTTGGGGAGACTTCTGTCAGAAGTATGCAGAATCATCGGGATCGCTCTTTTCGAGCTACTTAATGCGAGAAACACGTTTTCTGGTGTATTCACCACTCCACAGTACGTTTGACATGCAGAAACGGAGATATCTTGGTTTCGGTCGGGTTTCAAGCTGAGATATGGATTTTCTGCGATAATATTGGTGAGACTTCAGTCAGAAGTATGCAGAATCATCTAGATCGCTCGTTTCGAGCTATTTAATGCGAAAAAACAAGTTTTCTGGTGTTTTGACCACTCCACAGTGCGTTTGATATGTAGAGCCGCCGATAACTTGGTTTACGAGGGGTTTCGAGCTGAAATATGCATTTTCTGCGATAATCTTGGTGAGACTTCTGTCAGAAGTATGCAGAATCATCGGGATCGCTCGTTTCGAGCTATTTAATGCGAAAAAACAAGTTTTCTGGTGTTTTGACCACTCCACAGTGCGTTTGATATGTAGAGCCGCCGATAACTTGGTTTACGAGGGGTTTCGAGCTGAAATATGCATTTTCTGCGATAATCTTTGTGAGTCTTCTGTCAGAAGTAATCAGAATCTTCGAGATCGCTCTGTTCGAGCTACTTAATGCGAGAAACACGTTATCTGGTGTTTTCACCACTCCACAGTGCGTTTGATATGCAGAACCGGCGATATCTTGGTTTTCGTGGTGTTTCAATCTGAGATATGCATTTTCTGCGATAATCTTGGTGAGACTTCTGTCCGAAGTATGCTGTATCATCGAGATCGCTCTTTTCGAGCTAGTTAGTGCGAGGAACACGTTATCTGGTGTTTTCACCACTCCACAGTGCGATTGATATGCAGAAGAGTACATATCTTGGTTTTCGTGGGGTTTCAAGTTGAGATATGCATTTTCTGCGATAATCTTGTTGAAACTTCTGTCCGAAGTATGCAGAATCATCGGGATCGCTCGTTTCGAGCTATTTAATGCGAGAAACACGTTATCTGGTGTTTTCACCACTCCACAGTGCGTTGGATATGCAGAACCGGAGATATCTTGGTTTTCGTGGGGTTTCAAGCTGAGATATGCATTTCCTGCGATAATCTTGGTGAGACTTCTGTCCGAAGTATGCTGAATCATCGGGATCGCTCTTTTCGAGATATTTAATGCGAGAAACACGTTCTCTGGTTGTTTTCACCACTCCACAGTGCGTTTGATATGCAGAACAGGAGATATCTTGATTTTCGTGGTGTTTCCAGCTGAGATATGCATTTTCTGCGATAATCTTGGTGGGTCTTTTTTCGGAAGTATGCAGAATCATCTAGATCGCTCTTTTCGAGCTACTTAATGCCCGAAACACGTTTTCTGGTGTTTTCACCACTCCACAGTACGTTTGACATGCAGAACCGGAGATATCTTGGTATCGGTCGGGTTTCAAGCTGAGATATGCATTTTCTACGATAATCCTGGTGAGACTTCGGTCAGACGTATGCAGAATCTTCGAGATCGCTCTTTTCGAGCTACTTAATGCACGAAACACGTATTCTGGTGTTTTCACCACTCCACAGTACGTCTGACATGCAGAACCGGAGATATCTTGGTTTCGGTCGGGTTTCAAACTGAGATATGCATTTTCTACGATAATCCTGGTGAGACTTCTGTCAGAAGTATGCAGAATCATCGAGAACGCTCTTTTGGAGCTATTTAATGCGAGAAACAGGTTTTCTGGGGTTTTCACCACTCCACAGTTCGTTGGATATGCAGAACCGGAGATATCTTGGTTTTCGTGGGGTTTCAAGCTGAGATATGCATTTTCTGCGATAATCTTGGTGAGACTTCTGTCCGAAGTATGCTGAAACATCGAGATCGCTCTTTTCGAGCTAGTTAATGCGAGAAAAACCTTATCCGGTGTTTTCACCACTCCACAGTGCGTTTGATATGCACAACCAGCGATATCTTGGCTTTCGTGGGGTTTCAAGCTGAGATATGCATTTTTTACGATAATCTTGTTGAGACTTCTGTCGGAAGTATGAAGAATCATCGAGATCGCTCTATTCGAGCTATTTAATGCGAGACACACGTTTTCTGGGGTTTTCACCACTCCACAGTGCGTTTGATATGCAGAACAGTACATATCTTGGTCTTCGTGGGGTTTCAAGCTGAGATATGCATTTTCTACGATAAGCTTGGTGAAACATCTGTCCGAAGTATGCTGAAACGTCGAGAGCGCTCTTTTTGAGCTATTTAATGCGAGAAACACGTTTTCTGGGGTTTTCACCACTCCACAGTTCGTTGGATATGCAGAACAGTAGATATCCTGGTTTTCGTGGGGTTTCAAGCAGAGATATGCATTTTCTGCGATAATCTTGGCGAGACTTCTGTTAGAAGTAAGCCGAATCATCGAGATCGCACTTTTCGAGCTATTTAATGCGAGAAACACGTTATCTGGTGTTTTCACAACTCCACAGTTGGTTTGATATGCAGAACCGGCGATATTTTGGTTTTCGTCGGGTTTCAAGCTGAGATATGCATTTTCTGCGATAATCTTGGTGAGACTTCTGTTAGAAGTATGCAGAATCATCGAGATCGCACTTTTCGAGCTACTTAATGCGAGAAACACGTTATCTGGTGTTTTCCCCACTCCACAGTTGGTTTGATATGCAGAACCGGCGATATTTTGGTTTTCGTCGGGTTTCAAGCTGAGATATGCATTTTCTACGATAATATTGGTGAGACTTCTGTCAGAAGTATGCAGGATCTTCGAGAACGCTCTTTTCGAGCTATTTAATGCGAGAAACACGATATCTGCTGTTTTCACCACTCCACAGTGCGTTTGATATGCAGAACCAGCGATATCTTGGCTTTCGTGAGGTTTCAAGCTGAGATATGCATTTTTTACGGTAATCTTGGTGAGACTTCTGTCCGAAGTATGAGGAAACATCGAGATTGCTCTATTCGAGCTATTTATTGCGAGAAACACGTTTTCAGGGTGTTTTCACCACTCCACAGTGCGTTTGATATGTAGAACAGGCGATATCTTCATTTTCGTGGTGTTTCCAGCTGAGATATGCATTTTCTGCGATAATCTTGGTGAGACTTCAGTCAGAAGTATGCAGAATCATCTAGATCGCTCTTTTCGAGCTACTTCATGCGAGAAAAACGTTATCCGGTGTTTTCACCACTCCACAGTGCGTTTGATATGCAGAACCAGCGATATCTTGGCGTTCGTGGGGTTTCAAGCTGAGATATGCATTTTTTACGATAATCTTGTTGAGACTTCTGTCCGAAGTATGAAGAATCATCGAGATCGCTCTATTCGAGCTATTTAATGCGAGAAACACGTTTTCTGGGGTTTTCACCACTCCACAGTGCGTTTGATATGCTGAACACAGCGATATCTTGGTTTTCGTGGGGTTTCAAGCTGAGATATGCATTTTTTACGATAATTTTGGTGAGAGTTCTGTCCGAAGTTTGCAGAAGCATCGAGATCGCTCGTTTCGAGCTATTTAGTGCGAGAAACACGTTATCTGATGTTTTCACCACTCCACAGTGCGTTGGATATGCAGAACCGCAGATATTTTGGTTGTCGTCGGGTTTCAAGCTGAGATATGCATTTTCTACGATAAGCTTGGTGAAACATCTGTCCGAAGTATGCAGAAACGTCGAGAGCGCTCTTTTCGAGCTATTTAATGCGAGAAACAGGTTTTCTGGGGTTTTCACCACTCCACAGTTCGTTGGATATGCAGAACCGGAGATATCTTGGTTTTCGTGGTGTTTCCAGCTGAGATATGCATTTTCTGCGAAAATCTTGGTGGGTCTTTTGTCAGAAGTATGCAGAATCATCTAGATCGCTCTTTTCGAGCTACTTAATGCTCGAAACACGCTTTCTGGTGTTTTCACCACTCCACAGTACGTTTGACATGCAGAACCGGAGATATCTTGGTTTCGGTCGGGTTTCAAGCTGAGATATGCATTTTCTACGATAATCTTGGGGAGACTTCTGTCAGAAGTATGCAGAATCATCGGGATCGCTCTTTTCGAGCTACTTAATGCGAGAAACACGTTTTCTGGTGTATTCACCACTCCACAGTACGTTTGACATGCAGAAACGGAGATATCTTGGTTTCGGTCGGGTTTCAAGCTGAGATATGGATTTTCTGCGATAATCTTGGTGAGACTTCAGTCAGAAGTATGCAGAATCATCTATATCGCTCTTTTCGAGCTATTTAATGCGAAAAAACAAGTTTTCTGGTGTTTTCACCACTCCACAGTGCGTTTGATATGCAGAACCAGCGATATCTTGGCTTTCGTGGGGTTTCAAGCTGAGATATGCATTTTTTACGGTAATCTTGGTGAGACTTCTGTCCGAAGTATGAAGAAACATCGAGATCGCTCTATTCGAGCTATTTATTGCGAGAAACAGGTTTTCTGGGGTTTTAACCACTCCAGAGTTCGTTGGATATGCAGAACCGGAGATATCTTGGTTTTCGTGGTGTTTCCAGCTGAGATATGCATTTTCTGCGATAATCTTGGTGGGTCTTCTGTCAGAAGTATGCAGGATCTTCGAGAACGCTCTTTTCGAGCTACTTATTGCGACAAACACGTTATCTGGTGTTTTCAGCACTCCACAGTGCGTTTGATATGCAGAACCAGCGATATCTTGGCTTTCGTGAGGTTTCAAGCTGAGATATGCATTTTTTACGGTAATCTTGGTGAGACTTCTGTCCGAAGTATGAGGAAACATCGAGATTGCTCTATTCGAGCTATTTATTGCGAGAAACACGTTATCCGGTGTTTTCACCACTCCACAGTGCGTTTGATATGCAGAACTGGCGAAATCTTGGCTGTCGTAGGGTATCAAGCTGAGATATGCATTTTCTACGATAATCTTGGTGAGACCTCTGTCAGAGGTATACAGAATCTTCGAAATCGCTCTTTTCGAGCTATTTAATGCGAAAAAATAAGTTTTCTGGTGTTTTCAACATTCCACAGTGCGTTTGATATGCAGAAACGGCGATATCTTGATTTTCGTGATGTTTCCAGCTGAGATATGCATTTTCTGCGATAATCTTGGTGAGACTTCAGTCAGAAGTATGCAGAATCATCTATAACGCTCTTTTCGAGCTATTTAATGCGAAAAAACAAGTTTTCTGGTGTTTTCAACATTCCACAGTGCGTTTGATATGCCGAAGCGGCGATATCTTGATCTTCGTGGTGTTTCCAGCTGAGATATGCATTTTCAGCGATAATCTTGGTGAGTCTTCTGTCAGAAGTATGCAGAATCATCGGGATCGCTCTTTTCGAGCTATTTAATGCGAGAAACATGTTATCCGGTGTTTTCACCACTCCACAGTGCGTTTGATATGCAGAACGGGCGACATCTTGATTTTCGTGTGGTTTCAAGCTGAGACATGCATTTTCTGCGATAATCTTGGTGAGACTTCTGTCAGAAGTATGCAGAATCATCGGGATCGCTCTATTCGAGCTATTTATTGCGAGAAACACGTTATCCGGTGTTTTCACCACTCCACAGTGCGTTTGATATGCAGAACCGGCGAAATCTTGGCTGTCGTAGGGTATCAAGCTGAGATATGCATTTTCTACGATAATCTTGATGAGACCTCTGTCAGAGGTATACAGAATCTTCGAAATCGCTCTTTTCGAGCTACTTAATGCGAAAAAATAAGTTTTCTGGTGTTTTCAACATTCCACAGTGCGTTTTATATGCAGAAACGGCGATATCTTGATTTTCGTGGTGTTTCCAGCTGAGATATGCATTTTCTGCGATAATCCAGGTGAGACTTCAGTCAGAAGTATGCAGAATCTTCTAGATGGCTCTTTTCGAGCTATTTAATGCGAAAAAACAAGTTTTCTGGTGATTTCAACATCCCACAGTGCGTTTGATATGCAGAACCGGCGACATCTTGGCTGTCGTTGGGTATCAAGATGAGATATGCATTTTCTACGATAATCTTGGTGAGACTTCTGTCAGAAGTATGCAGAATCATCGGGATCGCTCTTTTCGAGCTATTTAATGCGAGAAACACGTTATCCGGTGTTTTCACCACTCCACAGTGCATTTGATATGCTGAACCGGCGATATCTTGATTTTCGTGGTGTTTCCAGCTGAGATATGCATTTTCTGCGATGATCTGGGTAAGTCTTCTGCCAGAAGTATGCAGAATCTTCGAGATCGCTCTGTTCGAGCTACTTAATGCGAGAAACACGTTTTCTGGTGTTTTCACCACTCCACAGTGCGTTTGATATGCAGAACCGGCGATATCTTGGTTTTCGTGGTGTTTCAATCTGAGATATGCATTTTCTGCGATAATCTTGGTGAGACTTCTGTCCGAAGTATGCTGTATCATCGAGATCGCTCTTTTCGAGCTAGTTAGTGCGAGGAACACGTTTTCTGGTGTTTTCACCACTCCACAGTGCGATTGATATGCAGAAGAGTACATATCTTGGTTTTCGTGGGGTTTCAAGTTGAGATATGCATTTTCTGCGATAATCTTGCTGAAACTTCTGTCCGAAGTATGCAGAATCATCGGGATCGCTCGTTTCGAGCTATTTAATGCGAGAAACACGTTATCTGGTGTTTTCACCACTCCACAGTGCGTTGGATATGCAGAACCGGAGATATCTTGGTTTTCGTGGGGTTTCAAGCTGAGATATGCATTTCCTGCGATAATCTTGGTGAGACTTCTGTCCGAAGTATGCTGAATCATCGGGATCGCTCTTTTCGAGATATTTAATGCGAGAAACACGTTCTCTGGTTGTTTTCACCACTCCACAGTGCGTTTGATATGCAGAACAGGCGATATCTTGATTTTCGTGGTGTTTCCAGCTGAGATATGCATTTTCTGCGATAATCTTGGTGGGTCTTTTTTCAGAAGTATGCAGAATCATCTAGATCGCTCTTTTCGAGCTACTTAATGCCCGAAACACGTTTTCTGGTGTTTTCACCACTCCACAGTACGTTTGACATGCAGAACCGGAGATATCTTGGTATCGGTCGGGTTTCAAGCTGAGATATGCATTTTCTACGATAATCCTGGTGAGACTTCTGTCAGACGTATGCAGAATCTTCGAGATCGCTCTTTTCGAGCTACTTAATGCACGAAACACGTATTCTGGTGTTTTCACCACTCCACAGTACGTCTGACATGCAGAACCGGAGATATCTTGGTTTCGGTCGGGTTTCAAACTGAGATATGCATTTTCTACGATAATCCTGGTGAGACTTCTGTCAGAAGTATGCAGAATCATCGAGAACGCTCTTTTGGAGCTATTTAATGCGAGAAACAGGTTTTCTGGGGTTTTCACCACTCCACAGTTCGTTGGATATGCAGAACCGGAGATATCTTGGTTTTCGTGGGGTTTCAAGCTGAGATATGCATTGTCTGCGATAATCTTGGTGAGACTTCTGTCCGAAGTATGCTGAAACATCGAGATCGCTCTTTTCGAGCTAGTTAATGCGAGAAAAACCTTATCCGGTGTTTTCACCACTCCACAGTGCGTTTGATATGCACAACCAGCGATATCTTGGCTTTCGTGGGGTTTCAAGCTGAGATATGCATTTTTTACGATAATCTTGTTGAGACTTCTGTCGAAGTATGAAGAATCATCGAGATCGCTCTATTCGAGCTATTTAATGCGAGACACACGTTTTCTGGGGTTTTCACCACTCCACAGTGCGTTTGATATGCAGAACAGTACATATCTTGGTTTTCGTGGGGTTTCAAGCTGAGATATGCATTTTCTACGATAAGCTTGGTGAAACATCTGTCCGAAGTATGCTGAAACGTCGAGAGCGCTCTTTTTGAGCTATTTAATGCGAGAAATACGTTTTCTGGGGTTTTCACCACTCCACAGTTCGTTGGATATGCAGAACAGTAGATATCCTGGTTTTCGTGGGGTTTCAAGCAGAGATATGCATTTTCTGCGATAATCTTGGCGAGACTTCTGTTAGAAGTAAGCCGAATCATCGAGATCGCACTTTTCGAGCTATTTAATGCGAGAAACACGTTATCTGGTGTTTTCACAACTCCACAGTTGGTTTGATATGCAGAACCGGCGATATTTTGGTTTTCGTCGGGTTTCAAGCTGAGATATGCATTTTCTGCGATAATCTTGGTGAGACTTCTGTTAGAAGTATGCAGAATCATCGAGATCGCACTTTTCGAGCTACTTAATGCGAGAAACACGTTATCTGGTGTTTTCCCCACTCCACAGTTGGTTTGATATGCAGAACCGGCGATATTTTGGTTTTCGTCGGGTTTCAAGCTGAGATATGCATTTTCTACGATAATATTGGTGAGAGTTCTGTCAGAAGTATGCAGGATCTTCGAGAACGCTCTTTTCGAGCTATTTAATGCGAGAAACACGATATCTGCTGTTTTCACCACTCGACAGTGCGTTTGATATGCAGAACCAGCGATATCTTGGCTTTCGTGAGGTTTCAAGCTGAGATATGCATTTTTTACGGTAATCTTGGTGAGACTTCTGTCCGAAGTATGAGGAAACATCGAGATTGCTCTATTCGAGCTATTTATTGCGAGAAACACGTTTTCAGGGTGTTTTCACCACTCCACAGTGCGTTTGATATGTAGAACAGGCGATATCTTCATTTTCGTGGTGTTTCCAGCTGAGATATGCATTTTCTGCGATAATCTTGGTGAGACTTCTGTCAGAAGTATGCAGGATCTTCGAGAACGCTCTTTTCGAGCTATTTAATGCGAGAAACACGATAGCTGCTGTTTTCACGACTCCACAGTGCGTTTGATATGCAGTACCAGCGATATCTTCGTTTTCGGGGGGTTTCAAGCTGAGATATGCTTTCCTTACGATAATCTTGGTGAGACTTCTGTCCGAAGTATGCATAATCATCGAGATCGCACTATTCGAGCTATTTAATGCGAGAAACACGTTCTCTGGTTGTTTTCACCACTCCACAGTGCGTTTGATATGCAGAACCGGCAACATCTTGATTTTCGTGAGGTTTCGAGCTGAGATATGCATTTTCTGCGATAATATTGGTGAGACTTCAGTCAGAAGTATGCAGAATCATCTAGATCGCTCTTTTCGAGCTACTTCATGCGAGAAAAACGTTATCCGGTGTTTTCACCACTCCACAGTGCGTTTGATATGCAGAACCAGCGATATCTTGGCGTTCGTGGGGTTTCAAGCTGAGATATGCATTTTTTACGATAATCTTGTTGAGACTTCTGTCCGAAGTATGAAGAATAATCGAGATCGCTCTATTCGATCTATTTAATGCGAGAAACACGTTTTCTGGGGTTTTCACCACTCCACAGTGCGTTTGATATGCTGATCACAGCGATATCTTGGTTTTCGTGTGGTTTCAAGCTGAGATATGCATTTTCTGCGATAATCTTGGTGAGACTTCTGTCCGAAGTATGCTGAAACATCGAGATGGCTCTTTTCGAGATAGTTAATGCGAGAAAAACCTTATCCGGTGTTTTCACCACTCCACAGTGCGTTTGATATGCAGAACCAGCGATATCTTGGCTTTCGTGGGGTTTCATGCTGAGATATGCATTTTTTACGGTAATCTTGGTGAGACTTCTGTCCGAAGTATGAAGAAACATCGAGATCGCTCTATTCGAGCTATTTATTGCGAGAAACAGGTTTTCTGGGGTTTTCACCACTCCACAGTGCGTTTGATATGCAGAACCGGCAATATCTTGGTTTTCGTGGGGTTTCAAGCTGAGATATGCATTTTCTGCGATAATCTTGGTGATACTTCTGTCCGAAGTATGCAGAAACGTCGAGAGCGCTCTTTTCGAGCTATTTAATGCGAGAAACACGTTTTCTGGGGTTTTCACCACTCCACAGTTCGTTGGATATGCAGAACAGTAGATATCGTGGTTTTCGTGGGGTTTCAAGCAGAGATATGCATTTTCGGCGATAATCTTGGCGATACTTCTGTTAGAGGTATGCAGAATCATCGAGATCGCACTTTTCGAGCTATTTAATGCGAGAAACACGTTATCTGGTGTTTTCACCACTCCGCAGTTGGTTGGATATGCAGAACCGGCGATATTTTGGTTTTCGTCGGGTTTCAAGCTGAGATATGCATTTTCTACGATAATCTTGGTGAAACATCTGTCCGAAGTGTGCCGAAACATCGAGAGCGCTCTCTTCGAGCTGTTTAATGCGATAAACACGTTTTCTGGGGTTTTCACCACTCCACAGTTCGTTGGATATGCAGAACAGTAGATATCTTGGTTTTCGTGGGGTTTCAAGCAGAGATATGCATTTTCTGCGATAATCTTGGTGAGACTTCTGTCAGAAGTATGCAGAATCTTCGAGATCGCTCTGTTCGAGCTACTTAATGCGAGAAACACGTTTTCTGGTGTTTTCACCACTCCACAGTGCGTTTGATATGCAGAACCGGCGATATCTTGGTTTTCGTGGTGTTTCAATCTGAGATATGCATTTTCTGCGATAATCTTGGTGAGACTTCTGTCCGAAGTATGCTGTATCATCGAGATCGCTCTTTTCGAGCTAGTTAGTGCGAGGAACACGTTTTCTGGTGTTTTCACCACTCCACAGTGCGATTGATATGCAGAAGAGTACATATCTTGGTTTTCGTGGGGTTTCAAGTTGAGATATGCATTTTCTGCGATAATCTTGCTGAAACTTCTGTCCGAAGTATGCAGAATCATCGGGATCGCTCGTTTCGAGCTATTTAATGCGAGAAACACGTTATCTGGTGTTTTCACCACTCCACAGTGCGTTGGATATGCAGAACCGGAGATATCTTGGTTTTCGTGGGGTTTCAAGCTGAGATATGCATTTCCTGCGATAATCTTGGTGAGACTTCTGTCCGAAGTATGCTGAATCATCGGGATCGCTCTTTTCGAGATATTTAATGCGAGAAACACGTTCTCTGGTTGTTTTCACCACTCCACAGTGCGTTTGATATGCAGAACAGGCGATATCTTGATTTTCGTGGTGTTTCCAGCTGAGATATGCATTTTCTGCGATAATCTTGGTGGGTCTTTTTTCAGAAGTATGCAGAATCATCTAGATCGCTCTTTTCGAGCTACTTAATGCCCGAAACACGTTTTCTGGTGTTTTCACCACTCCACAGTACGTTTGACATGCAGAACCGGAGATATCTTGGTATCGGTCGGGTTTCAAGCTGAGATATGCATTTTCTACGATAATCCTGGTGAGACTTCTGTCAGACGTATGCAGAATCTTCGAGATCGCTCTTTTCGAGCTACTTAATGCACGAAACACGTATTCTGGTGTTTTCACCACTCCACAGTACGTCTGACATGCAGAACCGGAGATATCTTGGTTTCGGTCGGGTTTCAAACTGAGATATGCATTTTCTACGATAATCCTGGTGAGACTTCTGTCAGAAGTATGCAGAATCATCGAGAACGCTCTTTTGGAGCTATTTAATGCGAGAAACAGGTTTTCTGGGGTTTTCACCACTCCACAGTTCGTTGGATATGCAGAACCGGAGATATCTTGGTTTTCGTGGGGTTTCAAGCTGAGATATGCATTGTCTGCGATAATCTTGGTGAGACTTCTGTCCGAAGTATGCTGAAACATCGAGATCGCTCTTTTCGAGCTAGTTAATGCGAGAAAAACCTTATCCGGTGTTTTCACCACTCCACAGTGCGTTTGATATGCACAACCAGCGATATCTTGGCTTTCGTGGGGTTTCAAGCTGAGATATGCATTTTTTACGATAATCTTGTTGAGACTTCTGTCGAAGTATGAAGAATCATCGAGATCGCTCTATTCGAGCTATTTAATGCGAGACACACGTTTTCTGGGGTTTTCACCACTCCACAGTGCGTTTGATATGCAGAACAGTACATATCTTGGTTTTCGTGGGGTTTCAAGCTGAGATATGCATTTTCTACGATAAGCTTGGTGAAACATCTGTCCGAAGTATGCTGAAACGTCGAGAGCGCTCTTTTTGAGCTATTTAATGCGAGAAATACGTTTTCTGGGGTTTTCACCACTCCACAGTTCGTTGGATATGCAGAACAGTAGATATCCTGGTTTTCGTGGGGTTTCAAGCAGAGATATGCATTTTCTGCGATAATCTTGGCGAGACTTCTGTTAGAAGTAAGCCGAATCATCGAGATCGCACTTTTCGAGCTATTTAATGCGAGAAACACGTTATCTGGTGTTTTCACAACTCCACAGTTGGTTTGATATGCAGAACCGGCGATATTTTGGTTTTCGTCGGGTTTCAAGCTGAGATATGCATTTTCTGCGATAATCTTGGTGAGACTTCTGTTAGAAGTATGCAGAATCATCGAGATCGCACTTTTCGAGCTACTTAATGCGAGAAACACGTTATCTGGTGTTTTCCCCACTCCACAGTTGGTTTGATATGCAGAACCGGCGATATTTTGGTTTTCGTCGGGTTTCAAGCTGAGATATGCATTTTCTACGATAATATTGGTGAGAGTTCTGTCAGAAGTATGCAGGATCTTCGAGAACGCTCTTTTCGAGCTATTTAATGCGAGAAACACGATATCTGCTGTTTTCACCACTCGACAGTGCGTTTGATATGCAGAACCAGCGATATCTTGGCTTTCGTGAGGTTTCAAGCTGAGATATGCATTTTTTACGGTAATCTTGGTGAGACTTCTGTCCGAAGTATGAGGAAACATCGAGATTGCTCTATTCGAGCTATTTATTGCGAGAAACACGTTTTCAGGGTGTTTTCACCACTCCACAGTGCGTTTGATATGTAGAACAGGCGATATCTTCATTTTCGTGGTGTTTCCAGCTGAGATATGCATTTTCTGCGATAATCTTGGTGAGACTTCTGTCAGAAGTATGCAGGATCTTCGAGAACGCTCTTTTCGAGCTATTTAATGCGAGAAACACGATAGCTGCTGTTTTCACGACTCCACAGTGCGTTTGATATGCAGTACCAGCGATATCTTCGTTTTCGGGGGGTTTCAAGCTGAGATATGCTTTCCTTACGATAATCTTGGTGAGACTTCTGTCCGAAGTATGCATAATCATCGAGATCGCACTATTCGAGCTATTTAATGCGAGAAACACGTTCTCTGGTTGTTTTCACCACTCCACAGTGCGTTTGATATGCAGAACCGGCAACATCTTGATTTTCGTGAGGTTTCGAGCTGAGATATGCATTTTCTGCGATAATATTGGTGAGACTTCAGTCAGAAGTATGCAGAATCATCTAGATCGCTCTTTTCGAGCTACTTCATGAGAGAAAAACGTTATCCGGTGTTTTCACCACTCCACAGTGCGTTTGATATGCAGAACCAGCGATATCTTGGCGTTCGTGGGGTTTCAAGCTGAGATATGCATTTTTTACGATAATCTTGTTGAGACTTCTGTCCGAAGTATGAAGAATAATCGAGATCGCTCTATTCGATCTATTTAATGCGAGAAACACGTTTTCTGGGGTTTTCACCACTCCACAGTGCGTTTGATATGCTGATCACAGCGATATCTTGGTTTTCGTGTGGTTTCAAGCTGAGATATGCATTTTCTGCGATAATCTTGGTGAGACTTCTGTCCGAAGTATGCTGAAACATCGAGATGGCTCTTTTCGAGATAGTTAATGCGAGAAAAACCTTATCCGGTGTTTTCACCACTCCACAGTGCGTTTGATATGCAGAACCAGCGATATCTTGGCTTTCGTGGGGTTTCATGCTGAGATATGCATTTTTTACGGTAATCTTGGTGAGACTTCTGTCCGAAGTATGAAGAAACATCGAGATCGCTCTATTCGAGCTATTTATTGCGAGAAACAGGTTTTCTGGGGTTTTCACCACTCCACAGTGCGTTTGATATGCAGAACCGGCAATATCTTGGTTTTCGTGGGGTTTCAAGCTGAGATATGCATTTTCTGCGATAATCTTGGTGATACTTCTGTCCGAAGTATGCTGAATCATCGAGATCGCTCTGTTCGAGCTAGTTAGTGCGAGAAACACGTTATCTGGTGTTTTTACCACTCCACAGTGCGTTGGATATGCAGAACCGGAGATATTTTGGTTTTCGTCGGGTTTGAAGCTGAGATATGCATTTTCTACGATAAGCTTGGTGAAACATCTGTCCGAAGTATGCAGAAACGTCGAGAGCGCTCTTTTCGAGCTATTTAATGCGAGAAACACGTTTTCTGGGGTTTTCACCACTCCACAGTTCGTTGGATATGCAGAACAGTAGATATCGTGGTTTTCGTGGGGTTTCAAGCAGAGATATGCATTTTCGGCGATAATCTTGGCGATACTTCTGTTAGAGGTATGCAGAATCATCGAGATCGCACTTTTCGAGCTATTTAATGCGAGAAACACGTTATCTGGTGTTTTCACCACTCCGCAGTTGGTTGGATATGCAGAACCGGCGATATTTTGGTTTTCGTCGGGTTTCAAGCTGAGATATGCATTTTCTACGATAATCTTGGTGAAACATCTGTCCGAAGTGTGCCGAAACATCGAGAGCGCTCTCTTCGAGCTGTTTAATGCGATAAACACGTTTTCTGGGGTTTTCACCACTCCACAGTTCGTTGGATATGCAGAACAGTAGATATCTTGGTTTTCGTGGGGTTTCAAGCAGAGATATGCATTTTCTGCGATAATCTTGGTGAGACTTCTGTCAGAAGTATGCAGGATCTTCGAGAACGCTCTTTTCGAGCTATTTAATGCGAGAAACACGATATCTGCTGTTTTCACCACTCCACAGTGCGTTTGATATGCATAACCAGCGATATCTTGGCTTTCGTGAGGTTTCAAGCTGAGATATGCATTTTTTACGGTAATCTTGGTGAGACTTCTGTCCGAAGTATGAGGAAACATCGAGATTGCTCTATTCGAGCTATTTATTGCGAGAAACACGTTTTCAGGGAGTTTTCACCACTCCACAGTGCGTTTGATATGTAGAACAGGCGATATCTTCATTTTCGTGGTGTTTCCAGCTGAGATATGCATTTTCTGCGATAATCTTGGTGAGACTTCTGTCAGAAGTATGCAGGATCTTCGAGAACGCTCTTTTCGAGCTATTTAATGCGAGAAACACGATATCTGCTGTTTTCACCACTCCACAGAGCGTTTGATATGCAGTACCAGCGATATCTTCGTTTTCGGGGGGTTTCAAGCTGAGATATGCATTCCTTACGATAATCTTGGTGAGACTTCTGTCCGAAGTATGCAGAATCATCGAGATCGCACTATTCGAGCTATTTAATGCGAGAAACACGTTCTCTGGTTGTTTTCACCACTCCACAGTGCGTTTGATATGCAGAACCGGCATCATCTTGATTTTCGTGAGGTTTCGAGCTGAGATATGCATTTTCTGCGATAATATTGGTGAGACTTCAGTCAGAAGTATGCAGAATCATCTAGATCGCTCTTTTCGAGCTACTTCATGCGAGAAAAACGTTATCCGGTGTTTTCACCACTCCACAGGACGTTTGATATGCAGAACCAGCGATATCTTGGCGTTCGTGGGGTTTCAAGCTGAGATATGCATTTTTTACGATAATCTTGTTGAGACTTCTGTCCGAAGTATGAAGAATCATCGAGATCGCTCTATTCGAGCTATTTAATGCGAGAAACACGTTTTCTGGGGTTTTCACCACTCCACAGTGCGTTTGATATGCTGAACACAGCGATATCTTGGTTTTCGTGGGGTTTCAAGCTGAGATATGCATTTTTTACGATAATTTTGGTGAGAGTTCTGTCCGAAGTTTGCAGAAGCATCGAGATCGCTCGTTTCGAGCTATTTAATGCGAGAAACACGTTATCTGATGTTTTCACCACTCCACAGTGCGTTGGATATGCAGAACCGCAGATATTTTGGTTTTCGTCGGGTTTCAAGCTGAGATATGCATTTTCTACGATAAGCTTGGTGAAACATCTGTCCGAAGTATGCAGAAACGTCGAGAGCGCTCTTTTCGAGCTATTTAATGCGAGAAACAGGTTTTCTGGGGTTTTCACCACTCCACAGATCGTTGGATATGCAGAACCGGAGATATCTTGGTTTTCGTGCTGTTTCCAGCTGAGATATGCATTTTCTGCGATAATCTTGGTGGATCTTTTGTCAGAAGTATGCAGAATCATCTAGATCGCTCTTTTCGAGCTACTTAATGCTCGAAACACGCTTTCTGGTGTTTTCACCACTCCACAGTACGTTTGACATGCAGAACCGGATATATCTTGGTTTCGGTCGGGTTTCAAGCTGAGATATGCATTTTCTACGATAATCTTGGTGAGACTTCTGTCAGAAGTATGCAGGATCTTCGAGAACGCTCTTTTCGAGCTACTTATTGCGACAAACACGTTATCTGGTGTTTTCACCACTCCACAGTGCGTATGATATGCAGAACCGGCGATATCTTGGTTTTCGTGGGGTTTCAAGCTGAGATATGCATTTTCTGCGATAATCTTAGTGAGACTTCTGTCCGAAGTATGCTGAAACATCGAGATGGCTCTTTTCGAGCTAGTTAATGCGAGAAAAACCTTATCCGGTGTTTTCACCACCCCACAGTGCGTTTGATATGCAGAACCAGCGATATCTTGGCTTTCGTGGGGTTTCAAGCTGAGATATGCATTTTTTACGGTAATCTTGGTGAGACTTCTGTCCGAAGTATGAAGAAACATCGAGATCGCTCTATTCGAGCTATTTAATGCGAGAAACAGGTTTTCTGGGGTTTTCACCACTCCAGAGTTCGTTGGATATGCAGAACCGGAGATATCTTGGTTTTCGTGGTGTTTCCAGCTGAGATATGCATTTTCTGCGATAATCTTGGTGGGTCTTCTGTCAGAAGTATGCAGGATCTTCGAGAACGCTCTTTTCGAGCTACTTATTGCGACAAACACGTTATCTGGTGTTTTCAGCACTCCACAGTGCGTTTGATATGCAGAACCGGCAATATCTTGGTTTTCGTGGGGTTTCAAGCTGAGATATGCATTTTCTGCGATAATCTTGGTGATACTTCTGTCCGAAGTATGCTGAATCATCGAGATCGCTCTGTTCGAGCTAGTTAGTGCGAGAAACACGTTATCTGGTGTTTTCACCACTCCACAGTGCGTTTGATATGCAGAACAGTAGATATCTTGGTTTTCGTGGGGTTTCAAGCTGAGATATGCATTTTCTGCGATAATCTTGTTGAGACTTCTGTCCGAAGTATGCAGAATCATCGAGATCGCACGTTTCGAGCTATTTAATGCGAGAAACACGTTATCTGGTGTTTTTACCACTCCACAGTGCGTTGGATATGCAGAACCGGAGATATTTTGGTTTTCGTCGGGTTTGAAGCTGAGATATGCATTTTCTACGATAAGCTTGGTGAAACATCTGTCCGAAGTATGCAGAAACGTCGAGAGCGCTCTTTTCGAGCTATTTAATGCGAGAAACACGTTTTCTGGGGTTTTCACCACTCCACAGTTCGTTGGATATGCAGAACAGTAGATATCGTGGTTTTCGTGGGGTTTCAAGCAGAGATATGCATTTTCGGCGATAATCTTGGCGAGACTTCTGTTAGAGGTATGCAGAATCATCGAGATCGCACTTTTCGAGCTATTTAATGCGAGAAACACGTTATGTGGTGTTTTCACCACTCCGCAGTTGGTTGGATATGCAGAACCGGCGATATTTTGGTTTTCGTCGGGTTTCAAGCTGAGATATGCATTTTCTACGATAATCTTGGTGAAACATCTGTCCGAAGTATGCCGAAACATCGAGAGCGCTCTTTTCGAGCTATTTAATGCGCAAACACGTTTTCTGGGGTTTTCACCACTCCACAGTTCGTTGGATATGCAGAACAGTAGATATCTTGGTTTTCGTGGGGTTTCAAGCAGAGATATGCATTTTCTGCGATAATCTTGGTGAGACTTCTGTTAGAAGTATGCAGAATCATCGAGATCGCACTTTTCGAGCTACTTAATGCGAGAAACACGTTATCTGGTGTTTTCACCACTCCACAGTTGGTTTGATATGCAGAACCGGCGATATTTTGGTTTTCGTCGGGTTTCAAGCTGAGATATGCATTTTCTACGATAATCTTGGTGAAACATCTGTCCGAAGTATGCCGAAACATCGAGAGCGCTCTTTTCGAGCTATTTAATGCGATAAACACGTTTTCTGGGGTTTTCACCACTCCACAGTTCGTTGGATATGCAGTACCAGCGATATCTCCGTTTTCGGGGGGTTTCAAGCTGAGATATGCATTCCTTACGATAATCTTGGTGAGACTGCTGTCCGAAGTATGCAGAATCATCGAGATCGCTCGTTTCGAGCTATTTAATGCGAGAAACACGTTATCTGATGTTTTCACCACTCCACAGTGCGTTGGATATGCAGAACCGCAGATATTTTGGTTTTCGTCGGGTTTCAAGCTGAGATATGCATTTTCTACGATAAGCTTGGTGAAACATCTGTCCGAAGTATGCAGAAACGTCGAGAGCGCTCTTTTCGAGCTATTTAATGCGAGAAACACGTTATCTGGTGTTTTCACCACTCCGCAGTTGGTTGGATATGCAGAACCGGCGATATTTTGGTTTTCGTCGGGTTTCAAGCTGAGATATGCATTTTCTACGATAATCTTGGTGAAACATCTGTCCGAAGTATGCCGAAACATCGAGAACGCTCTTTTCGAGCTATTTAATGCGATAAACACGTTTTCTGGGGTTTTCACCATTCCACAGTTCGTTGGATATGCAGAAAGGTAGATATCTTGGTTTTCGTGGGGTTTCAAGCAGAGATATGCATTTTCTGCGATAATCTTGGTGAGACTTCTGTTAGAAGTATGCAGAATCATCGAGATCGCACTATTCGAGCTATTTAATGCGAGAAACACGTTCTCTGGTTGTTTTCACCACTCCACAGTGCGTTTGATATGCAGAACCGGCAACATCTTGATTTTCGTGAGGTTTCGAGCTGAGATATGCATTTTCTGCGATAATATTGGTGAGACTTCAGTCAGAAGTATGCAGAATCATCTAGATCGCTCTTTTCGAGCTACTTCATGCGAGAAAAACGTTATCCGGTGTTTTCACCACTCCACAGTGCGTTTGATATGCAGAACCAGCGATATCTTGGCGTTCGTGGGGTTTCAAGCTGAGATATGCATTTTTTACGATAATCTTGTTGAGACTTCTGTCCGAAGTATGAAGAATCATCGAGATCGCTCTATTCGAGCTATTTAATGCGAGAAACACGTTTTCTGGGGTTTTCACCACTCCACAATGCGTTTGATATGCTGAACTCAGCGATATCTTGGTTTTCGTGGGGTTTCAAGCTGAGATATGCATTTTTTACGATAATTTTGCTGAGAGTTCTGTCCGAAGTTTGCAGAAGCATCGAGATCGCTCGTTTCGAGCTATTTAATGCAAAAAACACGTTATCTGATGTTTTCACCACTCCACAGTGCGTTGGATATGCAGAACCGCAGATATTTTGGTTTTCGTCGGGTTTCAAGCTGAGATATGCATTTTCTACGATAAGCTTGGTGAAACATCTGTCCGAAGTATGCAGAAACGTCGAGATGGCTCTTTTCGAGCTAGTTAATGCGAGAAAACCTTATCCGGTGTTTTCACCACTCCACAGTGCGTTTGATATGCAGAACCAGCGATATCTTGGCTTTCGTGGGGTTTCAAGCTGAGATATGCATTTTCTACGATAATCTTGGTGAAACATCTGTCCGAAGTATGCCGAAACATCGAGAGCGCTCTTTTCGAGCTATTTAATGCGATAAACACGTTTTCTGGGGTTTTCACCACTCCACAGTTCGTTGGATATGCAGAACAGTAGATATCTTGGTTTTCGTGGGGTTTCAAGCAGAGATATGCATTTTCTGCGATAATCTTGGTGAGACTTCTGTTAGAAGTATGCAGAATCATCGAGATCGCACTTTTCGAGCTACTTAATGCGAGAAACACGTTATCTGGTGTTTTCACCACTCCACAGTTGGTTTGATATGCAGAACCGGCGATATTTTGGTTTTCGGCGGGTTTCAAGCTGAGATATGCATTTTCGACGATAATCCTGGTGAGACTTCTGTCCGAAGTATGCTTAATTATCGATATCGCTCGTTCGAGCTATTCAATGCGAGAAACACGTTATCTGGTGTTTTCACCACTCCACAGTGCGTATGATATGCAGAACCGGCGATATCTTGGTTTTCGTGGGGTTTCAAGCTGAGATATGCTTTTTCTGCGATAATCTTGGTGAGACTTCTGTCCGAAGTATGCTGAAACATCGAGATCGCTCTTTTCGAGCTAGTTAATGCGAGAAAAACCTTATCCGGTGTTTTCACCACTCCACAGTGCGTTAGATATGCAGAACCAGCGATATCTTGGCTTTCGTGGGGTTTCAAGCTGAGATATGCATTTTTTACGATAATCTTGGTGAGACTTCTGTCCGAAGTATGAAGAATCATCGAGATCGCTCTATTCGAGCTATTTAATGCGAGAAACACGTTTTCAGGGAGTTTTCACCACTCCACAGTTGGTTTGATATGCAGAACCGGCGATATTTTGGTTTTCGTCGGGTTTCAAGCTGAGATATGCATTTTCTACGATAATCCTGGTGAGACTTCTGTCAGAAGTATGCAGAATCTTCGAAAACGCTCTTTTCGAGCTACTTAATGCGAGAAACACTTTATCTGGTGTTTTCCCCACTCCACAGTTGGTTTGATATGCAGAACCGGCGATATTTTGGTTTTCGTCGGGTTTCAAGCTGAGATATGCATTTTCTACGATAATATTGGTGAGACATCTGTCCGAAGTATGCTGAATCATCGAGATCGCTCTTTTCGAGCTAGTTAGTGCGAGGAACACGTTATCTGGTGTTTTCACCACTCCACAGTGCGATTGATATGCAGAACAGTACATATCTTGGTTTTCGTGGGGATTCAAGCTGAGATATGCATTTTCTGCGATAATCTTGTTGAAACTTCTGTCCGAAGTATGCAGAATAATCGAGATCGCTCGTTTTGAGCTATTTAATGCGAGAAACACGTTATCTGGTGTTTTCACCACTCCGCAGTGCGTTGGATATGCAGAACCGGAGATATTTTGGTTGTCGTCGGGTTTTAAGCTGAGATATGCATTTTCTACGATAATCTTGGTGAAACATCTGTCCGAAGTATGCAGAAACATCGAGAGCGCTCTTTTCGAGCTATTTAATGCGACAAACTCGTTTTCTGGGGTTTTCACCACTCCACAGTTCGTTGGATATGCAGAACCGGAGATATCTTTGTTTTCGTGGGGTTTCAAGCTGAGATATGCATTTCCTGCGATAATCTTGGTGAGACTTCTGTCCGAAGTATGCTGAATCATCTAGATCGCTCTTTTCGAGCTACTTCATGCGAGAAAAACGTTATCCGGTGTTTTCACCACTCCACAGTGCGTTTGATATGCAGAACCAGCGATATCTTGGCTTTCGTGGGGTTTCAAGCTGAGATATGCATTTTTTACGATAATCTTGTTGAGACTTCTGTCCGAAGTATGAAGAATCATCGAGATCGCTCTATTCGAGCTATTTAATGCGAGAAACACGTTTTCTGGGGTTTTCACCACTCCACAGTGCGTTTGATATGCTGAACACAGCGATATCTTGGTTTTCGTGGGGTTTCAAGCTGAGATATGCATTTTTTACGATAATTTTGCTGAGAGTTCTGTCCGAAGTTTGCAGAAGCATCGAGATCGCTCGTTTCGAGCTATTTAATGCAAAAAACACGTTATCTGATGTTTTCACCACTCCACAGTGCGTTGGATATGCAGAACCGCAGATATTTTGGTTTTCGTCGGGTTTCAAGCTGAGATATGCATTTTCTACGATAAGCTTGGTGAAACATCTGTCCGAAGTATGCAGAAACGTCGAGAGCGCTCTTTTCGAGCTATTTAATGCGAGAAACAGGTTTTCTGGGGTTTTCACCACTCCACAGTTCGTTGGATATGCAGAACCGGAGATATCTTGGTTTTCGTGGTGTTTCCAGCTGAGATATGCATTTTCTGCGATAATCTTGGTGGGTCTTTTGTCAGAAGTATGCAGAATCATCTAGATCGCTCTTTTCGAACTACTTAATGCTCGAAACACGCTTTCTGGTGTTTTCACCACTCCACAGTACGTTTGACATGCAGAACCGGAGATATCTTGGTTTCGGTCGGGTTTCAAGCTGAGATATGCATTTTCTACGATAATCTTGGTGAGACTTCTGTCAGAAGTATGCAGGATCTTCGAGAACGCTCTTTTCGAGCTACTTATTGCGACAAACACGTTATCTGGTGTTTTCACCACTCCACAGTGCGTATGATATGCAGAAACGGCGATATCTTGGTTTTCGTGGGGTTTCAAGCTGAGATATGCATTTTCTGCGATAATCTTGGTGAGACTTCTGTCCGAAGTATGCTGAAACATCGAGATGGCTCTTTTCGAGCTAGTTAATGCGAGAAAAACCTTATCCGGTGTTTTCACCACTCCACAGTGCGTTTGATATGCAGAACCAGCGATATCTTGGCTTTCGTGGGGTTTCAAGCTGAGATATGCATTTTTTACGGTAATCTTGGTGAGACTTCTGTCCGAAGTATGAAGAAACATCGAGATCGCTCTATTCGAGCTATTTATTGCGAGAAACAGGTTTTCTGGGGTTTTCACCACTCCAGAGTTCGTTGGATATGCAGAACCGGAGATATCTTGGTTTTCGTGGGGTTTCAAGCTGAGATATGCATTTTCTGCGATAATCTTGGTGATACTTCTGTCCGAAGTATGCTGAATCATCGAGATCGCTCTGTTCGAGCTAGTTAGTGCGAGAAACACGTTATCTGGTGTTTTCACCACTCCACAGTGCGTTTGATATGCAGAACAGTAGATATCTTGGTTTTCGTGGGGTTTCAAGCTGAGATATGCATTTTCTGCGATAATGTTGTTGAGACTTCTGTCCGAAGTATGCAGAATCATCGAGATCGCACGTTTCGAGCTATTTAATGCGAGAAACACGTTATCTGGTGTTTTTACCACTCCACAGTGCGTTGGATATGCAGAACCGGAGATATTTTGGTTTTCGTCGGGTTTGAAGCTGAGATATGCATTTTCTACGATAAGCTTGGTGAAACATCTGTCCGAAGTATGCAGAAACGTCGAGAGCGCTCTTTTCTAGCTATTTGATGCGAGAAACACGTTTTCTGGGGTTTTCACCACTCCACAGTTCGTTGGATATGCAGAACAGTAGATATCGTGGTTTTCGTGGGGTTTCAAGCAGAGAAATGCATTTTCGGCGATAATCTTGGCGAGACTTCTGTTAGAGGTATGCAGAATCATCGAGATCGCACTTTTCGAGCTATTTAATGCGAGAAACACGTTATCTGGTGTTTTCACCACTCCGCAGTTGGTTGGATATGCAGAACCGGCGATATTTTGGTTTTCGTCGGGTTTCAAGCTGAGATATGCATTTTCTACGATAATCTTGGTGAAACATCTGTCCGAAGTATGCCGAAACATCGAGAGCGCTCTTTTCGAGCTATTTAATGCGATAAACACGTTTTCTGGGGTTTTCACCACTCCACAGTTCGTTGGATATGCAGAACAGTAGATATCTTGGTTTTCGTGGGGTTTCAAGCAGAGATATGCATTTTCTGCGATAATCTTGGAGAGACTTCTGTTAGAAGTATGCAGAATCATCGAGATCGCACTTTTCGAGCTACTTAATGCGAGAAACACGTTATCTGGTGTTTTCACCACTCCACAGTTGGTTTGATATGCAGAACCGGCGATATTTTGGTTTTCGTCGGGTTTCAAGCTGAGATATGCATTTTCGACGATAATCCTGGTGAGACTTCTGTCCGAAGTATGAAGAATCATCGAGATCGCTCTATTCGAGCTATTTAATGCGAGAAACACGTTTTCAGGGTGTTTTCACCACTCCACAGTTGGTTTGATATGCAGAACCGGCGATATTTTGGTTTTCGTCGGGTTTCAAGCTGAGATATGCATTTTCTACGATAATCCTGGTGAGACTTCTGTCAGAAGTATGCAGAATCTTCGAGAACGCTCTTTTCGAGCTACTTAATGCGCGAAACACGTTTTCTGGTGTTTTCACCACTCCACAGTTGGTTTGATATGCAGAACCGGCGATATTTTGGTTTTCGTCGGGTTTCATGCTGAGATATGCATTTTCTACGATAATCTTGGTGAAACATCTGCCCGAAGTATGTAGAAACATCGAGAGCGCTCTTTTCGAGCTATTTAATGCGAGAAACTCGTTATGTTGTGTTTTCACCACTCCACAGTTCGTTGGATATGCAGAACAGTAGATATCGTGGTTTTCGTGGTGTTTCAAGCAGAGATATGCATTTTCTGCGATAATCTTGGCGAGACTTCTGTTAGAAGTATGCAGAATCATCGAGATCGCACTTTTCGAGCTATTTAATGCGAGAAACACGTTATCTGGTGTTTTCACCACTCCGCAGTTGGTTGGATATGCAGAACCGGCGATATTTTGGTTTTCGTCGGGTTTCAAGCTGAGATATGCATTTTCTACGATAATCTTGGTGAAACATCTGTCCGAAGTATGCCGAAACATCGAGAGCGCTCTTTTCGAGCTATTTAATGCGATAAACACGTTTTCTGGGGTTTTCACCACTCCACAGTTCGTTGGATATGCAGAACAGTAGATATCGTGGTTTTCGTGGGGTTTCAAGCAGAGATATGCATTTTCTGCGATAATCTTGGCGAGACTTCTGTTAGAAGTATGCTGAATCATCGAGATCGCTCTTTTCGAGCTAGTTAGTGCGAGAAACACGTTATCTGATGTTTTGACTACTCCACAGTGCGTTTGATATGCAGAACAGTACATATCTTGGTTTTCGTGGGGTTTCAAGCTGAGATATGCATTTTCTGCGATAATCTTGGTGGGTCTTTTGTCAGAAGTATGCAGAATCGTCTAGATCGCTCTTTTCGAGCTACTTAATGCACGAAACACGTTTTCTGGTGTTTTCACCACTCCACTGTACGTTTGACATGCAGAACCGGAGATATCTTGGTTTCGGTCGGGTTTCAAGCTGAGATATGCATTTTCTACGATAATCCTGGTGAGACTTCTGTCAGAAGTATGCAGAATCTTCGAGAACGCTCTCTTCGAGCTATTTAATGCGAGAAACACGTTATCTGGTGTTTTCACCACTCCACAGTGCGTTTGATATGCAGTACCAGCGATATCTTGGTTTTCGTGGGGTTTCAAGCTCAGATATGCATTTTACAGATAATCTTCTTGAGACTTCTGTCCGAAGTATGCAGAATCATCGAGATCGCTCTATTCGAGCTATTTAATGCGAGAAACACGTTCTCTGGTTGTTTCCACCACTCCACAGTGCGTTTGATATGCAGAACCGGCAACATCTTGATTTTCGTGAGGTTTCGAGCTGAGATATGCATTTTCTGCGATAATATTGGTGAGACTTCAGTCGGAAGTATGCAGAATCATCTAGATCGCTCTTTTCGAGCTACTTAATGCACGAAACACGTAGTCTGGTGTTTTCACCACTCCACAGTGCGTTTGACATGCAGAACCGGAGATATCTTGGTTTCGGTCGGGTTTCAAACTGTGATATGCATTTTCTACGATAATCCTGGTGTGACTTCTGTCAGAAGTATGCAGAATAATCGAGAACGCTCGTTTCGAGCTACATAATGCGAGAAACACGTTATCTGGTGTTTTCACCACTCCACAGTGCGTTGGATATGCAGAACCGCAGTTATTTTGGTTTTCGTCGGGTTTCAAGTTGAGATATGCATTTTCTACGATAATTTTGGTGAGAGTTCTGTCCGAAGTTTGCAGAAGCATCGAGATCGCTCGTTTCGAGCTATTTAATGCGACAAACTCGTTTTCTGGGGTTTTCACCACTCCACAGTTCGTTGGATATGCAGAACCGGAGATATCTTGGTTTTCGTGGGGTTTCAAGCTGAGATATGCATTTCCTGCGATAATCTTGATGAGACTTCTGTCCGAAGTATGCTGAATCATCGGGATCGCTCTATTCGAGATATTTAATGCGAGAAACACGTTCTCTGGTTGTTTTCACCACTCCACAGTGCGTTTGATATGCAGAACAGGCGATATCTTGATTTTCGTGGTGTTTCCAGCTGAGATATGCATTTTCTGCGATAATCTTGGTGGGTCTTTTTTCAGAAGTATGCAGAATCACCTAGATCGCTCTTTTCGAGCTACTTAATGCGAGAAACACGTTATCTGGTGTTTTCACCACTCCACAGTTGGTTTGATATGCAGAACCGGCGAAATTTTGGTTTTCGTCGGGTTTCAAGCTGAGATATGCATTTTCGACGATAATCCTGGTGAGACTTCTGTCCGAAGTATGCTTAATTATCGATATCGCTCGTTTGGAGCTATTCAATGCGAGAAACACGTTATCTGGTGTTTTCACCGCTCCACAGTGCGTTTGATATGCAGAACAGTAGATATCTTGGTTTTCGTGGGGTTTCAAGCTGAGATATGCATTTTCAGCGATAATCTTGTTGAGACTTCTGTCCGAAGTATGCAGAATCATCGAGATCGCACGTTTCGAGCTATTTAATGCGAGAAACACGTTATCTGGTGTTTTTACCACTCCACAGTGCGTTTGATATGCAGAACCGGAGATATTTTGGTTTTCGTCGGGTTTGAAGCTGAGATATGCATTTTCTACGATAAGCTTGGTGAAACATCTGTCCGAAGTATGCAGAAACGTCGAGAGCGCTCTTTTCGAGCTATTTAATGCGAGAAACACGTTTTCTGGGGTTTTCACCACTCCACAGTTCGTTGGATATGCAGAACAGTAGATATCGTGGTTTTCGTGGGGTTTCAAGCAGAGATATGCATTTTCGGCGATGATCTTGGCGAGACTTCTGTTAGAGGTATGCAGAATCATCGAGATCGCACTTTTCGAGCTATTTAATGCGAGAAACACGTTATCTGGTGTTTTCACCACTCCGCAGTTAGTTGGATATGCAGAACCGGCGATATTTTGGTTTTCGTCGGGTTTCAAGCTGAGATATGCATTTTCTACGATAATCTTGGTGAAACATCTGTCCGAAGTATGCCGAAACATCGAGAGCGCTCTTTTCGAGCTATTTAATGCGATAAACACGTTTTCTGGGGTTTTCACCACTCCACAGTTCGTTGGATATGCAGAACAGTAGATATCTTGGTTTTCGTGGGGTTTCAAGCAGAGATATGCATTTTCTGCGATAATCTTGGTGAGACTTCTGTTAGAAGTATGCAGAATCATCGAGATCGCACTTTTCGAGCTACTTAATGCGAGAAACACGTTATCTGGTGTTTTCACCACTCCACAGTGCGTTGGATATGCAGAGCCGCAGATATTTTGGTTTTCGTCGGGTTTCAAGCTGAGATATGCATTTTCTACGATAAGCGTGGTGAAACATCTGTCCGAAGTATGCAGAAACGTCGAGAGCGCTCTTTTCGAGCTATTTAATGCGAGAAACAGGTTTTCTGGGGTTTTCACCACTCCACAGTTTGTTGGATATGCAGAACCGTAGATATCTTGGTTTTCGTGGGGTTTCAAGCTGAGATATGCATTTCCTGCGATAATCTTGGTGAGACTTCAGTCAGAAGTATGCAGAATCATCTAGATCGCTCTTTTCGAGCTACTTAATGCACGAAACACGTACTCTGGTGTTTTCACCACTCCACAGTGCGTATGATATGCAGAACCGGCGATATCTTGGTTTTCGTGGGGTTTCAAGCTGAGATATGCATTTTCTATGATAATCTTTGTGAGACTTCTGTCAGAAGTATGCAGGATCTTCGAGAACGCTCTTTACGAGCTACTTATTGCGACAAACACGTTATCTGGTGTTTTCTGCACTCCACAGTGCGTATAATATGCAGAACCAGCGATATCTTGGTTTTCGTGGGGTTACAAGCTGAGATATGCATTTTTTACGATAATCTTGGTGAGACTTCTGTCCGAAGTATGCTTAATTATCGAGATCGCTCGTTTCGAGCTATTCAATGCGAGAAACACGTTATCTGGTGTTTTCACCACTCCACAGTGCGTATGATATGCAGAACCGGCGATATCTTGGTTTTCGTGGGGTTTCAAGCTGAGATATGCATTTTCTGCGATAATCTTGGTGAGACTTCTGTCCGAAGTATGCTGAAACATCGAGATCGCTCGTTTCGAGCTATTTAATGCGAGAAACACGTTATCTGGTGTTTTCACCACTCCACAGTGCGTTTGATATGCAGAACCGGCGATATCTTGGTTTTCGTGGGGTTTCAAGCTGAGATATGCATTTTCTGCGATAATCTTGGTGAGACTTCTGTCCGAAGTATGCTGAATCATCGAGATCGCTCTGTTCGAGCTAGTTAGTGCGAGAAACACGTTATCTGGTGTTTTCACCACTCCACAGTGCGTTTGATATGCAGAACAGTAGATATCTTTGTTTTCGTGGGGTTTCAAGCTGAGATATGCATTTTCTGCGATAATATTGGTGAGACTTCAGTCAGAAGTATGCAGAATCATCTAGATCGCTCTTTTCGAGCTACATAATGCGAGAAACACGTTATCTGGTGTTTTCACCACTCCACAGTGCGTTGGATATGCAGAACCGCAGATATTTTGCTTTTCGTCGGGTTTCAAGCTCAGATATGCATTTTCTTCGATAAGCTTGGCGAAACATCTGCCCGAAGTATGCTGAAACATCGAGATCGCTCTTTTCGAGCTAGTTAATGCGAGAAACACGTTATCTGGTGTTTTCACCACTCCACAGTTTGTTGGATATGCAGAAACGTAGATATCTTGGTTTTCGTGGGGTTTCAAGCTGTGATATGCAATTCCTGCGATAATCTTGGTGAGACTTCTGTCCGAGGTATGCTGAATCATCGAGATCGCCCTTTTCGGACTATTTAATGCGAGAAACACGTTCTCTGGTTGTTTTTACCACTCCACAGTGCGTTTGACATGCAGAACCGGAGATATCTTGGTTTCGGTCGGGTTTCAAACTGAGATATGCATTTTCTACGATAATCCTGGTGAGACTTCTGTCAGAAGTGTGCAGAATCATCGAGAACGCTCGTTTCGAGCTACATAATGCGAGAAACACGTTATCTGGTGTTTTCACCACTCCACAGTGCGTTGGATATGCAGAACCGCAGATATTTTGGTTTTCGTCGGGTTTCAAGCTCAGATATGCATTTTCTTCGATAAGCTTGGCGAAACATCTGCCCGAAGTATGCTGAAACATCCAGATCGCTGGTTTCGAGCTATTTAATGCGAGAAACACGTTATCTGGTGTTTTCACCACTCCACAGTGCGTTGGATATGCAGAACCGCAGATATTTTGGTTTTCGTCGGGTTTCAAGCTGAGATATGCATTTTCTACGATAAGCGTGGTGAAACATCTGTCCGAAGTATGCAGAAACGTCGAGAGCGCTCTTTTCGAGCTATTTAATGCGAGAAACAGGTTTTCTGGGGTTTTCACCACTCCACAGTTTGTTGGATATGCAGAACCGTAGATATCTTGGTTTTCGTGGGGTTTCAAGCTGAGATATGCATTTCCTGCGATAATCTTGGTGAGACTTCTGTCCGAAGTATGCTGAATCATCGAGATCGCTCTGTTCGAGCTAGTTAGTGCGAGAAACACGTTATCTGGTGTTTTCACCACTCCACAGTGCGTTTGATATGCAGAACAGTAGATATCTTGGTTTTCGTGGGGTTTCAAGCTGTGATATGCAATTCCTGCGATAATATTGGTGAGACTTCAGTCAGAAGTATGCAGAATCATCTAGATCGCTCTTTTCGAGCTACTTAATGCACGAAACACGTAGTCTGGTGTTTTCACCACTCCACAGTGCGTTTGACATGCAGAACCGGAGATATCTTGGTTTCGGTCGGGTTTCAAACTGAGATATGCATTTTCTACGATAATCCTGGTGAGACTTCTGTCAGAAGTGTGCAGAATCATCGAGAACGCTCGTTTCGAGCTACATAATGCGAGAAACACGTTATCTGGTGTTTTCACCACTCCACAGTGCGTTGGATATGCAGAACCGCAGATATTTTGCTTTTCGTCGGGTTTCAAGCTCAGATATGCATTTTCTTCGATAAGCTTGGCGAAACATCTGCCCGAAGTATGCTGAAACATCGAGATCGCTCTTTTCGAGCTAGTTAATGCGAGAAACACGTTATCTGGTGTTTTCACCACTCCACAGTTTGTTGGATATGCAGAAACGTAGATATCTTGGTTTTCGTGGGGTTTCAAGCTGAGATATGCAATTCCTGCGATAATCTTGGTGAGACTTCTGTCCGAGGTATGCTGAATCATCGAGATCGCTCTTTTCGAGCTATTTAATGCGAGAAACACGTTCTCTGGTTGTTTTTACCACTCCACAGTGCGTTTGACATGCAGAACCGGAGATATCTTGGTTTCGGTCGGGTTTCAAACTGAGATATGCATTTTCTACGATAATCCTGGTGAGACTTCTGCCAGAAGTGTGCAGAATCATCGAGAACGCTCGTTTCGAGCTACATAATGCGAGAAACACGTTATCTGGTGTTTTCACCACTCCACAGTGCGTTGGATATGCAGAACCGCAGATATTTTGGTTTTCGTCGGGTTTCAAGCTCAGATATGCATTTTCTTCGATAAGCTTGGCGAAACATCTGCCCGAAGTATGCTGAAACATCGAGATCGCTGGTTTCGAGCTATTTAATGCGAGAAACACGTTATCTGGTGTTTTCACCACTCCACAGTGCGTTGGATATGCAGAGCCGCAGATATTTTGGTTTTCGTCGGGTTTCAAGCTGAGATATGCATTTTCTACGATAAGCGTGGTGAAACATCTGTCCGAAGTATGCAGAAACGTCGAGAGCGCTCTTTTCGAGCTATTTAATGCGAGAAACAGGTTTTCTGGGGTTTTCACCACTCCACAGTTTGTTGGATATGCAGAACCGTAGATATCTTGGTTTTCGTGGGGTTTCAAGCTGAGATATGCATTTCCTGCGATAATCTTGGTGAGACTTCAGTCAGAAGTATGCAGAATCATCTAGATCGCTCTTTTCGAGCTACTTAATGCACGAAACACGTACTCTGGTGTTTTCACCACTCCACAGTGCGTATGATATGCAGAACCGGCGATATCTTGGTTTTCGTGGGGTTTCAAGCTGAGATATGCATTTTCTATGATAATCTTTGTGAGACTTCTGTCAGAAGTATGCAGGATCTTCGAGAACGCTCTTTACGAGCTACTTATTGCGACAAACACGTTATCTGGTGTTTTCTGCACTCCACAGTGCGTTTAATATGCAGAACCAGCGATATCTTGGTTTTCGTGGGGTTACAAGCTGAGATATGCATTTTTTACGATAATCTTGGTGAGACTTCTGTCCGAAGTATGCTTAATTATCGAGATCGCTCGTTTCGAGCTATTCAATGCGAGAAACACGTTATCTGGTGTTTTCACCACTCCACAGTGCGTATGATATGCAGAACCGGCGATATCTTGGTTTTCGTGGGGTTTCAAGCTGAGATATGCATTTTCTGCGATAATCTTGGTGAGACTTCTGTCCGAAGTATGCAGAATCATCGACATCGCTCTTTTCGAGCTACTGAATGCGCGAAACACGTTTTCTGGTGTTTTTACCCCTCCACGGTACGTTTGATGTGCAGAACCGGAGATAACTCGGTTTTCGTCGGGTTTCAAGCTGAGATATGCATTTTCTGCGATAATATTGGTGAGACTTCAGTCAGAAGTATGCAGAATCATCTAGATCGCTCTTTTCGAGCTACTTAATGCACGAAACACGTAGTCTGGTGTTTTCACCACTCCACAGTGCGTATGATATGCAGAAACGGCGATATCTTGGTTTTCGTGGGGTTTCAAGCTGAGATATGCATTTTCTATGATAATCTTTGTGAGACTTCTGTCAGAAGTATGCAGGATCTTCGAGAACGCTCTTTACGAACTACTTATTGCGACAAACACGTTATCTGGTGTTTTCTGCACTCCACAGTGCGTTTAATATGCAGAACCAGCGATATCTTGGTTTTCGTGGGGTTACAAGCTGAGATATGCATTTTTTACGATAATCTTGGTGAGACTTCTGTCCGAAGTATGCTTAATTATCGAGATCGCTCGTTTCGAGCTATTCAATGCGAGAAACACGTTATCTGGTGTTTTCACCACTCCACAGTGCGTATGATATGCAGAACCGGCGATATCTTGGTTTTCGTGGGGTTTCAAGCTGAGATATGCATTTTCTGCGATAATCTTGGTGAGACTTCTGTCCGAAGTATGCTGAAACATCGAGATCGCTCGTTTCGAGCTATTTAATGCGAGAAACACGTTATCTGGTATTTCACCACTCCACAGTGCGTTTGATATGCAGAACCGGCGATATCTTGGTTTTCGTGGGGTTTCAAGCTGAGATATGCATTTTCTGCGATAATCTTGGTGAGACTTCTGTCCGAAGTATGCTGAATCATCGAGATCGCTCTGTTCGAGCTAGTTAGTGCGAGAAACACGTTATCTGGTGTTTTCACCACTCCACAGTGCGTTTGATATGCAGAACAGTAGATATCTTTGTTTTCGTGGGGTTTCAAGCTGAGATATGCATTTTCTGCGATAATATTGGTGAGACTTCAGTCAGAAGTATGCAGAATCATCTAGATCGCTCTTTTCGAGCTACTTAATGCACGAAACACGTAGTCTGGTGTTTTCACCACTCCACAGTGCGTTTGACATGCAGAACCGGAGATATCTTGGTTTCGGTCGGGTTTCAAACTGAGATATGCATTTTCTACGATAATCCTGGTGAGACTTCTGTCAGAAGTATGCAGAATCATCGAAAACGCTCGTTTCGAGCTACATAATGCGAGAAACACGTTATCTGGTGTTTTCACCACACCACAGTGCGTTTGATATGCAGAACCAGCGATATCTTGCTTTTCGTGGCATTTCAAGCTGAGATACGCATTTCCTGCGATAATCTTGGTGAGACTTCTGTCAGAAGTATGCAGGATCTTCGAGAACGCTCTTTTCGAGCTACTTATTGCGCGAAACACGTTTTCTGGTGTTTTCACCACTCCACGGTACGTTTGATGTGCAGAACCGGGGATAACTCGGTTTTCGTCGGGTTTCAAGCTGAGATATGCATTTTCTATGATAATCTTGGTGAGACTTCTGTCAGAAGTATGCAGGATCTTCGAGAACGCTCTTTACGAGCTACTTACTGCGACAAACACGTTATCTGGTGTTTTCTGCACTCCACAGTGCGTTTGATATGCAGAACCAGCGATATCTTGGTTTTCGTGGGGTTTCAAGCTGAGATATGCATTTTCTGCGATAATCTTGGTGAGACTTCTGTCCGAAGTATGCAGAATCAACGAGATCGCTCGTTTCCAGCTATTTAATGCGAGAAACACGTTATCTGGTGTTTTCACCACTCCACAGTGCGTTTGATATGCAGAACCGGCGATATCTTGGTTTTCGTGGGGTTTCAAGCTGAGATATGCATTTTCTGCGATAATCTTGGTGAGACTTCTGTCCGAAGTATGCTGAAACATCGAGATCGCTCGTTTCGAGCTATTTAATGCGAGAAACACGTTATCTGGTGTTTTCACCACTCCACAGTGCGTTTGATATGCAGAACCGGCGATATCTTGGTTTTCGTGGGGTTTCAAGCTGAGATATGCATTTTCTGCGATAATCTTGGTGAGACTTCTGTCCGAAGTATGCTGAATCATCGAGATCGCTCTGTTCGAGCTAGTTAGTGCGAGAAACACGTTATCTGGTGTTTTCACCACTCCACAGTGCGTTTGATATGCAGAACAGTAGATATCTTGGTTTTCGTGGGGTTTCAAGCTGAGATATGCATTTTCTGCGATAATCTTGGTGAGACTTCTGTCCGAAGTATGCTGAATCATCGAGATCGCTCGTTTCGAGCTATTCAATGCGAGAAACACGTTATCTGGTGTTTTCACCACTCCACAGTGCGTATGATATGCAGAACCGGCGATATCTTGGTTTTCGTGGGGTTTCAAGAGGAGATATGCATTTTCTGCGATAATCTTGGTGAGACTTCTGTCCGAAGTATACTGAAACGACGAGATCGCTCGTTTCGAGCTATTTAATGCGAGAAACACGTTATCTGGTGATTTCACCACTCCACAGTGAGTTTGATATGCAGAACAGTAGATATCTTGGTTTTCGTGGGGTTTCAAGCTGAGATATGCATTTTCTGCGATAATCTTGGTGAGACTTCTGTCCGAATTATGCAGAATCATCGAGATCGCTCGTTTCGAGCTATTTAATGCGAGAAACACGTTATCTGGTGTTTTTACCACTCCACAGTGCGTTTGATATGCAGAACAGTAGATATCTTGGTTTTCGTGGGGTTTCAAGCTGAGACATGCATTTTCTGCGATAATCTTGTTGAGACTTCTGTCCGAAGTATGCAGAAACATCGAGAGCGCTCTTTTCGAGCTATTTAATGCGAGAAACTCGTTCTCTGGGGTTTTCAACACTCCACAGTTCGTTGGATATGCAGAACCGGAGATATCTTGGTTTTCGTGGGGTTTCAAGCTGAGATATGCATTCCCTGCGATATTCTTGGTGAGACTTCTGTCCGAAGTATGCTGAATCATCTAGATCGCTCTTTTCGTGCTATGTAATGGGAGAAACACGTCATCTGGTGTTTTCACCACACCACAGTGCGTTTGATATGCAGAACCAGCGATATCTTGGTTTTCGTGGCATTTCAAGCTGAGATACGCATTTCCTGCGATAATCTTGGTGAGACTTCTGTCCGAAGTATGCTGAATCATCGAGATCGCTCTTTTCGAGCTTGTTAATGCGAGAAAAACCTTATCCGGTGTTTTCACCACTCCACAGTGCGTTAGATATGCAGAACCAGCGATATCTTGGCTTTCGTGGGGTTTCAAGCTGAGATATGCATTTTTTACGATAATCTTGGTGAGACTTCTGTCCGAAGTATGAAGAATCATCGAGATCGCTCTATTCGAGCTATTTAATGCGAGAAACACGTTTTCAGGGTGTTTTCACCACTCCACAGTGCGTTTGATATGCTGAACACAGCGATATCTTGGTTTTCGTGGGGTTTCAATCTGAGATATGCATTTTTTACGATAATTTTGGTGAGATTTCTGTCCGAAGTATGCAGAATCATCGAGAACGCTCGTTTCGAGCTACATAATGCGAGAAACACGTTATCTGGTGTTTTCACCACTCCACAGTGCGTTGGATATGCAGAACCGCAGATATTTTGGTTTTCGTCGGGTTTCAAGTTCAGATATGCATTTTCTTCGATAAGCTTGGCGAAACATCTGCCCGAAGTATGCTGAAACATCGAGATCGCTCTTTTCGAGCAAGTTAATGCGAGAAAAACCTTATCCGGTGTTTTCACCACTCCACAGTGCGTTTGATATGCAGAACAGTACATATCTTGGTTTTCGTGGGGTTTCAAGCTGAGATATGCTCTTTTTACGATAATATTGGTGAGGCTTCTGTCCGAAGTATGCTGAATCATCGAGATCGCTCTGTTCGAGCTAGTTAGTGCGAGAAACACGTTATCTGGTGTTTTCACCACTCCACAGTGCGTTTGATATGCAGAACAGTACATATCTTGGTTTTCGTGGGGTTTCAAGCTGAGATATGCATTTTCTGCGATAATCTTGGTGAGACATCTGTCCGAAGTATGCAGAAACATCGAGAGCGCTCTTTTCGAGCTATTTAATGCGAGAAACTCGTTTTCTGGGGTTTTCAACACTCCACAGTTCGTTGGATATGCAGAACCGGAGATATCTTGGTTTTCGTGGGGTTTCAAGCTGAGATTTGCATTTTCTGCGATAATCTTGGTGAGACTTCTGTCCGAAGTATGCTGAAACATCGAGATCGCTCGTTTCGAGCTATTTAATGCGAGAAACACGTTATCTGGTGTTTTCACCACTCCACAGTGCGTTTGATATGCAGAACAGTAGATATCTTGGTTTTCGTGGGGTTTCAAGCTGAGACATGCATTTTCTGCGATAATCTTGTCGAGACTTCTGTCCGAAGTATGCAGAAACATCGAGAGCGCTCTTTTCGAGCTATTTAATGCGAGAAACTCGTTTTCTGGGGTTTTCAACACTCCACAGTTCGTTGGATATGCAGAACCGGAGATATCTTGGTTTTCGTGGGGTTTCAAGCTGAGATATGCATTTCCTGCGATAATCTTGGTGAGACTTCTGTCCGAAGTATGCTGAATCATCTAGATCGCTCTTTTCGAGCTATTTAATGCGAGAAACACGTTATCATTGCGTTTTCACCACACCACAGTGCGTTTGAAATGCAGAACCAGCGATATCTTGGTTTTCGTGGCATTTCAAGCTGAGATACGCATTTCCTGCGATAATCTTGGTGAGACTTCTGTCCGAAGTATGCTGAATCATCGAGATCGCTCTTTTCGAGCTAGTTAATGCGAGAAAAACCTTATCCGGTGTTTTCACCACTCCACAGTGCGTTAGATATGCAGAACCAGCGATATCTTGGCTTTCGTGGGGTTTCAAGCTGAGATATGCTTTTTTTACGATAATCTTGGTGAGACTTCTGTCCGAAGTATGAAGAATCATCGAGATCGCTCTATTCGTGCTATTTAATGCGAGAAACACGTTTTCAGGGTGTTTTCACCATTCCACAGTGCGTTTGATGTGCTGAACATAGCGATATCTTGGTTTTCGTGGGGTTTCAATCTGAGATATGCATTTTTTACGATAATTTTGGTGAGATTTCTGTCCGAAGTATGCAGAATCATCGAGATCGCTCGTTTCGAGCTATTTAATGCGAGAAACACGTTATCTGGTGTTTTCACCACTCCACAGTTGGTTTGATATGCAGAACCGGCGATATTTTGGTTTTCGTCGGGTTGCAAGCTGAGATGTGCATTTTCTACGATAATATTGGTGAGACTTCAGTCAGAAGTATGCAGAATCTTCGAGAACGCTCTTTTCGAGCTATTGAATGCGAGAAACACGTTATCTGGTGTTTTCACCACTAAACAGTGTGTTGGATATGCAGAACCGCAGACATTTTGGTTTTCGTCGGGTTTCAAGCTGAGATATGCATTTTCTACGATAAGCTTGGTGAAACATCTGTCCGAAGTATGCAGAAACGTCGCGAGCGCTCTTTTCGAGCTATTTAATGCGAGAAACACGTTTTCTGGGGTTTTCACCACTCCACAGTTCGTTGGATATGCAGAACCGGAGATATCTTGGTTTTCGTGGGGTTTCAAGCTGAGATATGCATTTCCTGCGATAATCTTGGTGAGACTTCTGTCCGAAGTATGCTGAATCATCGAGATCGCTCTTTTCGAGCTATTTAATGCGAGAAACACGTTCTCTGGTTGTTTTCACCACTCCACAGTGCGTTTGATATGCAGAACAGGCGATATCTTGATTTTCGAGGTGTTTCCAGCTGAGATATGCATTTTCTACGATAATCTTGGTGAGATTCTGTTAGAAGTATGCAGAATCATCGAGATCGCTCGTTTCGAGCTATTTAATGCGAGAAACTCGTTTTCTGGGGTTTTCACCACTCCGCAGTTCGTTGGATATGCAGAACAGTAGATATCCTGGTTTTCGTGGGGTTTCAAGCAGAGATATGCATTTTCTGCGAAAATCTGGGTGAAACATCTGTCCGAAGTATGCAGAATCTTCGAGAACGCTCTTTTCGAGCTATATAATGCGAGAAACACGTTATCTGGTGTTTTCACCACTCCACAGTGCGTTTGATATGCAGTACCAGCGATATCTTGGTTTTCGTGGGGTTTCAAGCTGAGATATGCATATTCTGCGATAATCTTGGTGGACTTCTGTCCGAAGTATGCTGAAACATCGAGATCGCTCTTTTCGAGCTAGTTAGTGCGAGAAACACGTTATCTGGTGTTTTCACCACTCCACAGTGCCTTTGATAATGCAGAACCGGCGACATCTTTGATTTCGTCGGCGTTCAAGCTGAGATATGCATTTTCTACGATAATCTTGATGAGACTTCTGTCAGATGTATGCAGAATCATCGGGATCGTCCTTTTCGAGCTATTTAATGCGAGAAACACGTTCTCTGGTGTTTTCACCACTCCACAGTGCGTTTGATATGCAGTACCAGCGATATCTTGGTTTTCGTGGGGTTTCAAGCAGAGATATGCATTTCCTGCGATAATCTTGGTGAGACTTCTGTCCGAAGTATGCAGAATCTTCGAGAACGCTCTTTCCGAGCTATTTAATGCGAGAAACACGTTATCTGGTGTTTTCACCACTCCACAGTGCCTTTGATATGCAGAACAGTACATGTCTTGGTTTTCGTGGGGTTTCAAGGTGAGATATGCATTTTCTGCGATAATCTTGGTGGACTTCTGTCCGAAGTATGCTGAAACATCGAGAGCGCTCTTTTCGAGCTATTTAATTCGAGAAACTCGTTTTCTGGGGTTTTCAACACTCCACAGTTCGTTTGATATGCAGAACCGCAGATATTTTGGTTTTCGTCGGGTTTCAAGTTCAGATATGCATTTTCTTCGATAAGCTTGGCGAAACATCTGTCCGAAGTATGCAGAAACATCGAGAGCGCTCTTTTCGAGCTATTTAATGCGAGAAACTCGTTTTCTGGGGTTTTCAACACTCCACAGTTCGTTGGATATGCAGAACCGGAGATATCTTGGTTTTCGTGGGGTTTCAAGCTGAGATATGCATTTCCTGCGATAATCTTGGTGAGACTTCTGTCCGAAGTATGCTGAATCATCTAGATCGCTCTTTTCGAGCTATTTAATGCGAGAAACACGTTATCATGGCGTTTTCACCACACCACAGTGCGTTTGAAATGCAGAACCAGCGATATCTTGGTTTTCGTGGCATTTCAAGCTGAGATACGCATTTCCTGCGATAATCTTGGTGAGACTTCTGTCCGAAGTATGCTGAATCATCGAGATCGCTCTATTCGTGCTATTTAATGCGAGAAACACGTTTTCAGGGTGTTTTCACCATTCCACAGTGCGTTTGATGTGCTGAACATAGCGATATCTTGGTTTTCGTGGGGTTTCAATCTGAGATATGCATTTTTTACGATAATTTTGGTGAGATTTCTGTCCGTAGTATGCAGAATCATCGAGATCGCTCGTTTCGAGCTATTTAATGCGAGAAACACGTTATCTGGTGTTTTCACCACTCCACAGTTGGTTTGATATGCAGAACCGGCGATATTTTGGTTTTCGTCGGGTTTCAAGCTGAGATGTGCATTTTCTACGATAATATTGGTGAGACTTCAGTCAGAAGTATGCAGAATCTTCGAGAACGCTCTTTTCGAGCTATTGAATGCGAGAAACACGTTATCTGGTGTTTTCACCACTAAACAGTGTGTTGGATATGCAGAACCGCAGACATTTTGGTTTTCGTCGGGTTTCAAGCTGAGATATGCATTTTCTACGATAAGCTTGGTGAAACATCTGTCCGAAGTATGCAGAAACGTCGCGAGCGCTCTTTTCGAGCTATTTAATGCGAGAAACACGTTTTCTGGGGTTTTCACCACTCCACAGTTCGTTGGATATGCAGAACCGGAGATATCTTGGTTTTCGTGGGGTTTCAAGCTGAGATATGCATTTCCTGCGATAATCTTGGTGAGACTTCTGTCCGAAGTATGCTGAATCATCGAGATCGCTCTTTTCGAGCTATTTAATGCGAGAAACACGTTCTCTGGTTGTTTTCACCACTCCACAGTGCGTTTGATATGCAGAACAGGCGATATCTTGATTTTCGAGGTGTTTCCAGCTGAGATATGCATTTTCTACGATAATCTTGGTGAGATTCTGTTAGAAGTATGCAGAATCATCGAGATCGCTCGTTTCGAGCTATTTAATGCGAGAAACTCGTTTTCTGGGGTTTTCACCACTCCGCAGTTCGTTGGATATGCAGAACAGTAGATATCCTGGTTTTCGTGGGGTTTCAAGCAGAGATATGCATTTTCTGCGAAAATCTGGGTGAAACATCTGTCCGAAGTATGCAGAATCTTCGAGAACGCTCTTTTCGAGCTATATAATGCGAGAAACACGTTATCTGGTGTTTTCACCACTCCACAGTGCGTTTGATATGCAGTACCAGCGATATCTTGGTTTTCGTGGGGTTTCAAGCTGAGATATGCATATTCTGCGATAATCTTGGTGGACTTCTGTCCGAAGTATGCTGAAACATCGAGATCGCTCTTTTCGAGCTAGTTAGTGCGAGAAACACGTTATCTGGTGTTTTCACAACTCCACAGTGCCTTTGATAATGCAGAACCGGCGACATCTTTGATTTCGTCGGCGTTCAAGCTGAGATATGCATTTTCTACGATAATCTTGATGAGACTTCTGTCAGAAGTATGCAGAATCATCGGGATCGTCCTTTTCGAGCTATTTAATGCGAGAAACACGTTCTCTGGTGTTTTCACCACTCCACAGTGCGTTTGATATGCAGTACCAGCGATATCTTGGTTTCGGTCGGGTTTCAAGCTGAGATATGCATTTTGTACGATAATCCTGGTGAGACTTCTGTCAGAAGTATGCAGAATCTTCGAGAACGCTCTTTCCGAGCTATTTAATGCGAGAAACACGTTATCTGGTGTTTTCACCACTCCACAGTGCCTTTGATATGCAGAACAGTACATGTCTTGGTTTTCGTGGGGTTTCAAGGTGAGATATGCATTTTCTGCGATAATCTTGGTGGACTTCTGTCCGAAGTATGCTGAAACATCGAGAGCGCTCTTTTCGAGCTATTTAATTCGAGAAACTCGTTTTCTCGGGTTTTCAACACTCCACAGTTCGTTTGATATGCAGTACCAGCGATATCTTGGTTTTCGTGGGGTTTCAAGCTGAGATATGCATTTTCTGCGATAATCTTGGTGAGACTTCTGTCCGAAGTATGCTGAATCATCTAGATCGCTCTTTTCGAGCTATTTAATGCGAGAAACACGTTATCTGGTGTTTTCACCACACCACAGTGCGTTTGATATGCAGAACCAGCGATATCTTGGTTTTCGTGGCATTTCAAGCTGAGATACGCATTTCCTGCGATAATCTTGGTGAGACTTCTGTCCGAAGTATACTGAATCATCGAGATCGCTCTTTTCGAACTAGTTAATGCGATAAAAAACTTGTCCGGTGTTTTCACCACTCCACAGTGCGTTAGATATGCAGAACCAGCGATATCTTGGCTTTCGTGGGGTTTCAAGCTGAGATATGCATTTTTTACGATAATCTTGGTGAGACTTCTGTCCGAAGTATGAAGAATCATCGAGATCGCTCTATTCGAGCTATTTAATGCGAGAAACACGTTTTCAGGGTGTTTTTACCATTCCACAGTGCGTTTGATATGCTGAACACAGCGATATCTTGGTTTTCGTGGGGTTTCAATCTGAGATATGCATTTTTTACGATAATTTTGGTGAGATTTCTGTCCGAAGTATGCAGAATCATCGAGATCGCTCGTTTCGAGCTATTTAATGCGAGAAACACGTTATCTGGTGTTTTCACCACTCCACAGTGCGTTGGATATGCAGAACCGGAGATATTTTGGTTTTCGTCGGGTTTCAAGCTGAGATATGCATTTCCTGCGATAATCTTGGTGAGACATCTGTCCGAAGTATGCTGAATCATCGAGATCGCTCTTTTCGAGCTATTTAATGCGAGAAACACGTTCTCTGGTTGTTTGCACCACTCCACAGTGCGTTTGACATGCAGAACAGGCGATATCTTGATTTTCGAGGTGTTTCCAGCTGAGATATGCATTTTCTACGATAATCTTGGTGAGACTTCTGCTAGAAGTATGCAGAATCATCGAGATCGCTCGTTTCGAGCTATTTAATGCGAGAAACACGTTTTCTGGGGTTTTCACCACTCCGCAGTTCGTTGGATATGCAGAACAGTAGATATCCTGGTTTTCGTGGGGTTTCAAGCAGAGATATGCATTTTCTGCGATAATCTTGGTGAAACATCTGTCCGAAGTGTGCAGAAACGTCGAGGGCGCTCTTTTCGAGCTATTTAATGCGAGAAACACGTTTTCTGGTGTTTTCACCACTCCACAGTGCGTTTGACATGCAGAAACGGAGATATCTTGGTTTCGGTCGGGTTTCAAGCTGAGATATGCATTTTCTACGATAATCCTGGTGAGACTTCTGTCAGAAGTATGCAGAATCTTCGAGAACGCTCTTTTCGAGCTATTTAATGCGAGAAACACGTTATCTGGTGTTTTCACCACTCCACAGTGCGTTGGATATGCAGAACCGCAGACATTTTGGTTTTCGTCGGGTTTCAAGCTGAGATATGCATTTTCTACGATAAGCTTGGTGAAACATCTGTCCGAAGTATGCAGAAACGTCGAGAGCGCTTTTTTCGAGCTATTTAATGAGAGAAACACGTTATCTGGTGTTTTCACGACTCCACAGTGCGTTTGATATGCAGTACCAGCGATATCTTGGTTTTCGTGGGGTTTCAAGCTGAGATATGCATTTTCTGCGATAATCTTGGTGGACTTCTGTCCGAAGTATGCTGAAACATCGAGATCGCTCTTTTCGAGCTGTTTAATGCGAGAAACACGTTATCTGGAGTTTTCACCACTCCACAGTGCGTTTGATATGCAGAACCGGAGATATCTTGGTTTTCGTGGGGTTTCAAGCTGAGATATGCATTTTCTACGATAATCTTGGTGAGACTTCTGTCCGAAGTATGCAGAAACGTCGAGATCGCTCTATTCGAGCTATTTAATGCGACAAACACGTCATCTGGTGTTTTCAGCACTTCACAGTGCGTTTGATATGCAGAACCAGCGATATCTTGGTTTTCGTGGCATTTCAAGCTGAGATACGCATTTCCTGCGACAATCTTGGTGAGACTTCTATCCGAAGTATGCTGAATCATCTAGATCGCTCTTTTCTAGCTAGTTAGAGCGAGAAACACGTTATCTGGTGTTTTCACCACTTCACAGTCCGTTTGACATGCAGAACCGGAGATATCTTGGTTTCGGTCGGGTTTCAAGCTGAGATATGCATTTTCTACGATAATCCTGGTGAGACTTCTGTCAGAAGTATGCAGAATCTTCGAGAACGCTCTTTTCGAGCTGTTTAATGCGAGAAACACGTTATCTGGAGTTTTCACCACTCCACAGTGCGTTTGATATGCAGAACCGGCGATATCTTGGTTTTCGTGGGGTTTCAAGCTGAGATATGCATTTCCTGCGATAATCTTTGTGAGACTTCTGTCCGAAGTATGCTGAATCATCGAGATCGCTCTTTTCGAGCTATTTAATGCGAGAAACACGTTCTCTGGTTGTTTTCACCACTCCACAGTGCGTTTGATATGCAGTACCAGCGATATCTTGGTTTCGGTCGGGTTTCAAGCTAAGATATGCATTTTCTACGATAATCCTGGTGAGACTTCTGTCAGAAGTATGCAGAATCTTCGGGAACGCTCTTTTCGAGCTATTTAATGCGAGAAACACGTTATCTGGTGTTTTCACCACTCCACAGTGCGTTGGATATGCAGAACCGCAGACATTTTGGTTTTCGTGGGGTTTCAAGCTGAGATATGCATTTCCTGCGATAATCTTGGTGAGACTTCTGTCCGAAGTATGCAGAAACGTCGAGAGCGCTCTTTTCGAGCTATTTTATGCGAGAAACACGTTATCTGGTGTTTTCACCACTCCACAGTGCGTTTGATAATGCAGAACCGGCGACATCTTTGATGTCGTCGGCGTTCAAGCTGAGATATGCATTTTCTACGATAATCTTGGTGAGACTTCTGTCAGAAGTATGCAGAATCATCGGGATCGGCCTTTTCGAGCTATTTAATGCGAGAAACACGTTATCTGGTGTTTTCACCACTCCACAGTGCGTTTGATATGCAGAACAGTACATATCTTGGTTTTCGTGGGGTTTCAAGCTGAGATATGCATTTTCTACGATAAACCTGGTCAGACTTCTGTCAGAAGTATGCAGAATCTTCGAGAACGCTCTTTTCGAGCTACTTAATGCGCGAAACACGTTTTCTGGTGTTTTCACCACTCCACGGTACGTTTGATGTGCAGAACCGGAGATAACTCGGTTTTCGTCGGGTTTCAAGCTGAGATATGCATTTTCTACGATAATCGTGGTGAGACTTCTGTCAGACGTATGCAGGATCTTCGAGAACGCTCTTTTCGAGCTACTTATTGCGACAAACACGTTATCTGGTGTTTTCAGCACTCCACAGTGCGTTTGATATGCAGAACCAGCGATATCTTGGTTTTCGTGGGGTTTCAAGCTGAGATATGCATTTTTTACGATAATTTTGGTGAGATTTCTGTCCGAAGTATGCAGAATCATCGACATCGCTCGTTTCGAGCTATTTAATGCGAGAAACACGTTATCTGGTATTTTCACCACTCCACAGTTCGTTGGATATGCAGAACAGTAGATATCCTGGTTTTCGTGGGGTTTCAAGCAGAGATATGCATTTTCTGCTATAATCTTGGTGAGACTTCTGTTAGAAGTATGCAGAATCATCGAGATCGCTCGTTTCGAGCTATTTAATGCGAGAAACACGTTATCTGGTGTTTTCACCACTCCACAGTGCGTTGGATATGCAGAACCGGAGATATTTTGGTTTCCGTCGGGTTTCAAGCTGAGATATGCATTTTCTACGATAATCTTGGTGAGACTTCTGTCAGAAGTATGCAGAATCTTCGAGAACGCTCTTTTCGAGCTATTTAATGCGAGAAACACGTTATCTGGTGTTTTCACCACTCCACAGTGCGTTGGATATGCAGAACCGCAGACATTTTGGTTTTCGTCGGGTTTCAAGGTGAGATATGCATTTTCTACGATAAGCTTGGTGAAACATCTGTCCGAAGTATGCAGAAACGTCGAGAGCGCTTTTTTCGAGCTATTTAATGAGAGAAAAACCTTATCCGGTGTTTTCACCACTCCACAGTGCGTTTGATATGTAGAACCAGCGATATCTTGGCTTTCGTGTGGTTTCAAGCTGCGATATGCATTTTTTACGATAATTTAGGTGAGACTTCTGTCCGAAGTATGCTGAATCATCGAGATCGCTCTTTTCGAGCTAGTTAGTGCGAGAAACACGTTATCTGGTGTTTTCACCACTCCACAGTGCGTTTGATATGCAGAACAGTACATATCTTGGTTTTCGTGGGGTTTCAATCTGAGATATGCATTTTCTGCGATAATCTTGTTGAGACTTCTGTCCGAAGTATGCAGAATCATCGAGATCGCTCGTTTCGAGCTATTTAATGCGAGAAACATGTTATCTGGTGTTTTCACCACTCCACAGTGCATTGGATAAGCAGAACCGCAGATATTTTGGTTTTCGTCGGGTTTCAAGCTGAGATATGCATTTTCTACGATAAGCTTGGTGAAACATCTGTCCGAAGTATGCAGAAACGTCGAGAGCGCTCTGTCCGATCAATTTAATGCGAGAAACTCGTTTTCTGGGGTTTTCACCACTCCACAGTTCGTTGGATATGCAGAACCGGATATATCTTGGTTTTCGTGGGGTTTCAAGCTGAGATATGCATTTTCTGCGATAATCTTGTAGAGACTTCTGTCCGAAGTATGCAGAATCTTCGAGAACGCTCTTTTCGAGCTACTTAATGCGCGAAACACGTTTTCTGGTATTTTCACCACTCCACGTTACGTTTGATGTGTAGAACCGCAGATATCTTGGTTTTCGTGGGGTTTCAAGATGAGATATGCATTTTCTGCGATAATACTGGTGAGACTTCTGTCAGAAGTATGCAGAATCATCTAGATCGCTCTTTTCGAGCTACTTAATGCACGAAACGCGTTTTCTGGTGTTTGCACCACTCCACAGTGCGTTCGATATGCAGAACAGTAGATATCTTGGTTTTCGTGGGGTTTCAAGCTGAGATATGCATTTTCTGCGATAATCTTGGTGACACTTCTGTCCGAAGTATGCAGAATCATCGCGATCGCTCTTTTCGAGCTATTTAATGCGAGAAACACGTTACCTGGCGTTTTCACCACTCCACAGTGCGTTTGATATGCAGAACCGGCGATATTTTGGTTTTCGTCGGGTTTCAAGCTGAGATATGCATTTTCTACGATAATCTTGTTGAAACATCTGTCCGAAGTATGCAGAAACATCGAGAGCGCTCTTTTCGAGCTATTTAATGCGAGAAACTCGTTTTCTGGGGTTTTTACCACTCCACAGTTCGTTGGATATGCAGAACCGGAGATATCTTGGTTTTCGTGGGGTTTCAAGCTTGGATATGCATTTCCTGAGATAATCTTGGTGAGACTTCTGTCCGAAGTATGCTGAATCATCTAGAACGCTCTTTTCGAGCTATTTAATTCGAGAAACACGTTATCTGGTGTTTTCACCACTCCACAGTGCGTTTGACATGCAGAACCGGAGATATCTTTGTTTCGGTCGGGTTTCAAGCTGAGATATGCATTTTCTACGATAATCCTGGTGAGACTTCTGTCAGAATTATGCAGAATCTTCGAGAACGCTCTTTTCGAGCTACTTAATGCGCGAAACACGTTTTCTGGTGTTTTCACCACTCCACGGTACGTTTGATGTGCAGAACCGGAGATATATCGGTTTTCGTCGGGTTTCAAGCTGAGATATGCATTTTCTACGATAATCTTGGTGAGACTTCTGTAAGAAGTATGCAGGATCTTCGAGAACGCTCTTTTCGAGCTACTTAATGCGAGAAACACGTTTTCTGGTGTTTTCACCACTCCACAGTAGGTTTGATATGCAGAACCGGCGATATTTTGGTTTTCGTCGGGTTTCAAGCTGAGATATGCATTTTCTACGATAATCTTGGTGAAACATCTGTCCGAAGTATGCAGAAACATCGAGAGCGCTCTTTTCGAGCTATTTAATGCGACAAACACGTTTTCTGGGGTTTTCACCACTCCACAGTTCGTTAGATATGCAGAACAGGAGATATCTTGGTTTTCGTGGGGTTTCTAGCAGAGATATGCATTTTCTGCGATAATCTTGGTGAGACCTCTGTCCGAAGTATGCAGAAACATGAAGATCGCTCTTTTCGACCTATTGAATGCGAGAAACACGTTATCTGGTGTTTTCAACACTCCACAGTGCGTTTGATATGCAGAACCAGCGAAATCTTGGTTTTCGTGGGGTTTCTAGCAGAGATATGCATTTTCTGCGATAATCTTGGTGAGACCTCTGTCCGAAGTATGCAGAATCTTCGAGAACGCTCTTTTCGAGCTACTTAATGCGCGAAACACGTTTTCTGCTGTTTTCACCACTCCACGGTACGTTTGATGTGCAGAACAGGAGATAACTCGGTTTTCGTCGGGTTTCAAGCTGAGATATGCATTTTCTACGATAATCTTGGTGAGACTTCTGTCAGAAGTATGCAGGATCTTCGAGAACGCTCTTTTCGAGCTAGTTAAAGCGAGGAAAACCTTATCCGGTGTTTTCACTACTCCACAGTGCGTTTGATATGCAAAACCGGCGATATTTTGGTTTTCGTCAGGTTTCAAGCTGAGATATGCATTTTCCACGATAATCTTGGTGAAACATCTGTCCGAAGTATGCAGAAACATCGGGAGCGCTCTTTTCGAGCTATTTAATGCGAGAAACACGTTATCTGGTGTTTTCACCACTCCACAGTGCGTTTGACATGCAGAACCAGCGATATCTTGGTTTTCGTGGGGTTTCAAGCTGAAATATGCATTTTCTGCGATAATATTGGTGAGACTTCTGTCCGAAGTATGCTGTATCATCGGGATCGCTCTTTTCGAGCTAGTTAGTGCGAGAAACACGTTATCTGGTGTTTTCACCACTCCACAGTGCGTTGGATATGCAGAACCGGAGATATTTTGGTTTTCGAGGGGTTTCAAGCTGAAATATGCATTTTCTGCGATAATATTGGTGAGACTTCTGTCCGAAGTATGCTGTATCATCAAGATCGCTCTTTTCGAGCTAGTTAGTGCGAGAAACACGTTATCTGGTGTTTTCACCACTCTACAGTGCGTTGGATATGCAGAACCGGAGATATTTTGGTTTTCGTCGGGTTTCAAGCTGAGATATGTATTTTCTGCGATAATCTTGGTGAGACTTCTGTCCGAAGTATGCTTAATCATCGAGATCGCTCTATTCGAGCTATTTAATGCGAGAAACACGTTATCTGGTGTTTTCACCACCCCACAGTGCGTATGATATACAGAACCGACGATATCTTGGTTTTCGTGGGGTTTCAAGCTCAGATATGCATTTTCTGCGATAATCATGGTGAGACTTCTGTCCGAAGTATGCAGAGTCATCGAGATCGTACTATTCGAGCTATTTAATGCGAAAAACACGTTATCTGGTGTTTTCACCACTCCACAGTGCGTATGATATGCAGAACCGACGATATCTTGGTTTTCGTGGGGTTTCAAGCTCAGATATGCATTTTCTGCGATAATCTTGGTGAGACTTCTGTCCGAAGTATGCAGAAACATGGAGATCGCTCTTTTCGACCTATTGAATGCGAGAAACACGTTATCTGGTGTTTTCACCACTCCACAGTGCGTTTGATATGCAGAACCAGCGAAATCTTGGTTTTCGTTGGGTTTCAAGCTGAGATATGCATTTTTTACGATAATCATGGTAAGACTTCTGTCCGAAGTATGCAGAATCATCGAGATCGCACTTTTCGAGCTATTTAATGCGACAAACACGTTATCTGGTGTTTTCAGCACACCACAGTGCGTTTGATATGCAGAACCAGCGAAATCTTGGTTTTCGTGGGGTTTCAAGCTGAGATATGCATTTTTTACGATAATCTTGGTGAGACTTCTGTCCGAAGTATGCTTAATCATCGAGATCGCTCTATTCGAGCTATTTAATGCGAGAAACACGTTATCTGGTGTTTTCACCACTCCACAGTGCGTATGATATGCAGAACCGACGATATCTTGGTTTTCGTGGGGTTTCAAGCTCTGATATGCATTTTCTGCGATAATCTTGGTGAGACTTCTGTCCGAAGTATGCAGAGTCATCGAGATCGTACTTTTCGAGCTATTTAATGCGACAAACACGTTTTCTGGGGTTTTCACCACTCCACAGTTCGTTGGATATGCAGAACAGGAGATATCTTGGTTTTCGTGGGGTTTCTAGCAGAGATATGCATTTTCTGCGATAATCTTGGTGAGACTTCTGTCCGAAGTATGCAGAGTCATCGAGATCGCTCTTTTCGAGCTATTTAATGCGAGAAACAAGTTATCTGGTGTTTTCACCACTCCGCAGTGCGTTTGATATGCAGAACCAGCGATATCTTGGTTTTCGTGGGGTTTCAAGCTCAGATATGCATTTTCTGCGATAATCTTGGTGAGACTTCTGTCCGAAGTATGCAGAGTCATCGAGATCGTACTTTTCGAGCTATTTAATGCGACAAACACGTTTTCTGGGGTTTTCACCACTCCACAGTTCGTTAGATATGCAGAACAGGAGATATCTTGGTTTTCGTGGGGTTTCTAGCAGAGATATGCATTTTCTGCGATAATCTTGGTGAGACCTCTGTCCGAAGTATGCAGAAACATGAAGATCGCTCTTTTCGACCTATTGAATGCGAGAAACACGTTATCTGGTGTTTTCAACACTCCACAGTGCGTTTGATATGCAGAACCAGCGAAATCTTGGTTTTCGTTGGGTTTCAAGCTGAGATATGCATTTTTTACGATAATCATGGTGAGACTTCTGTCCGAAGTATGCAGAATCATCGAGATCGCACTTTTCCAGCTACTTAATGCGACAAACACGTTATCTGGTGTTTTCAGCACTCCACAGTGCGTTCGATATGCAGAACCAGCGATATCTGGGTTTTCGTGGGGTTTCAAGCTGAGATATGCATTTTTTACGATAATCTTGATGAGACTTCTGTCCGAAGTATGCAGAAACATCGAGATCGCACTTTTCGAGCTATTTAATGCGACAAACACGTTATCTGGTGTTTTCAGCACTCCACAGTGCGTTTGATATGCAGAACCAGCGAAATCTTGGTTTTCGTGGGGTTTCAAGCTGAGATATGCATTTTTTTACGATAATCTTGGTGAGACTTCTGTCCGAAGTATGCTTAATCATCGAGATCGCTCGTTTCGAGCTATTTAATGCGAGAAACAAGTTATCTGGTGTTTTCACCACTCCACAGTGCGTTTGATATGCAGAAACAGCGATATCTTGGTTTTCGTGGGGTTTCAAGCTGAGATATGCATTTTTTACGATAATCATGGTGAGACTTCTGTCCGAAGTATGCAGAATCATCGAGATCGCACTTTTCAAGCTATTTAATGCGAGAAACAAGTTATCTGGTGTTTTCACCACTCCACAGTGCGTTTGATATGCAGAACCACCGATATCTTGGTTTACGTGGGGTTTCAAGCTCAGATATGCATTTTCTGCGATAATCTTGGTGAGACTTCAGTCCGAAGTATGCAGAATCATCGAGATCGTACTATTCGAGCTATTTAATGCGAAAAACACGTTATCTGGTGTTTTCACCACTCCACAGTGCGTTTGATATGCAGAACCAGCGAAATCTTGGTTTTCGTGGGGTTTCAAGCTGAGATATGCATTTTTTTACGATAATCTTGGTGAGACTTCTGTCCGAAGTATGCTTAATCATCGAGATCGCTCGTTTCCAGCTATTTAATGCGAGAAACAAGTTATCTGGTGTTTTCACCACTCCACAGTGCGTTTGATATGCAGAAACAGCGATATCTTGGTTTTCGTGGGGTTTCAAGCTGAGATATGCATTTTCTGCGATAATCTTGGTGAGACTTCTGTCCGAAGTATGCAGAGTCATCGAGATCGTACTTTTCGAGCTATTTAATGCGACAAACACGTTTTCTGGGGTTTTCACCACTCCACAGTACGTTGGATATGCAGAACAGGAGATATCTTGGTTTTCGTGGGGTTTCTAGCAGAGATATGCATTTTCAGCGATAATCTTGGTGAGACCTCTGTCCGAAGTATGCAGAAACATGGAGATCGCTCTTTTCGACCTATTGAATGCGAGAAACACGTTATCTGGTGTTTTCACCACTCCACAGTGCGTATGATATGCAGAACCGACGATATCTTGGTTTTCGTGGGGTTTCAAGCTCAGATATGCATTTTCTGCGATAATCTTGGTGAGACTTCTGTCCGAAGTATGCAGAGTCATCGAGATCGCTCTTTTCGAGCTATTTAATGCGAGAAACAAGTTATCTGGTATTTTCACCACTCCGCAGTGCGTTTGATATGCAGAACCAGCGATATCTTGGTTTTCGTGGGGTTTCAAGCTCAGATATGCATTTTCTGCGATAATCTTGGTGAGACTTCTGTCCGAAGTATGCAGAGTCATCGAGATCGTACTTTTCGAGCTATTCAATGCGAGAAACACGTTTTCTGGGGTCTTCACCACTCCACAGTTCGTTGGATATGCAGAACAGGAGATATCTTGGTTTTCGTGGGGTTTCTAGCAGAGATATGCATTTTCTGCGATAATCTAGGTGAGACTTCTGTCCGAAGTATGCTTAATCATCGAGATCGCTCGTTTCGAGCTATTTAATGCGAGAAACAAGTTATCTGGTGTTTTCACCACTCCACAGTGCGTTTGATATGCAGAAACAGCGATATCTTGGTTTTCGTGGGGTTTCAAGCTGAGATATGCATTTTTTACGATAATCATGGTGAGACTTCTGTCCGAAGTATGCAGAGTCATCGAGATCGTACTTTTCGAGCTATTTAATGCGACAAACACGTTTTCTGGGGTTTTCACCACTCCACAGTTCGTTGGATATGCAGAACAGGAGATATCTTGGTTTTCGTGGGGTTTCTAGCAGAGATATGCATTTTCTGCGCTAATCTTGGTGAGACCTCTGTCCGAAGTATGCAGAAACATGGAGATCGCTCTTTTCGACCTACTGAATGCGAGAAACACGTTATCTGGTGTTTTCACCACTCCACAGTGCGTTTGATATGCAGAACCAGCGAAATCTTGGTTTTCGATGGGTTTCAAGCTGAGATATGCATTTTTTACGGTAATCATGGTGAGACTTCTGTACGAAGTATGCAGAATCATCGAGATCGCACTTTTCGAGCTGTTTAATGCGAGAAACACGTTATCTGGTGTCTTCACCACTCCACAGTGCGTATGATATGCAGAACCGACGATATCTTGGTTTTCGTGGGGTTTCAAGCTCAGATATGCATTTTCTGCGATAATCTTGGTGATACTTCTGTCCGAAGTATGCAGAGTCATCGAGATCGCTCTTTTCGAGCTATTTAATGCGAGAAACAAGTTATCTGGTGTTTTCACCACTCCGCAGTGCGTTTGATATGCAGAACCAGCGATATCTTGGTTTTCGTGGGGTTTCAAGCTCAGATATGCATTTTCTGCGATAATCTTGGTGAGACTTCTGTCCGAAGTATGCAGAGTCATCGAGATCGTACTTTTCGAGCTATTCAATGCGACAAACACGTTATCTGGTGTTTTCAGCGCACCACAGTGCGTTGGATATGCAGAACCAGCGAAATCTTGGTTTTCGTGGGGTTTCAAGCTGAGATATGCATTTTTTACGATAATCTTGGTGAGACTTCTGTCCGAAGTATGCTTAATCATCGAGATCGCTCTATTCGAGCTATTTAATGCGAGAAACACGTTATCTGGTGTTTTCACCACTCCACAGTGCGTATGATATACAGAACCGACGATATCTTGGTTTTCGTGGGGTATCAAGCTCAGATATGCATTTTCTGCGATAATCATGGTGAGACTTCTGTCCGAAGTATGCAGAGTCATCGAGATCGTACTATTCGAGCTATTTAATGCGAAAAACACGTTATCTGGTGTTTTCACCACTCCACAATGCGTATGATATGCAGAACCGACGATATCTTGGTTTTCGTGGGGTTTCAAGCTCAGATATGCATTTTCTGCGATAATCTTGGTGAGACTTCTGTCCGAAGTATGCAGAAACATCGAGATCGCTCTTTTCAACCTATTTAATGCGAGAAACACGTTATCGGGTGTTTTCACCACTCCACAGTGCGGTTGAAATGCAGAACCAGCGAAATCTTGGTTTTCGTGTGGTTTCAAGCTCAGATATGCATTTTCTGCGATAATCATGGTGAGACTTCTGTCCGAAGTATGCAGAAGCATCGAGATCGCACTTTTCGAGCTATTTAATGCGAGAAACACGTTATCTGGTGTTTTCACCACTCCACAGTGCGTATGATATGCAGAACCGACGATATCTTGGTTTTCGTGGGGTTTCAAGCTCAGATATGCATTTTCTGCGATAATCTTGGTGAGACTTCTGTCCGAAGTATGCAGAAACATCAAGATCGCTCTTTTCAACCTATTTAATGCGAGAAACACGTTATCGGGTGTTTTCACCACTCCACAGTGCGGTTGAAATGCAGAACCAGCGAAATCTTGGTTTTCGTGTGGTTTCAAGCTCAGATATGCATTTTCTGCGATAATCATGGTGAGACTTCTGTCCGAAGTATGCAGAAGCATCGAGATCGCACTTTTCGAGCTATTTAATGCGAGAAACACGTTATCTGGTGTTTTCACCACTCCACAGTGCGTATGATATGCAGAACCGACGATATCTTGGTTTTTGTGGGGTTTCAAGCTCAGATATGCATTTTCTGCGATAATCTTGGTGAGACTTCTGTCCGAAGTATGCAGAGTCATCGAGATCGTACTTTTCGAGCTATTTAATGCGAGAAACACGTTTTCTGGGGATTTCACCACTCCACAGTTGGTTGGATATGCAGAACAGGAGATATCTTGGTTTTCGTGGGGTTTCTAGCAGAGATATGCATTTTCTGCGGTAATCTTGGTGAGACCTCTGTCCGAAGTATGCAGAAACATCGAGATCGCTCTTTTCGACCTATTTAATGCGAGAAACACGTTATCTGGTGTTTTCACCACTCCACAGTGCGTTTGATTAGCAGAACCAGCGAAATCTTGGTTTTCGTGGGGTTTCAAGCTGAGATATGCATTTTTTACGATAATCTTGGTGGGACTTCTGTCCGAAGTATGCTTAATCATCGAGACCGCTCTATTCGAGCTATTTAATGCGAGAAAAACCTTCTCTGGTGTTTTCACCACTCCACAGTGCGTTTGATATGCAGAACCAGCAATATCTTGGTTTTCGGGTGGTTTCAAGCTCAGATATGCATTTTCTGCGATAATCTTGGTGAGACTTCTGTCCGAAGTATGCAGAATCATCGAGATCGCACTTTTCGAGATATTTAATGCGAGAAACACGTTATCTGGTGTTTTCACCACTCCACAGTGCGTTTGATATGCAGAACCGGCGATATCTTGGTTTTTGTGGGGTTTCAAGCTGAGATATGCATTTTTTACGATAATCTTGGTGAGACTTCTGTCCGAAGTATGCTTAATCATCGAGACCGCTCTATTCGAGCTATTTAATGCGAGAAAAACCTTGTCTGGTGTTTTCAGCACACCACAGTGCGTTTGATATGCAGAACCAGCGAAATCTTGGTTTTCGTGGGGTTTCAAGCTGAGATATGCATTTTTTACGATAATCTTGGTGAGACTTCTGTCCGAAGTATGCTTAATCATCGAGATCGCTCTATTCGAGCTATTTAATGCGAGAAACACGTTATCTGGTGTTTTCACCACTCCACAGTGCGTATGATATGCAGAACCGACGATATCTTGGTTTTCGTGGGGTTTCAAGCTCTGATATGCATTTTCTGCGATAATCTTGGTGAGATTTCTGTGCGAAGTATGCAGATTCATCGAGATCGTACTTTTCGAGCTATTTAATGCGACAAACACGTTTTCTGGGGTTTTCACCACTCCACAGTTCGTTGGATATGCAGAACAGGAGATATCTTGGTTTTCGTGGGGTTTCTAGCAGAGATATGCATTTTCTGCGATAATCTTGGTGAGACTTCTGTCCGAAGTATGCAGAGTCATCGAGATCGCTCTTTTCGAGCTATTTAATGCGAGAAACAAGTTATCTGGTGTTTTCACCACTCCGCAGTGCGTTTGATATGCAGAACCAGCGATATCTTGGTTTTCGTGGGGTTTCAAGCTCAGATATGCATTTTCTGCGATAATCTTGGTGAGACTTCTGTCCGAAGTATGCAGAGTCATCGAGATCGTACTTTTCGAGCTATTTAATGCGACAAACACGTTTTCTGGGGTTTTCACCACTCCACAGTTCGTTAGATATGCAGAACAGGAGATATCTTGGTTTTCGTGGGGTTTCTAGCAGAGATATGCATTTTCTGCGATAATCTTGGTGAGACCTCTGTCCGAAGTATGCAGAAACATGAAGATCGCTCTTTTCGACCTATTGAATGCGAGAAACACGTTATCTGGTGTTTTCAACACTCCACAGTGCGTTTGATATGCAGAACCAGCGAAATCTTGGTTTTCGTTGGGTTTCAAGCTGAGATATGCATTTTTTACGATAATCATGGTGAGACTTCTGTCCGAAGTATGCAGAATCATCGAGATCGCACTTTTCCAGCTACTTAATGCGACAAACACGTTATCTGGTGTTTTCAGCACTCCACAGTGCGTTCGATATGCAGAACCAGCGATATCTGGGTTTTCGTGGGGTTTCAAGCTGAGATATGCATTTTTTACGATAATCTTGATGAGACTTCTGTCCGAAGTATGCAGAAACATCGAGATCGCACTTTTCGAGCTATTTAATGCGACAAACACGTTATCTGGTGTTTTCAGCACTCCACAGTGCGTTTGATATGCAGAACCAGCGAAATCTTGGTTTTCGTGGGGTTTCAAGCTGAGATATGCATTTTTTTACGATAATCTTGGTGAGACTTCTGTCCGAAGTATGCTTAATCATCGAGATCGCTCGTTTCGAGCTATTTAATGCGAGAAACAAGTTATCTGGTGTTTTCACCACTCCACAGTGCGTTTGATATGCAGAAACAGCGATATCTTGGTTTTCGTGGGGTTTCAAGCTGAGATATGCATTTTTTACGATAATCATGGTGAGACTTCTGTCCGAAGTATGCAGAATCATCGAGATCGCACTTTTCAAGCTATTTAATGCGAGAAACAAGTTATCTGGTCTTTTCACCACTCCACAGTGCGTTTGATATGCAGAACCACCGATATCTTGGTTTACGTGGGGTTTCAAGCTCAGATATGCATTTTCTGCGATAATCTTGGTGAGACTTCAGTCCGAAGTATGCAGAATCATCGAGATCGTACTATTCGAGCTATTTAATGCGAAAAACACGTTATCTGGTGTTTTCACCACTCCACAGTGCGTTTGATATGCAGAACCAGCGAAATCTTGGTTTTCGTGGGGTTTCAAGCTGAGATATGCATTTTTTTACGATAATCTTGGTGAGACTTCTGTCCGACGTATGCTTAATCATCGAGATCGCTCGTTTCCAGCTATTTAATGCGAGAAACAAGTTATCTGGTGTTTTCACCACTCCACAGTGCGTTTGATATGCAGAAACAGCGATATCTTGGTTTTCGTGGGGTTTCAAGCTGAGATATGCATTTTTTTACGATAATCTTGGTGAGACTTCTGTCCGAAGTATGCTTAATCATCGAGATCGCTCGTTTCGAGCTATTTAATGCGAGAAACAAGTTATCTGGTGTTTTCACCACTCCACAGTGCGTTTGATATGCAGAACCAGCGATATCTTGGTTTACGTGGGGTTTCAAGCTCAGATATGCATTTTCTGCGATAATCTTGGTGAGACTTCAGTCCGAAGTATGCAGAATCATCGAGATCGTACTATTCGAGCTATTTAATGCGAAAAACACGTTATCTGGTGTTTTCACCACTCCACAGTGCGTTTGATATGCAGAACCAGCGAAATCTTGGTTTTCGTTGGGTTTCAAGCTGAGATATGCATTTTTTACGATAATCATGGTGAGACTTCTGTCCGAAGTATGCAGAATCATCGAGATCGCACTTTTCGAGCTATTTAATGCGACAAACACGTTATCTGGTGTTTTCACCACTCCGCAGTGCGTTTGATATGCAGAACCAGCGATATCTTGGTTTTCGTGGGGTTTCAAGCTCAGATATGCATTTTCTGCGATAATCTTGGTGAGACTTCTGTCCGAAGTATGCAGAGTCATCGAGATCGTACTTTTCGAGCTATTTAATGCGACAAACACGTTTTCTGGGGTTTTCACCACTCCACAGTACGTTGGATATGCAGAACAGGAGATATCTTGGTTTTCGTGGGGTTTCTAGCAGAGATATGCATTTTCAGCGATAATCTTGGTGAGACCTCTGTCCGAAGTATGCAGAAACATGGAGATCGCTCTTTTCGACCTATTGAATGCGAGAAACACGTTATCTGGTGTTTTCACCACTCCACAGTGCGTATGATATGCAGAACCGACGATATCTTGGTTTTCGTGGGGTTTCAAGCTCAGATATGCATTTTCTGCGATAATCTTGGTGAGACTTCTGTCCGAAGTATGCAGAGTCATCGAGATCGCTCTTTTCGAGCTATTTAATGCGAGAAACAAGTTATCTGGTATTTTCACCACTCCGCAGTGCGTTTGATATGCAGAACCAGCGATATCTTGGTTTTCGTGGGGTTTCAAGCTCAGATATGCATTTTCTGCGATAATCTTGGTGAGACTTCTGTCCGAAGTATGCAGAGTCATCGAGATCGTACTTTTCGAGCTATTCAATGCGAGAAACACGTTTTCTGGGGTCTTCACCACTCCACAGTTCGTTGGATATGCAGAACAGGAGATATCTTGGTTTTCGTGGGGTTTCTAGCAGAGATATGCATTTTCTGCGATAATCTAGGTGAGACTTCTGTCCGAAGTATGCTTAATCATCGAGATCGCTCGTTTCGAGCTATTTAATGCGAGAAACAAGTTATCTGGTGTTTTCACCACTCCACAGTGCGTTTGATATGCAGAACCAGCGATATCTTGGTTTACGTGGGGTTTCAAGCTCAGATATGCATTTTCTGCGATAATCTTGGTGAGACTTCAGTCCGAAGTATGCAGAATCATCGAGATCGTACTATTCGAGCTATTTAATGCGAAAAACACGTTATCTGGTGTTTTCACCACTCCACAGTGCGTTTGATATGCAGAACCAGCGAAATCTTGGTTTTCGTTGGGTTTCAAGCTGAGATATGCATTTTTTACGATAATCATGGTGAGACTTCTGTCCGAAGTATGCAGAATCATCGAGATCGCACTTTTCGAGCTATTTAATGCGACAAACACGTTATCTGGTGTTTTCACCACTCCGCAGTGCGTTTGATATGCAGAACCAGCGATATCTTGGTTTTCGTGGGGTTTCAAGCTCAGATATGCATTTTCTGCGATAATCTTGGTGAGACTTCTGTCCGAAGTATGCAGAGTCATCGAGATCGTACTTTTCGAGCTATTTAATGCGACAAACACGTTTTCTGGGGTTTTCACCACTCCACAGTACGTTGGATATGCAGAACAGGAGATATCTTGGTTTTCGTGGGGTTTCTAGCAGAGATATGCATTTTCAGCGATAATCTTGGTGAGACCTCTGTCCGAAGTATGCAGAAACATGGAGATCGCTCTTTTCGACCTATTGAATGCGAGAAACACGTTATCTGGTGTTTTCACCACTCCACAGTGCGTATGATATGCAGAACCGACGATATCTTGGTTTTCGTGGGGTTTCAAGCTCAGATATGCATTTTCTGCGATAATCTTGGTGAGACTTCTGTCCGAAGTATGCAGAGTCATCGAGATCGCTCTTTTCGAGCTATTTAATGCGAGAAACAAGTTATCTGGTATTTTCACCACTCCGCAGTGCGTTTGATATGCAGAACCAGCGATATCTTGGTTTTCGTGGGGTTTCAAGCTCAGATATGCATTTTCTGCGATAATCTTGGTGAGACTTCTGTCCGAAGTATGCAGAGTCATCGAGATCGTACTTTTCGAGCTATTCAATGCGAGAAACACGTTTTCTGGGGTCTTCACCACTCCACAGTTCGTTGGATATGCAGAACAGGAGATATCTTGGTTTTCGTGGGGTTTCTAGCAGAGATATGCATTTTCTGCGATAATCTAGGTGAGACTTCTGTCCGAAGTATGCTTAATCATCGAGATCGCTCGTTTCGAGCTATTTAATGCGAGAAACAAGTTATCTGGTGTTTTCCCCACTCCACAGTGCGTTTGATATGCAAAAACAGCGATATCTTGGTTTTCGTGGGGTTTCAAGCTGAGATATGCATTTTTTACGATAATCATGGTGAGACTTCTGTCCGAAGTATGCAGAGTCATCGAGATCGTACTTTTCGAGCTATTTAATGCGACAAACACGTTTTCTGGGGTTTTCACCACTCCACAGTTCGTTGGATATGCAGAACAGGAGATATCTTGGTTTTCGTGGGGTTTCTAGCAGAGATATGCATTTTCTGCGCTAATCTTGGTGAGACCTCTGTCCGAAGTATGCAGAAACATGGAGATCGCTCTTTTCGACCTATTGAATGCGAGAAACACGTTATCTGGTGTTTTCACCACTCCACAGTGCGTTTGATATGCAGAACCAGCGAAATCTTGGTTTTCGATGGGTTTCAAGCTGAGATATGCATTTTTTACGGTAATCATGGTGAGACTTCTGTACGAAGTATGCAGAATCATCGAGATCGCACTTTTCGAGCTGTTTAATGCGAGAAACACGTTATCTGGTGTCTTCACCACTCCACAGTGCGTATGATATGCAGAACCGACGATATCTTGGTTTTCGTGGGGTTTCAAGCTCAGATATGCATTTTCTGCGATAATCTTGGTGATACTTCTGTCCGAAGTATGCAGAGTCATCGAGATCGCTCTTTTCGAGCTATTTAATGCGAGAAACAAGTTATCTGGTGTTTTCACCACTCCGCAGTGCGTTTGATATGCAGAACCAGCGATATCTTGGTTTTCGTGGGGTTTCAAGCTCAGATATGCATTTTCTGCGATAATCTTGGTGAGACTTCTGTCCGAAGTATGCAGAGTCATCGAGATCGTACTTTTCGAGCTATTCAATGCGACAAACACGTTATCTGGTGTTTTCAGCACACCACAGTGCGTTTGATATGCAGAACCAGCGAAATCTTGGTTTTCGTGGGGTTTCAAGCTGAGATATGCATTTTTTACGATAATCTTGGTGAGACTTCTGTCCGAAGTATGCTTAATCATCGAGATCGCTCTATTCGAGCTATTTAATGCGAGAAACACGTTATCTGGTGTTTTCACCACTCCACAGTGCGTATGATATACAGAACCGACGATATCTTGGTTTTCGTGGGGTATCAAGCTCAGATATGCATTTTCTGCGATAATCATGGTGAGACTTCTGTCCGAAGTATGCAGAGTCATCGAGATCGTACTATTCGAGCTATTTAATGCGAAAAACACGTTATCTGGTGTTTTCACCACTCCACAATGCGTATGATATGCAGAACCGACGATATCTTGGTTTTCGTGGGGTTTCAAGCTCAGATATGCATTTTCTGCGATAATCTTGGTGAGACTTCTGTCCGAAGTATGCAGAAACATCGAGATCGCTCTTTTCAACCTATTTAATGCGAGAAACACGTTAGCGGGTGTTTTCACCACTCCACAGTGCGGTTGAAATGCAGAACCAGCGAAATCTTGGTTTTCGTGTGGTTTCAAGCTCAGATATGCATTTTCTGCGATAATCATGGTGAGACTTCTGTCCGAAGTATGCAGAAGCATCGAGATCGCACTTTTCGAGCTATTTAATGCGAGAAACACGTTATCTGGTGTTTTCACCACTCCACAGTGCGTATGATATGCAGAACCGACGATATCTTGGTTTTTGTGGGGTTTCAAGCTCAGATATGCATTTTCTGCGATAATCTTGGTGAGACTTCTGTCCGAAGTATGCAGAGTCATCGAGATCGTACTTTTCGAGCTATTTAATGCGAGAAACACGTTATCTGGTGTTTTCACCACTCCACAGTGCGTATGATATGCAGAACCGACGATATCTTGGTTTTCGTGGGGTTTCAAGCTCAGATATGCATTTTCTGCGATAATCTTGGTGAGACTTCTGTCCGAAGTATGCAGAAACATCAAGATCGCTCTTTTCAACCTATTTAATGCGAGAAACACGTTATCGGGTGTTTTCACCACTTCACAGTGCGGTTGAAATGCAGAACCAGCGAAATCTTGGTTTTCGTGTGGTTTCAAGCTCAGATATGCATTTTCTGCGATAATCATGGTGAGACTTCTGTCCGAAGTATGCAGAAGCATCGAGATCGCACTTTTCGAGCTATTTAATGCGAGAAACACGTTATCTGGTGTTTTCACCACTCCACAGTGCGTATGATATGCAGAACCGACGATATCTTGGTTTTTGTGGGGTTTCAAGCTCAGATATGCATTTTCTGCGATAATCTTGGTGAGACTTCTGTCCGAAGTATGCAGAGTCATCGAGATCGTACTTTTCGAGCTATTTAATGCGAGAAACACGTTTTCTGGGGATTTCACCACTCCACAGTTGGTTGGATATGCAGAACAGGAGATATCTTGGTTTTCGTGGGGTTTCTAGCAGAGATATGCATTTTCTGCGGTAATCTTGGTGAGACCTCTGTCCGAAGTATGCAGAAACATCGAGATCGCTCTTTTCGACCTATTTAATGCGAGAAACACGTTATCTGGTGTTTTCACCACTCCACAGTGCGTTTGATTAGCAGAACCAGCGAAATCTTGGTTTTCGTGGGGTTTCAAGCTGAGATATGCATTTTTTACGATAATCTTGGTGGGACTTCTGTCCGAAGTATGCTTAATCATCGAGACCGCTCTATTCGAGCTATTTAATGCGAGAAAAACCTTCTCTGGTGTTTTCACCACTCCACAGTGCGTTTGATATGCAGAACCAGCAATATCTTGGTTTTCGGGTGGTTTCAAGCTCAGATATGCATTTTCTGCGATAATCTTGGTGAGACTTCTGTCCGAAGTATGCAGAATCATCGAGATCGCACTTTTCGAGATATTTAATGCGAGAAACGCGTTATCTGGTGTTTTCACCACTCCACAGTGCGTTTGATATGCAGAACCGGCGATATCTTGGTTTTTGTGGGGTTTCAAGCTGAGATATGCATTTTTTACGATAATCTTGGTGAGACTTCTGTCCGAAGTATGCTTAATCATCGAGACCGCTCTATTCGAGCTATTTAATGCGAGAAAAACCTTGTCTGGTGTTTTCACCACTCCACAGTGCGTTTGATATGCAGAACCAGCGATATCTTGGTTTTCGTGTGGTTTCAAGCTCAGATATGAATTCTCTGCGATAATCTTGGTGAGACTTCTGTCCGAAGTATGCAGAAGCATCGAGATCGCACTTTTCGAGCTATTTAATGCGAGAAACACGTTATCTGGTGTTTTCACCACTCCACAGTGCGTATGATATGCAGAACCGACGATATCTTGGTTTTTGTGGGGTTTCAAGCTCAGATATGCATTTTCTGCGATAATCTTGGTGAGACTTCTGTCCGAAGTATGCAGAGTCATCGAGATCGTACTTTTCGAGCTATTTAATGCGAGAAACACGTTTTCTGGGGATTTCACCACTCCACAGTTGGTTGGATATGCAGAACAGGAGATATCTTGGTTTTCGTGGGGTTTCTAGCAGAGATATGCATTTTCTGCGGTAATCTTGGTGAGACCTCTGTCCGAAGTATGCAGAAACATCGAGATCGCTCTTTTCGACCTATTTAATGCGAGAAACACGTTATCTGGTGTTTTCACCACTCCACAGTGCGTTTGATATGCAGAACCAGCGAAATCTTGGTTTTCGTGGGGTTTCAAGCTGAGATATGCATTTTTTACGATAATCTTGGTGGGACTTCTGTCCGAAGTATGCTTAATCATCGAGACCGCTCTATTCGAGCTATTTAATGCGAGAAAAACCTTCTCTGGTGTTTTCACCACTCCACAGTGCGTTTGATATGCAGAACCAGCAATATCTTGGTTTTCGGGTGGTTTCAAGCTCAGATATGCATTTTCTGCGATAATCTTGGTGAGACTTCTGTCCGAAGTATGCAGAATCATCGAGATCGCACTTTTCGAGATATTTAATGCGAGAAACACGTTATCTGGTGTTTTCACCACTCCACAGTGCGTTTGATATGCAGAACCGGCGATATCTTGGTTTTTGTGGGGTTTCAAGCTGAGATATGCATTTTTTACGATAATCTTGGTGAGACTTCTGTCCGAAGTATGCTTAATCATCGAGACCGCTCTATTCGAGCTATTTAATGCGAGAAAAACCTTGTCTGGTGTTTTCACCACTCCACAGTGCGTTTGATATGCAGAACCAGCGATATCTTGGTTTTCGTGTGGTTTCAAGCTCAGATATGAATTCTCTGCGATAATCTTGGTGAGACTTCTGTCCGAAGTATGCAGAATCATCGAGATCGCACTTTTCGAGCTATTTAATGCGAGAAACACGTTATCTGGTGTTTTCACCACTCCACAGTGCGTATGATATGCAGAACCGACGATATCTTGGTTTTCGTGCGGTTTCAAGCTCAGATATGCATTTTCTGCGATAATCTTGGTGAGACTTCTGTCCGAAGTATGCAGAGTCATCGAGATCGTACTTTTCGAGCTATTTAATGCGAGAAACACGTTATCTGGTGTTTTCACCACTCCACAGTGCGTATGATATGCAGAACCGACGATATCTTGGTTTTCGTGCGGTTTCAAGCTCAGATATGCATTTTCTGCGATAATCTTGGTGAGACTTCTGTCCGAAGTATGCAGAGTCATCGAGATCGTACTTTTCGAGCTATTTAATGCGAGAAACACGTTATCTGGTGTTTTCACCACTCCACAGTGCGTATGATATGCAGAACCGACGGTATCTTGGTTTTCGTGGGGTTTCAAGCTCAGATATGCATTTTTTACGATCATCATGGTGAGACCTCTGTCCGAAGTATGCAGAAACATCGAGATCGCTCTTTTCGAAATTTTTAATGCGAGAAACACGTTATCGGGTGTTTTCACCACTCCACAGTGCGGTTGATATGCATAACCAGCGAAATCTTGGTTTTCGTGTGGCTTCAAGCTCAGATATGCATTTTCTGCGATAATCATGGTGAGACTTCTGTCCGAAGTATGCAGAATCATCGAGATCGCACTTTTCGAGCTATTTAATGCGAGAAACACGTTATCTGGTGTTTTCACCACTCCACAGTGCGTATGATATGCAGAACCGACGATATCTTGGTTTTCGCGGGGTTTCAAGCTCAGATATGCATTTTCTGCGATAATCTTGGTGAGACTTCTGTCCGAAGTATGCAGAGTCATCGAGATCGTACTTTTCGAGCTATTTAATGCGAGAAACACGTTATCTGGTGTTTTCACCACTCCACAGTGCGTATGATATGCAGAACCGACGATAGCTTGGTTTTCGTGGGGTTTCAAGCTCAGATATGCATTTTCTGCGATAATCTTGGTGAGACTTCTGTCCGAAGTATGCAGAGTCATCGAGATCGTACTTTTCGAGCTATTTAATGCGACAAACACGTTTTCTGGGGTTTTCACCACTCCACAGTTCGTTGGATATGCAGAACAGGAGATATCTTGGTTTTCGTGGGGTTTCTAGCAGAGAGATGCATTTTCTGCGATAATCATGGTGAGACCTCTGTCCGAAGTATGCAGAAACATGGAGATCGCTCTTTTCGACCTATTGAATGCGAGAAACACGTTATCTGGTGTTTTCACCACTCCACAGTGCGTTTGATATGCAGAACCAGCGAAATCTTGGTTTTCGTTGGGTTTCAAGCTGAGATATGCATTTTTTACGATAATCATGGTGAGACTTCTGTCCGAAGTATGCAGAATCATCGAGATCGCACTTTTCGAGCTATTTAATGCGACAAACACGTTATCTGGTGTTTTCAGCACACCACAGTGCGTATGATATGCAGAACCAGCGAAATCTTGGTTTTCGTGGTGTTTCAAGCTGAGATATGCATTTTTTACGATAATCTTGGTGAGACTTCTGTCCGAAGTATGCTTAATCATCGAGATCGCTCTATTCGAGCTATTTAATGCGAGAAACACGTTATCTGGTGTTTTCACCACTCCACAGTGCGTATGATATGCAGAACCGACGATATCTTGGTTTTCGTGGGGTTTCAAGCTCAGATATGCATTTTCTGCGATAATCTTGGTGAGACTTCTGTCCGAAGTATGCAGAAACATCGAGATCGCTCTTTTCAACCTATTTAATGCGAGAAACACGTTATCGGGTGTTTTCACCACTCCACAGTGCGGTTGAAATGCAGAACCAGCGAAATCTTGGTTTTCGTGTGGTTTCAAGCTCAGATATGCATTTTCTGCGATAATCATGGTGAGACTTCTGTCCGAAGTATGCAGAAGCATCGAGATCGCACTTTTCGAGCTATTTAATGCGAGAAACACGTTATCTGGTGTTTTCACCACTCCACAGTGCGTATGATATGCAGAACCGACGATATCTTGGTTTTTGTGGGGTTTCAAGCTCAGATATGCATTTTCTGCGATAATCTTGGTGAGACTTCTGTCCGAAGTATGCAGAGTCATCGAGATCGTACTTTTCGAGCTATTTAATGCGAGAAACACGTTTTCTGGGGATTTCCCCACTCCACAGTTGGTTGGATATGCAGAACAGGAGATATCTTGGTTTTCGTGGGGTTTCTAGCAGAGATATGCATTTTCTGCGGTAATCTTGGTGAGACCTCTGTCCGAAGTATGCAGAAACATCGAGATCGCTCTTTTCGACCTATTTAATGCGAGAAACACGTTATCTGGTGTTTTCACCACTCCACAGTGCGTTTGATTAGCAGAACCAGCGAAATCTTGGTTTTCGTGGGGTTTCAAGCTGAGATATGCATTTTTTACGATAATCTTGGAGGGACTTCTGTCCGAAGTATGCTTAATCATCGAGACCGCTCTATTCGAGCTATTTAATGCGAGAAAAACCTTCTCTGGTGTTTTCACCACTCCACAGTGCGTTTGATATGCAGAACCAGCAATATCTTGGTTTTCGGGTGGTTTCAAGCTCAGATATGCATTTTCTGCGATAATCTTGTAGAGACTTCTGTCCGAAGTATGCAGAATCATCGAGATCGCACTTTTCGAGATATTTAATGCGAGAAACACGTTATCTGGTGTTTTCACCACTCCACAGTGCGTTTGAAATGCAGAACCGGCGATATCTTGGTTTTTGTGGGGTTTCAAGCTGAGATATGCATTTTTTACGATAATCTTGGTGAGACTTCTGTCCGAAGTATGCTTAATCATCGAGACCGCTCTATTCGAGCTATTTAATGCGAGAAAAACCTTGTCTGGTGTTTTCACCACTCCACAGTGCGTTTGATATGCAGAACCAGCGATATCTTGGTTTTCGTGTGGTTTCAAGCTCAGATATGAATTCTCTGCGATAATCTTGGTGAGACTTCTGTCCGAAGTATGCAGAATCATCGAGATCGCACTTTTCGAGCTATTTAATGCGAGAAACACGTTATCTGGTGTTTTCACCACTCCACAGTGCGTATGATATGCAGAACCGACGATATCTTGGTTTTCGTGCGGTTTCAAGCTCAGATATGCATTTTCTGCGATAATCTTGGTGAGACTTCTGTCCGAAGTATGCAGAGTCATCGAGATCGTACTTTTCGAGCTATTTAATGCGAGAAACACGTTATCTGGTGTTTTCACCACTCCACAGTGCGTATGATATGCAGAACCGACGATATCTTGGATTTCGTGGGGTTTCAAGCTCAGATATGCATTTTTTACGATCATCATGGTGAGACCTCTGTCCGAAGTATGCAGAAACATCGAGATCGCTCTTTTCGAAATTTTTAATGCGAGAAACACGTTATCGGGTGTTTTCACCACTCCACAGTGCGGTTGATATGCATAACCAGCGAAATCTTGGTTTTCGTGTGGCTTCAAGCTCAGATATGCATTTTCTGCGATATTCATGGTGAGACTTCTGTCCGAAGTATGCAGAATCATCGAGATCGCACTTTTCGAGCTATTTAATGCGAGAAACACGTTATCTGGTGTTTTCACCACTCCACAGTGCGTATGATATGCAGAACCGACGATATCTTGGTTTTCGCGGGGTTTCAAGCTCAGATATGCATTTTCTGCGATAATCTTGGTGAGACTTCTGTCCGAAGTATGCAGAGTCATCGGGATCGTACTTTTCGAGCTATTTAATGCGAGAAACACGTTATCTGGTGTTTTCACCACTCCACAGTGCGTATGATATGCAGAACCGACGATAGCTTGGTTTTCGTGGGGTTTCAAGCTCAGATATGCATTTTCTGCGATAATCTTGGTGAGACTTCTGTCCGAAGTATGCAGAGTCATCGAGATCGTACTTTTCGAGCTATTTAATGCGACAAACACGTTTTCTGGGGTTTTCACCACTCCACAGTTCGTTGGATATGCAGAACAGGAGATATCTTGGTTTTCGTGGGGTTTCTAGCAGAGAGATGCATTTTCTGCGATAATCATGGTGAGACCTCTGTCCGAAGTATGCAGAAACATGGAGATCGCTCTTTTCGACCTATTGAATGCGAGAAACACGTTATCTGGTGTTTTCACCACTCCACAGTGCGTTTGATATGCAGAACCAGCGAAATCTTGGTTTTCGTTGGGTTTCAAGCTGAGATATGCATTTTTTACGATAATCATGGTGAGACTTCTGTCCGAAGTATGCAGAATCATCGAGATCGCACTTTTCGAGCTATTTAATGCGACAAACACGTTATCTGGTGTTTTCAGCACACCACAGTGCGTATGATATGCAGAACCAGCGAAATCTTGGTTTTCGTGGGGTTTCAAGCTGAGATATGCATTTTTTACGATAATCTTGGTGAGACTTCTGTCCGAAGTATGCTTAATCATCGAGATCGCTCTATTCGAGCTATTTAATGCGAGAAACACGTTATCTGGTGTTTTCACCACTCCACAGTGCGTATGATATGCAGAACCGACGATATCTTGGTTTTCGTGGGGTTTCAAGCTCAGATATGCATTTTCTGCGATAATCTTGGTGAGACTTCTGTCCGAAGTATGCAGAGTCATCGAGATCGCTCTTTTCGAGCTATTTAATGCGAGAAACAAGTTATCTGGTGTTTTCACCACTCCGCAGTCCGTTTGATATGCAGAACAGGAGATATCTTGGTTTTCGTGGGGTTTCTAGCAGAGATATGCATTTTCTGCGATAATCTAGGTGAGACTTCTGTCCGAAGTATGCTTAATCATCGAGATCGCTCGTTTCGAGCTATTTAATGCGACAAACACGTTATCTGGTGTTTTCAGCACACCACAGTGCGTTTGATATGCAGAACCAGCGAAATCTTGGTTTTCGTGGGGTTTCAAGCTGAGATATGCATTTTTTACGATAATCTTGGTGAGACTTCTGTCCGAAGTATGCTTAATCATCGAGATCGCTCTATTCGAGCTATTTAATGCGAGAAACACGTTATCTGGTGTTTTCACCACTCCACAGTGCGTATGATGTACAGAACCGACGATATCTTGGTTTTCGTGGGGTTTCAAGCTCAGATATGCATTTTCTGCGATAATCATGGTGAGACTTCTGTCCGAAGTATGCAGAGTCATCGAGATCGTACTATTCGAGCTATTTAATGCGAAAAACACGTTATCTGGTGTTTTCACCACTCCACAGTGCGTATGATATGCAGAACCGACGATATCTTGGTTTTCGTGGGGTTTCAAGCTCAGATATGCATTTTCTGCGATAATCTTGGTGAGACTTCTGTCCGAAGTATGAAGAAACATGGAGATCGCTCTTTTCGACCTATTGAATGCGAGAAACACGTTATCTGGTGTTTTCACCACTCCACAGTGCGTTTGATATGCAGAACCAGCGAAATCTTGGTTTTCGTTGGGTTTCAAGCTGAGATATGCATTTTTTACGATAATCATGGTGAGACTTCTGTCCGAAGTATGCAGAATCATCGAGATCGCACTTTTCGAGCTATTTAATGCGACAAACACGTTATCTGGTGTTTTCAGCACACCACAGTGCGTTTGATATGCAGAACCAGCGAAATCTTGGTTTTCGTGGGGTTTCAAGCTGAGATATGCATTTTTTACGATAATCTTGGTGAGACTTCTGTCCGAAGTATGCTTAATCATCGAGATCGCTCTATTCGAGCTATTTAATGCGAGAAACACGTTATCTGGTGTTTTCACCACTCCACAGTGCGTATGATATACAGAACCGACGATATCTTGGTTTTCGTGGGGTTTCAAGCTCAGATATGCATTTTCTGCGATAATCATGGTGAGACTTCTGTCCGAAGTATGCAGAGTCTTCGAGATCGCTCTTTTCGAGCTATTTAATGCGAGAAACAAGTTATCTGGTGTTTTCACCACTCCGCAGTGCGTTTGATATGCAGAACCAGCGATATCTTGGTTTTCGTGGGGTTTCAAGCTCAGATATGCATTTTCTGCGATAATCTTGGTGTAGACTTCTGTCCGAAGTATGCAGAGTCATCGAGATCGTACTTTTCGAGCTATTTAATGCGACAAACACGTTTTCTGGGGTTTTCACCACTCCACAGTTCGTTGGATATGCAGAACAGGAGATATCTTGGTTTTCGTGGGGTTTCTAGCAGAGATATGCATTTTCTGCGATAATCATGGTGAGACCTCTGTCCGAAGTATGCAGAAACATGGAGATCGCTCTTTTCGACCTATTGAATGCGAGAAACACGTTATCTGGTGTTTTCACCACTCCACAGTGCGTTTGATATGCAGAACCAGCGAAATCTTGGTTTTCGTTGGGTTTCAAGCTGAGATATGCATTTTTTACGATAATCATGGTGAGACTTCTGTCCGAAGTATGCAGAATCATCGAGATCGCACTTTTCGAGCTATTTAATGCGACAAACACGTTATCTGGTGTTTTCAGCACACCACAGTGCGTTTGATATGCAGAACCAGCGAAATCTTGGTTTTCGTGGGGTTTCAAGCTGAGATATGCATTTTTTACGATAATCTTGGTGAGACTTCTGTCCGAAGTATGCTTAATCATCGAGATCGCTCTATTCGAGCTATTTAATGCGAGAAACACGTTATCTGGTGTTTTCACCACTCCACAGTGCGTATGATATGCAGAACCGACGATATCTTGGTTTTCGTGGGGTTTCAAGCTCAGATATGCATTTTCTGCGATAATCTTGGTGAGACTTCTGTCCGAAGTATGCAGAGTCATCGAGATCGCTCTTTTCGAGCTATTTAATGCGAGAAACAAGTTATCTGGTGTTTTCACCACTCCGCAGTGCGTTTGATATGCAGAACCAGCGATATCTTGGTTTTCGTGGGGTTTCAAGCTCAGATATGCATTTTCTGCGATAATCTTGGTGAGACTTCTGTCCGAAGTATGCAGAGTCATCGAGATCGTACTTTTCGAGCTATTCAATGCGAGAAACACGTTTTCTGGGGTTTTCACCACTCCACAGTTCGTTGGATATGCAGAACAGGAGATATCTTGGTTTTCGTGGGGTTTCTAGCAGAGATATGCAATTTCTGCGATAATCTAGGTGAGACTTCAGTCCGAAGAATGCTTAATTATCGAGATCGCTCGTTTCGAGCTATTAAATGCGAGAAACAAGTTATCTGGTGTTTTCACCACTCCACAGTGCGTTTGATATGCAGAAACAGCGATATCTTGGTTTTCGTGGGGTTTCAAGCTGAGATATGCATTTTTTACGATAATCATGGTGAGACTTCTGTCCGAAGTATGCAGAATCATCGAGATCGCACTTTTCGAGCTATTTAATGCGACAAACACGTTATCTGGTGTTTTCAGCACTCCACAGTGCGTTCGATATGCAGAACCAGCGATATCTGGGTTTACGTGGGGTTTCAAGCTGAGATATGCATTTTTTACGATAATCTTGGTGAGACTTCTGTCCGAAGTATGCAGAATCATCGAGATCGCACTTTTCGAGCTATTTAATGCGACAAACACGTTATCTGGTGTTTTCAGCACTCCACAGTGCGTTTGATATGCAGAACCAGCGAAATCTTGGTTTTCGTGGGGTTTCAAGCTGAGATATGCATTTTTTTACGATAATCTTGGTGAGACTTCTGTCCGAAGTATGCTTAATCATCGAGATCGCTCTATTCGAGATATTTAATGCGAGAAACACGTTATCTGGTGTTTTCACCACTCCGCAGTGCGTTTGATATGCAGAACCAGCGATATCTTGGTTTTCGTGGGGTTTCAAGCTCAGATATGCATTTTCTGCGATAATCTTGGTGAGACTTCTGTCCGAAGTATGCAGAGTCATCGAGATCGCTCTATTCGAGATATTTAATGCGAGAAACACGTTATCTGGTGTTTTCACCACTCCGCAGTGCGTTTGATATGCAGAACCAGCGATATCTTGGTTTTCGTGGGGTTTCAAGCTCAGATATGCATTTTCTGCGATAATCTTGGTGAGACTTCTGTCCGAAGTATGCAGAGTTATCGAGAACGTACTTTCCGAGCTATTTAATGCGACAAACACGTTTTCTGGTGTTTTCACCACTCCACAGTTCGTTGGATATGCAGAACAGGAGATATCTTGGTTTTCGTGGGGTTTCTAGCAGAGATATGCATTTTCTGCGCTAATCTTGGTGAGACCTCTGTCCGAAGTATGCAGAAACATGGAGATCGCTCTTTTCGACCTATTGAATGCGAGAAACACGTTATCTGGTGTTTTCAGCACTCCACAGAGCGTTTGATATGCAGAACCAGCGAAATCTTGGTTTTCGTGGGGTTTCAAGCTGAGATATGCATTTTTTACGATAATCTTGGTGAGACTTCTGTCCGAAGTATGCTTAATCATCGAGATCGCTCTATACGAGCTATTTAATGCGAGAAACACGTTATCTGGTGTTTTCACCACTCCACAGTGCGTATGATATACAGAACCGACGATATCTTGGTTTTCGTGGGGTTTCAAGCTCAGATATGCATTTTCTGCGATAATCATGGTGAGACTTCTGTCCGAAGTATGCAGAATCATCGAGATCGCACTTTTCGAGCTATTTAATGCGACAAACACGTTATCTGGTGTTTTCAGCACACCACAGTGCGTTTGATATGCAGAACCAGCGAAATCTTGGTTTTCGTGGGGTTTCAAGCTGAGATATGCATTTTTTACGATAATCTTGGTGAGACTTCTGTCCGAAGTATGCTTAATCATCGAGATCGCTCTATTCGAGCTATTTAATGCGAGAAACACGTTATCTGGTGTTTTCACCACTCCACAGTGCGTATGATATGCAGAACCGACGATATCTTGGTTTTCGTGGGGTTTCAAGCTCAGATATGCATTTTCTGCGATAATCTTGGTGAGACTTCTGTCCGAAGTATGCAGAATCATCGAGATCGCACTTTTCGAGCTATTTAATGCGACAAACACGTTATCTGGTGTTTTCAGCACACCACAGTGCGTTTGATATGCAGAACCAGCGAAATCTTGGTTTTCGTGGGGTTTCAAGCTGAGATATGCATTTTTTACGATAATCTTGGTGAGACTTCTGTCCGAAGTATGCAGAATCATCGAGATCGTACTTTTCGAGCTATTTAATGCGACAAACACGTTTTCTGGGGTTTTCACCACTCCACAGTTCGTTGGATATGCAGAACAGGAGATATCTTGGTTTTCGTGGGGTTTCTAGCAGAGATATGCATTTTCTGCGATAATCATGGTGAGACCTCTGTCCGAAGTATGCAGAAACATGGAGATCGCTCTTTTCGACCTATTGAATGCGAGAAACACGTTATCTGGTGTTTTCACCACTCCACAGTGCGTTTGATATGCAGAACCAGCGAAATCTTGGTTTTCGTTGGGTTTCAAGCTGAGATATGCATTTTTTACGATAATCATGGTGAGACTTCTGTCCGAAGTATGCAGAATCATCGAGATCGCACTTTTCGAGCTATTTAATGCGACAAACACGTTATCTGGTGTTTTCAGCACACCACAGTGCGTTTGATATGCAGAACCAGCGAAATCTTGGTTTTGTGGGGTTTCAAGCTGAGATATGCATTTTTTACGATAATCTTGGTGAGACTTCTGTCCGAAGTATGCTTAATCATCGAGATCGCTCTATTCGAGCTATTTAATGCGAGAAACACGTTATCTGGTGTTTTCACCACTCCACAGTGCGTATGATATGCAGAACCGACGATATCTTGGTTTTCGTGGGGTTTCAAGCTCAGATATGCATTTTCTGCGATAATCTTGGTGAGACTTCTGTCCGAAGTATGCACAGTCATCGAGATCGCTCTTTTCGAGCTATTTAATGCGAGAAACAAGTTATCTGGTGTTTTCACCACTCCGCAGTGCGTTTGATATGCAGAACCAGCGATATCTTGGTTTTCGTGGGGTTTCAAGCTCAGATATGCATTTTCTGCGATAATCTTGGTGAGACTTCTGTCCGAAGTATGCAGAGTCATCGAGATCGCACTTTTCGAGCTATTCAATGCGAGAAACACGTTTTCTGGGGTTTTCACCACTCCACAGTTCGTTGGATATGCAGAACAGGAGATATCTTGGTTTTCGTGGGGTTTCTAGCAGAGATATGCAATTTCTGCGATAATCTAGGTGAGACTTCAGTCCGAAGAATGCTTAATTATCGAGATCGCTCGTTTCGAGCTATTTAATGCGAGAAACAAGTTATCTGGTGTTTTCACCACTCCACAGTGCGTTTGATATGCAGAACCAGCGATATCTTGGTTTTCGTGGGGTTTCAAGCTCAGATATGCATTTTCTGCGATAATCATGGTGAGACTTCTGTCCGAAGTATGCAGAGTCATCGAGATCGCTCTTTTCGAGCTATTTAATGCGAGAAACAAGTTATCTGGTGTTTTCACCACTCCGCAGTGCGTTTGATATGCAGAACCAGCGATATCTTGGTTTTCGTGGGGTTTCAAGCTCAGATATGCATTTTCTGCGATAATCTTGGTGAGACTTCTGTCCGAAGTATGCAGAGTTATCGAGAACGTACTTTCCGAGCTATTTAATGCGACAAACACGTTTTCTGGGATTTTCACCACTCCACAGTTCGTTGGATATGCAGAACAGGAGATATCTTGGTTTTCGTGGGGTTTCTAGCAGAGATAAGCATTTTCTGCGATAATCTAGGTGAGACTTCTGTCCGAAGTATGCTTAATCATCGAGATCGCTCGTTTCGAGCTATTTAATGCGAGAAACAAGTTATCTGGTGTTTTCACCACTCCACAGTGCGTTTGATATGCAGAAACAGCGATATCTTGGTTTTCGTGGGGTTTCAAGCTGAGATATGCATTTTTTACGATAATCATGGTGAGACTTCTGTCCGAAGTATGCAGAATCATCGAGATCGCACTTTTCGAGCTATTTAATGCGACAAACACGTTTTCTGGGGTTTCCACCACTCCACAGTTCGTTGGATATGCAGAACAGGAGATATCTTGGTTTTCGTGGGGTTTCTAGCAGAGATATGCATTTTCTGCGATAATCTAGGTGAGACTTCTGTCCGAAGTATGCTTAATCATCGAGATCGCTCGTTTCGAGCTATTTAATGCGAGAAACAAGTTATCTGGTGTTTTCACCACTCCACAGTGCGTTTGATATGCAGAAACAGCGACATCTTGGTTTTCGTGGGGTTTCAAGGTGAGATATGCATTTTTTACGATAATCATGGTGAGACTTCTGTCCGAAGTATGCAGAATCATCGAGATCGCTCTATTCGAGATATTTAATGCGAGAAACACGTTATCTGGTGTTTTCACCACTCCGCAGTGCGTTTGATATGCAGAACCAGCGAAATCTTGGTTTTCGTGGGGTTTCAAGCTGAGATATGCATTTTTTTACGATAATCTTGGTGAGACTTCTGTCCGAAGTATGCTTAATCATCGAGATCGCTCTATTCGAGATATTTAATGCGAGAAACACGTTATCTGGTGTTTTCACCACTCCGCAGTGCGTTTGATATGCAGAACCAGCGATATCTTGGTTTTCGTGGGGTTTCAAGCTCAGATATGCATTTTCTGCGATAATCTTGGTGAGACTTCTGTCCGAAGTATGCAGAGTCATCGAGATCGCTCTATTCGAGATATTTAATGCGAGAAACACGTTATCTGGTGTTTTCACCACTCCGCAGTGCGTTTGATATGCAGAACCAGCGATATCTTGGTTTTCGTGGGGTTTCAAGCTCAGATATGCATTTTCTGCGATAATCTTGGTTAGACTTCTGTCCGCAGTATGCAGAGTCATCGAGAACGTACTTTTCGAGCTATTTAATGCGACAAACACGTTTTCTGGGGTTTTCACCACTCCACAGTTCGTTGGATATGCAGAACAGGAGATATCTTGGTTTTCGTGGGGTTTCTAGCAGAGATATGCATTTTCTGCGCTAATCTTGGTGAGACCTCTGTCCGAAGTATGCAGAAACATGGAGATCGCTCTTTTCGACCTATTGAATGCGAGAAACACGTTATCTGGTGTTTTCACCACTCCACAGTGCGTATGATATGCAGAACCGACGAAATCTTGGTTTTCGTGGGGTTTCAAGCTCAGATATGCATTTTCTGCGATAATCTTGGTGAGACTTCTGTCCGAAGTATGCTGAGTCATCGAGATCGCTCTTTTCGAGCTATTTAATGCGAGAAACACGTTTTCTGGGGTTTTCACCACTCCACAGTGCGTATGATATACAGAACCGACGATATCTTGGTTTTCGTGGGGTTTCAAGCTCAGATATGCATTTTCTGCGATAATCATGGTGAGACTTCTGTCCGAAGTATGCAGAGTCATCGAGATCGCTCTTTTCGAGCTATTTAATGCGAGAAACAAGTTATCTGGTGTTTTCACCACTCCGCAGTGCGTTTGATTTGCAGAACCAGCGATATCTTGGTTTCCGCGGGGTTTCAAGCTCAGATATGCATTTTCTGCGATAATCTTGGTGAGACTTCTGTCCGAAGTATGCAGAGTCATCGAGATCGTACTTTTCGAGCTATTCAATGCGAGAAACACGTTTTCTGGGGTTTTCACCACTCCACAGTTCGTTGGATATCCAGAACAGGAGATATCTTGGTTTTCGTGGGGTTTCTAGCAGAGATATGCATTTTCTGCGATAATCTAGGTGAGACTTCTGTCCGAAGTATGCTTAATCATCGAGATCGCTCGTTTCGAGCTATTTAATGCGAGAAACAAGTTATCTGGTGTTTTCACCACTCCACAGTGCGTTTGATATGCAGAAACAGCGATATCTTGGTTTTCGTGGGGTTTCAAGCTGAGATATGCATTTTTTACGATAATCATGGTGAGACTTCTGTCCGAAGTATGCAGAATCATCGAGATCGCACTTTTCGAGCTATTTAATGCGACAAACACGTTATCTGGTGTTTTCAGCACTCCACAGTGCGTTCGATATGCAGAACCAGCGATATCTGGGTTTTCGTGGGGTTTCATGCTGTGATATGCATTTTTTTACGATAATCTTGGTGAGACTTCTGTCCGAAGTATGCTTAATCATCGAGATCGCTCTATTCGAGATATTTAATGCGAGAAACACGTTATCTGGTGTTTTCACCACTCCACAGTGCGTATGATGTGCAGAACCGACGATATCTTGGTTTTCGTCGGGTTTCAAGCTCAGATATGCATTTTCTGCGATAATCTTGGTGAGACTTCTGTCCGAAGTATGCAGAGTCATCGAGATCGTACTTTTCGAGCTATTTAATGCGACAAACACGTTTTCTGGGGTTTTCACCACTCCACAGTTCGTTGGATATGCAGAACAGGAGATATCTTGGTTTTCGTGGGGTTTCTAGCATAGATATGCATTTTCTGCGATAATCTTGGTGAGACCTGTGTCCGAAGTATGCAGAAACATCGAGATCGCTCTTTTCGACCTATTTAATGCGAGAAACACGTTATCTGGTGCTTTCAGCACTCCACAGTGCGTTTGATATGCAGAACTAGCGATATCTTGGTTTACGTGGGGTTTCAAGCTCAGATATGCATTTTCTGCGATAATCTTGGTGAGACTTCAGTCCGAAGTATGCAGAATCATCGAGATCGTACTATTCGAGCTATTTAATGCGAAAAACACGTTATCTGGTGTTTTCACCACTCCACAGTGCGTATGATATGCAGAACCGACGATATCTTGGTTTTCGTGGGGTTTCAAGCTCAGATATGCATTTTCTGCGATAATCTTGGTGAGACTTCTGTCCGAAGTATGCAGAGTCATCGAGCTCGCTCTTTTCGAGCTATTTAATGCGAGAAACAAGTTATCTGGTGTTTTCACCACTCCGCAGTGCGTTTGATATGCAGAACCAGCGATATCTTGGTTTTCGTGGGGTTTCAAGCTCAGATATGCATTTTCTGCGATAATCTTGGTGAGACTTCTGTCTGAAGTATGCAGAGTCATCGAGATCGTACTTTTCGAGCTATTCAATGCGAGAAACACGTTTTCTGGGGTTTTCACCACTCCACAGTTCGTTGGATATGCAGAACAGGAGATATCTTGGTTTTCGTGGGGTTTCTAGCAGAGATATGCATTTTCTGCGATAATCTTGGTGAGACCTCTGTCCGAAGTATGCAGAAACATGGAGATCGCTCTTTTCGACCTATTGAATGCGAGAAACACGTTTTCTGGTGTTTTCACCACTCCACAGTGCGTATGATATGCAGAACCGACGATATCTTGGTTTTCGTGGGGTTTCAAGCTCAGATATGCATTTTCTGCGATAATCTTGGTGAGACTTCTGTCCGAAGTATGCAGAGTCATCGAGATCGCTCTTTTCGAGCTATTTAATTCGAGAAACAAGTTATCTGGTGTTTTCACCACTCCGCAGTGCGTTTGATATGCAGAACCAGCGATATCTTGGTTTTCGTGGGGTTTCAAGCTGAGATATGCATTTTTTTACGATAATCGTGGTGAGACTTCTGTCCGAAGTATGCTTAATCATCGAGATCGCTCTATTCGAGATATTTAATGCGAGAAACACGTTATCTGGTGTTTTCACCACTCCACAGTGCGTATGATATGCAGAACCGACGATATCTTGGTTTTCGTGGGGTTTCAAGCTCAGATATGCATTTTCTCCGATAATCTTGGTGAGACTTCTGTCCGAAGTATGCAGAGTCATCGAGATCGTACTTTTCGAGCTATTTAATGCGAGAAACACGTTTTCTGGTGTATTCACCACTCCACAGTACGTTTGACATACAGAACCGGAGATATCTTGGTTTCGGTCGGGTTTCAAGCTGAGACATGCATTTTCTACGATAATCTTGGTGAGACTTCTGTCAGAAGCATGCAGAATCTTCGAGAACGTTCTTTTCGAGCTACTTAATGCGAGAAACACGTTTTCTGGTGTTTTCACCACACCACAGTCCGTTTGATGCGCAGAACCGGAGATATCTTGGTTTCGGTCGGGTTTCAAGCTGAGATATGCATTTTCTGCGATAATCTTGGTGAGACTTCTGTCAGAAGTATGCAGAATCATCTAGATCGCTCTTTTCGAGCTATTTAATTCGAGAAACACGTTTTCTGGGGTTTTCACCACTCCACAGTTCGTTGGATATGCAGAACAGGAGATATCTTGGTTTTCGTGGGGTTTCTAGCAGAGATATGCATTTTCTGCGATAATCTTGGTGAGACCTGTGTCCGAAGTATGCAGAGTCATCGAGATCGCTCTATTCGAGATATTTAATGCGAGAAACACGTTATCTGGTGTTTTCACCACTCCGCAGTGCGTTTGATATGCAGAACCAGCGATATCTTGGTTTTCGTGGGGTTTCAAGCTCAGATATGCATTTTCTGCGATAATCTTGGTTAGACTTCTGTCCGCAGTATGCAGAGTCATCGAGAACGTACTTTTCGAGCTATTTAATGCGACAAACACGTTTTCTGGGGTTTTCACCACTCCACAGTTCGTTGGATATGCAGAACAGGAGATATCTTGGTTTTCGTGGGGTTTCTAGCAGAGATATGCATTTTCTGCGCTAATCTTGGTGAGACCTCTGTCCGAAGTATGCAGAAACATGGAGATCGCTCTTTTCGACCTATTGAATGCGAGAAACACGTTATCTGGTGTTTTCACCACTCCACAGTGCGTATGATATGCAGAACCGACGAAATCTTGGTTTTCGTGGGGTTTCAAGCTCAGATATGCATTTTCTGCGATAATCTTGGTGAGACTTCTGTCCGAAGTATGCAGAGTCATCGAGATCGCTCTTTTCGAGCTATTTAATGCGAGAAACACGTTTTCTGGGGTTTTCACCACTCCACAGTGCGTATGATATACAGAACCGACGATATCTTGGTTTTCGTGGGGTTTCAAGCTCAGATATGCATTTTCTGCGATAATCATGGTGAGACTTCTGTCCGAAGTATGCAGAGTCATCGAGATCGCTCTTTTCGAGCTATTTAATGCGAGAAACAAGTTATCTGGTGTTTTCACCACTCCGCAGTGCGTTTGATTTGCAGAACCAGCGATATCTTGGTTTCCGCGGGGTTTCAAGCTCAGATATGCATTTTCTGCGATAATCTTGGTGAGACTTCTGTCCGAAGTATGCAGAATCATCGAGATCGCTCTTTTCAAGCTATTTAATGCGAGAAACACGTTTTCTGGGGTTTTCACCACTCCACAGTGCGTTTGATATGCAGAACCAGCGAAATCTTGGTTTTCGTGGGGTTTCAAGCTGAGATATGCATTTTTTACGATAATCTTGGTGAGACTTCTGTCTGAAGTATGCTTAATCATCGAGATCGCTCAATTCGAGATATTTAATGCGAGAAACACGTTATCTGGTGTTTTCACTACTCCACAGTGCGTATGATATGCAGAACCGACGATATCTTGGTTTTCGTGGGGTTTCAAGCTCAGATATGCATTTTCTGCGATAATCTTGGTGAGACTTCTGTCCGAAGTATGCAGAGTCATCGAGATCGTACTTTTCGAGCTATTCAATGCGAGAAACACGTTTTCTCGGGTTTTCACCACTCCACAGTGCGTTTGATATGCAGAACCAGCGATATCTTGGTTTTCGTGGGGTTTCAAGCTCAGATATGCATTTTCTGCGATAATCTTGGTGAGACTTCTGTCCGAAGTATGCAGAGTCATCGAGATCGTACTTTTCGAGCTATTCTATGCGAGAAAAACGTTTTCTGGGGTTTTCACCACTCCACAGTTCATTGGATATGCAGAACAGGAGATATCTTGGTTTTCGTGGGGTTTCTAGCAGAGATATGCATTTTCTGCGATAATCTTGGTGAGACTTCTGTCCGAAGTATGCAGAATCATCGAGATCGCACTTTTCGAGCTATTTAATGCGACAAACACGTTATCTGGTGTTTTCAGCACTCCACAGTGCGTTTGATATGCAGAACCAGCGATATCTGGGTTTTCGTGGGGTTTCAAGCTGAGATATGCATTTCTTACGATAATCTTGGTGAGACTTCTGTCCGAAGTATGCAGAATCATCGAGATCGCTCTTTTCAAGCTATTTAATGCGAGAAACACGTTTTCTGGGGTTTTCACCACTCCACAGTGCGTTTGATATGCAGAACCAGCGTAATCTTGGTTTTCGTGGGGTTTCAAGCTGAGATATGCATTTTTTACGATAATCTTGGTGAGACTTCTGTCCGAGGTATGCTTAATCATCGAGATCGCTCTATTCGAGATATTTAATGCGAGAAACACGTTATCTGGTGTTTTCACCACTCCACAGTGCGTATGATATGCAGAACCGACGATATCTTGGTTTTCGTGGGGTTTCAAGCTCAGATATGCATTTTCTGCGATAATCTTGGTGAGACTTCTGTCCGAAGTATGCAGAGTCATCGAGATCGTACTTTTCGAGCTATTTAATGCGACAAACACGTTTTCTGGGGTTTTCACCACTCCACAGTTCGTTGGATATGCAGAACAGGAGATATCTTGGTTTTCGTGGGGTTTCTAGCAGAGATATGCATTTTCTGCGATAATCTTGGTGAGACCTCTGTCCGAAGTATGCAGAATCATCGAGATCGCACTTTTCGAGCTATTTAATGCGACAAACACGTTATCTGGTGTTTTCAGCACTCCACAGTGCGTTTGATATGCAGAACCAGCGAAATCTTGGTTTTCGTGGGGTTTCAAGCTGAGATATGCATTTTTTACGATAATCTTGGTGAGACTTCTGTCTGAAGTATGCTTAATCATCGAGATCGCTCAATTCGAGATATTTAATGCGAGAAACACGTTATCTGGTGTTTTCACTACTCCACAGTGCGTATGATATGCAGAACCGACGATATCTTGGTTTTCGTGGGGTTTCAAGCTCAGATATGCATTTTCTGCGATAATCTTGGTGAGACTTCTGTCCGAAGTATGCAGAGTCATCGAGATCGTACTTTTCGAGCTATTCAATGCGAGAAACACGTTTTCTCGGGTTTTCACCACTCCACAGTGCGTTTGATATGCAGAACCAGCGATATCTTGGTTTTCGTGGGGTTTCAAGCTCAGATATGCATTTTCTGCGATAATCTTGGTGAGACTTCTGTCCGATGTATGCAGAGTCATCGAGATCGTACTTTTCGAGCTATTCTATGCGAGAAAAACGTTTTCTGGTGTTTTCACCACTCCACAGTTCGTTGGATATGCAGAACAGGAGATATCTTGGTTTTCGTGGGGTTTCTAGCAGAGATATGCATTTTCTGCGATAATCTTGGTGAGACTTCTGTCCGAAGTATGCAGAATCATCGAGATCGCACTTTTCGAGCTATTTAATGCGACAAACACGTTATCTGGTGTTTTCAGCACTCCACAGTGCGTTTGATATGCAGAACCAGCGATATCTGGGTTTTCGTGGGGTTTCAAGCTGAGATATGCATTTCTTACGATAATCTTGGTGAGACTTCTGTCCGATGTATGTCGAATCATCGAGATCGCTCTTTTCAAGCTATTTAATGCGAGAAACACGTTTTCTGGGGTTTTCACCACTCCACAGTGCGTTTGATATGCAGAACCAGCGAAATCTTGGTTTTCGTGGGGTTTCAAGCTGAGATATGCATTTTTTACGGAAATCTTGGTGAGACTTCTGTCCGAAGTATGCTTAATCATTGAGATCGCTCTATTCGAGATATTTAATGCGAGAAACACGTTTTCTCGGGTTTTCACCACTCCACAGTGCGTTTGATATGCAGAACCAGCGATATCTTGGTTTTCGTGGGGTTTCAAGCTCAGATATGCATTTTCTGCGATAATCTTGGTGAGACTTCTGTCCGAAGTATGCAGAGTCATCGAGATCGTACTTTTCGAGCTATTCTATGCGAGAAAAACGTTTTCTGGGGTTTTCACCACTCCACAGTTCGTTGGATATGCAGAACAGGAGATATCTTGGTTTTCGTGGGGTTTCTAGCAGAGATACGCATTTTCTGCGATAATCTTGGTGAGACTTCTGTCCGAAGTATGCAGAATCATCGAGATCGCACTTTTCGAGCTATTTAATGCGACAAACACGTTATCTGGTGTTTTCAGCACTCCACAGTGCGTTTGATATGCAGAACCAGCGATATCTGGGTTTTCGTGGGGTTTCAAGCTGAGATATGCATTTCTTACGATAATCTTGGTGAGACTTCTGTCCGAAGTATGCAGAATCATCGAGATCGCTCTTTTCAAGCTATTTAATGCGAGAAACACGTTTTCTGGGGTTTTCACCACTCCACAGTGCGTTTCATATGCAGAACCAGCGTAATCTTGGTTTTCGTGGGGTTTCAAGCTGAGATATGCATTTTTTACGATAATCTTGGTGAGACTTCTGTCCGAAGTATGCTTAATCATCGAGATCGCTCTATTCTAGATATTTAATGCGAGAAACACGTTATCTGGTGTTTTCACCACTCCACAGTGCGTATGATATGCAGAACCGACGATATCTTGGTTTTCGTGGGGTTTCAAGCTCAGATATGCATTTTCTGCGATAATCTTGGTGAGACTTCTGTCCGAAGTATGCAGAGTCATCGAGATCGTACTTTTCGAGCTATTTAATGCGACAAACACGTTTTCTGGGGTTTTCACCACTCCACAGTTCGTTGGATATGCAGAACAGGAGATATCTTGGTTTTCGTGGGGTTTCTAGCAGAGAAATGCATTTTCTGCGATAATCTTGGTGAGACCTCTGTCCGAAGTATGCAGAATCATCGAGATCGCACTTTTCGAGCTATTTAATGCGACAAACACGTTATCTGGTGTTTTCAGCACTCCACAGTGCGTTTGATATGCAGAACCAGCGAAATCTTGGTTTTCGTGGGGTTTCAAGCTGAGATATGCATTTTTTACGATAATCTTGGTGAGACTTCTGTCTGAAGTATGCTTAATCATCGAGATCGCTCAATTCGAGATATTTAATGCGAGAAACACGTTATCTGGTGTTTTCACTACTCCACAGTGCGTATGATATGCAGAACCGACGATATCTTGGTTTTCGTGGGGTTTCAAGCTCAGATATGCATTTTCTGCGATAATCTTGGTGAGACTTCTGTCCGAAGTATGCAGAGTCATCGAGATCGTACTTTTCGAGCTATTCAATGCGAGAAACACGTTTTCTCGGGTTTTCACCACTCCACAGTGCGTTTGATATGCAGAAACAGCGATATCTTGGTTTTCGTGGGGTTTCAAGCTCAGATATGCATTTTCTGCGATAATCTTGGTGAGACTTCTGTCCGATGTATGCAGAGTCATCGAGATCGTACTTTTCGAGCTATTCTATGCGAGAAAAACGTTTTCTGGGGTTTTCACCACTCCACAGTTCGTTGGATATGCAGAACAGGAGATATCTTGGTTTTCGTGGGGTTTCTAGCAGAGATATGCATTTTCTGCGATAATCTTGGTGAGACTTCTGTCCGAAGTATGCAGAATCATCGAGATCGCACTTTTCGAGCTATTTAATGCGACAAACACGTTATCTGGTGTTTTCAGCACTCCACAGTGCGTTTGATATGCAGAACCAGCGATATCTGGGTTTTCGTGGGGTTTCAAGCTGAGATATGCATTTCTTACGATAATCTTGGTGAGACTTCTGTCCGAAGTATGTAGAATCATCGAGATCGCTCTTTTCAAGCTATTTAATGCGAGAAACACGTTTTCTGGGGTTTTCACCACTCCACAGTGCGTTTGATATGCAGAACCAGCGAAATCTTGGTTTTCGTGGGGTTTCAAGCTGAGATATGCATTTTCTGCGATAATCTTGGTGAGACTTCTGTCCGAAGTATGCTTAATCATCGAGATCGCTCTATTCGAGATATTTAATGCGAGAAACACGTTATCTGGTGTTTTCACAACTCCACAGTGCGTATGATATGCAGAACCGACGATATCTTGGTTTTCGTGGGGTTTCAAGCTCAGATATGCATTTTCTGCGATAATCTTGGTGAGACTTCTGTCCGAAGTATGCAGAGTCATCGAGATCGTACTTTTCGAGCTATTTAATGCCACAAACACGTTTTCTGGGGTTTTCACCACTCCACAGTTCGTTGGATATGCAGAACAGGAGATATCTTGGTTTTCGTTGGGTTTCTAGCAGAGATATGCATTTTCTGCGATAATCTTGGTGAGACCTCTGTCCGAAGTATGCAGAAACATCGAGGTCGCTCTTTTCGACCTATTTAATGCGAGAAACACGTTATCTGGTGTTTTCACCACTCCGCAGTGCGTTTGATATGCAGAACCGACGATATCTTGGTTTTCGTGGGGTTTCAAGCTCAGATATGCATTTTCTGCGATAATATTGGTGAGACTTCTGTCCGAAGTATGCAGAGACATCGAGATCGCTCTTTTCGAGCTATTTAATGCGAGAAACAAGTTATCTGGTGTTTTCACCACTCCGCAGTGCGTTTGATATGCAGAACCGACGATATCTTGGTTTTCGTGGGGTTTCAAGCTCAGATATGCATTTTCTGCGATAATCTTGGTGAAACGTCTGTCCGAAGTATGCAGAAACATCAAGAGCGCTCTTTTCGAGCTATTTAATGCTAGGAACACGTTATCTGGTGTTTTCAGCACTCCACAGTGCGTTTGATATGCAGAACCAGCGATATCTTGGTTTTCGTGGGGATTCAAGCTGAGATATGCAATTTCTGCGATAATCTAGGTGAGACTTCTGTCCGAAGTATGCTTAATCATCGAGATCGCTCTTTTCGAGCTATTTAATGCGAGAAACAAGTTATCTGGTGTTTTCACCACTCCGCAGTGCGTTTGATATGCAGAACCGACGATATCTTGGTTTTCGTGGGGTTTCAAGCTCAGATATGCATTTTCTGCGATAATCTTGGTGAGACTTCTGTCCGAAGTATGCAGAGTCATCGAGATCGTACTTTTCGAGCTATTTAATGCGACAAACACGTTTTCTGGGGTTTTCACCACTCCACAGTTCGTTGGATATGCAGAACAGGAGATATCTTGGTTTTCGTGGGGTTTCTAGCAGAGATATGCATTTTCTGCGATAATCTTGGTGAGACTTCTGTCCGAAGTATGCTTAACCATCGAGATCGCTCTATTCGAGATATTTAATGCGAGAAACACGTTATCTGGTGTTTTCACCACTCCACAGTGCGTATGATTTGCAGAACCGACGATATCTTGGTTTTCGTGGGGTTTCAAGCTCAGATATGCATTTTCTGCGATAATCTTGGTGAGACTTCTGTCCGAAGTATGCAGAGTCATCGAGATCGTACTTTTCGAGCTATTTAATGCGACAAACACGTTTTCTGGGGTTTTCACCACTCCACAGTTCGTTGGATATGCAGAACAGGAGATATCTTGGTTTTCGTGGGGTTTCTAGCAGAGATATGCATTTTCTGCGATAATCTTGGTGAGACCTCTGTCCGAAGTATGCAGAAACATCGAGATCGCTCTTTTCGACCTATTTAATGCGAGAAACACGTTATCTGGTGTTATCACCACTCCACAGTGCGTTTGATATGCAGAACCAGCGAAATCTTGGTTTTCGTTGGGTTTGAAGCTGAGATATGCATTTTTTACGATAATCATGGTGAGACTTCTGTCCGATGTATGCAGAATCATCGAGATCGCACTTTTCGAGCTATTTAATGCGACAAACACGTTATCCGGTGTTTTCAGCACTCCACAGTGCGTTTGATATGCAGAACCAGCGATATCTGGGTTTTCGTGGGGTTTCAAGCTGAGATATGCATTTTTTACGATAATCTTGGTGAGACTTCTGTCCGAAGTATGCAGAATCATCGAGATCGCACTTTTCGATCTATTTAATGCGACAAACACGTTATGTGGTGTTTTCAGCACTCCTCAGTGCGTTTGATATGCAGAACCTGCGAAATCTTGGTTTTCGTGGGGTTTCAAGCTGAGATATGAATTTTTTTACGATAATCTTGGTGAGACTTCTGTCCGAAGTATGCTTAATCATCGAGATCGCTCTATTCGAGATATTTAATGCGAGAAACACGTTATCTGGTGTTTTCACCACTCCACAGTGCGTATGATATGCAGAACCGACGATATCTTGGTTTTCGTGGGGTTTCAAGCTCAGATATGCATTTTCTGCGATAATCTTGGTGAGACTTCTGTCCGAAGTATGCAGAGTCATCGAGATCGTACTTTTCGAGCTATTTAATGCGACAAACACGTTTTCTGGGGTTTTCACCACTCCACAGTTCGTTGGATATGCAGAACAGGAGATATCTTGGTTTTCGTGGGGTTTCTAGCAGAGATATGCATTTTCTGCGATAATCTTGGTGAGACCTCTGTCCGAAGTATGCAGAAACATCGAGGTCGCTCTTTTCGACCTATTTAATGCGAGAAACACGTTATCTGGTGTTTTCACCACTCCGCAGTGCCTTTGATATGCAGAACCGACGATATCTTGGTTTTCGTGGGGTTTCAAGCTCAGATATGCATTTTCTGCGATAATATTGGTGAGACTTCTGTCCGAAGTATGCAGAGACATCGAGATCGCTCTTTTCGAGCTATTTAATGCGAGAAACAAGTTATCTGGTGTTTTCACCACTCCGCAGTGCGTTTGATATGCAGAACCGACGATATCTTGGTTTTCGTGGGGTTTCAAGCTCAGATATGCATTTTCTGCGATAATCTTGGTGAAACGTCTGTCCGAAGTATGCAGAAACATCAAGAGCGCTCTTTTCGAGCTATTTAATGCTAGGAACACGTTATCTGGTGTTTTCAGCACTCCACAGTGCGTTTGATATGCAGAACCAGCGATATCTTGGTTTTCGTGGGGATTCAAGCTGAGATATGCAATTTCTGCGATAATCTAGGTGAGACTTCTGTCCGAAGTATGCTTAATCATCGAGATCGCTCTTTTCGAGCTATTTAATGCGAGAAACAAGTTATCTGGTGTTTTCACCACTCCGCAGTGCGTTTGATATGCAGAACCGACGATATCTTGGTTTTCGTGGGGTTTCAAGCTCAGATATGCATTTTCTGCGATAATCTTGGTGAGACTTCTGTCCGAAGTATGCAGAGTCATCGAGATCGTACTTTTCGAGCTATTTAATGCGACAAACACGTTTTCTGGGGTTTTCACCACTCCACAGTTCGTTGGATATGCAGAACAGGAGATATCTTGGTTTTCGTGGGGTTTCTAGCAGAGATATGCATTTTCTGCGATAATCTTGGTGAGACTTCTGTCCGAAGTATGCTTAACCATCGAGATCGCTCGTTTCGAGCTATTTAATGCGAGAAACATGTTATCTGGAGTTTTCACCACTCCACAGTGCGAATGATATGCAGAACCGACGATATCTTGGTTTTCGTGGGGTTTCAAGCTGAGATATGCAATTTCTCCGATAATCTTGGTGAGACTTCTGTCCGAAGTATGCTTAATCATCGAGATCGCTCTATTCGAGCTATTTAATGCGAGAAACACGTTATCTGGTGTTTTCAGCACTCCACAGTGCGTTTGATATGCAGAACCAGCGAAACCTTGGTTTTCGTGGGGTTTCAAGCTGAGATATGCATTTTTTACGATAATCTTGGTGAGACTTCTGTCCGAAGTATGCTTAATCATCCAGATCGCTCTATTCGAGCTATTTAATGCGAGAAACACGTTATCTGGTGTTTTCACCACTCCACAGTGCGTATGAAATGCAGAACCGACGATATCTTGGTTTTCGTGGGGTTTCAAGCTGAGATATGCATTTTCTGCGATAATCTTGGTGAGACTTCTGTCCGAAGTATGCAGAGTCATCGAGATCGCTCTTTTCGAGCTATTTAATGCGAGAAACAAGTTATCTGGTGTTTTCACCATTCCACAGTGCGTTTGATATGCAGAACCAGCGAAACCTTGGTTTTCGTGGGGTTTCAAGCTGAGATGTGCATTTTTTACGATAATCTTGGTGAGACTTCAGTCCGAAGTATGCAAAGTCATCGAGATCGTACTTTTCGAGCTATTTAATGCGAGAAACATGTTATCTGGTGTTTTCACCGCTCCACAGTGCGTATGATATGCAGAACCGACGATATCTTGGTTTTCGTGGGGTTTCAAGCTCAGATATGCATTTTCTGCGATAATCTTGGTGAGACTTCTGTCCGAAGTATGCAGAGTCATCGAGATCGTACTTTTCGAGCTATTCTATGCGAGAAAAACGTTTTCTGGGGTTTTCACCACTCCACAGTTCGTTGGATATGCAGAACAGGAGATATCTTGGTTTTGGTGGGGTTTCTAGCAGAGATATGCATTTTCTGCGATAATCTTGGTGAGACTTCTGTCCGAAGTATGCAGAATCATCGAGATCGCACTTTTCGAGCTACTTAATGCGACAAACACGTTATCTGGTGTTTTCAGCACTCCACAGTGCGTTTGATATGCAGAACCAGCGATATCTGGGTTCTCGTGGGGTTTCAAGCTGAGATATGCATTTCTTACGATAATCTTGGTGAGACTTCTGTCCGAAGTATGCAGAATCATCGAGATCGCTCTTTTCAAGCTATTTAATGCGAGAAACACGTTTTCTGGGGTTTTCACCACTCCACAGTGCGTTTGATATGCAGAACCAGCGAAATCTTGGTTTTCGTGGGGTTTCAAGCTGAGATATGCATTTTTTACGATAATCTTGGTGAGACTTCTGTCCGAAGTATGCTTAATCATCGAGATCGCTCTATTCGAGATATTTAATGCGAGAAACACGTTATCTGGTGTTTTCACCACTCCACAGTGCGTATGATATGCAGAACCGACGATATCTTGGTTTTCGTGGGGTTTCAAGCTCAGATATGCATTTTCTGCGATAATCTTGGTGAGACTTCTGTCCGAAGTATGCAGAGTCATCGAGATCGTACTTTTCGAGCTATTTAATGCGACAAACACGATTTCTGGGGTTTTCACCACTCCACAGTTCGTTGGATATGCAGAACAGGAGATATCTTGGTTTTCGTGGGGTTTCTAGCAGAGATATGCATTTTCTGAGATAATCTTGGTGAGACCTCTGTCCGAAGTATGCAGAATCATCGAGATCGCACTTTTCGAGCTACTTAATGCGACAAACACGTTATCTGGTGTTTTCAGCACTCCACAGTGCGTTTGATATGCAGAACCAGCGATATCTGGGTTCTCGTGGGGTTTCAAGCTGAGATATGCATTTCTTACGATAATCTTGGTGAGACTTCTGTCCGAAGTATGCTTAATCATCGAGATCGCTCTATTCGAGATATTTAATGCGAGAAACACGTTATCTGGTGTTTTCACCACTCCACAGTGCGTATGATATGCAGAACCGACGATATCTTGGTTTTCGTGGGGTTTCAAGCTCAGATATGCATTTTCTGCGATAATCTTGGTGAGACTTCTGTCCGAAGTATGCAGAGTCATCGAGATCGTACTTTTCGAGCTATTTAATGCGACAAACACGTTTTCTGGGGTTTTCACCACTCCACAGTTCGTTGGATATGCAGAACAGTAGATATCGTGGTTTTCGTGGGGTTTCAAGCAGAGATATGCATTTTCGGCGATAATCTTGGCGAGACTTCTGTTAGAGGTATGCAGAATCATCGAGATCGCACTTTTCGAGCTATTTAATGCGAGAAACACGTTATCTGGTGTTTTCACCACTCCGCAGTTGGTTGGATATGCAGAACCGGCGATATTTTGGTTTTCATCGGGTTTCAAGCTGAGATATGCATTTTCTACGATAATCTTGGTGAAACATCTGTCCGAAGTATGCCGAAACATCGAGAGCGCTCTTTTCGAGCTATTTAATGCGATAAACACGTTTTCTGGGGTTTTCACCACTCCACAGTGCGTTTGATATGCAGAACCAGCGATATCTGGGTTTTCGTGGGGTTTCAAGCTGAGATATGCATTTTTTACGATAATCTTGGTGAGACTTCTGTCCGAAGTATGCAGAATCATCGAGATCGCACTTTTCGAGCTATTTAATGCGACAAACACGTTATCTGGTGTTTTCAGCACTCCACAGTGCGTTTGATATGCAGAACCAGCGAAATCTTGGTTTTCGTGGGGTTTCAAGCTGAGATATGAATTTTTTTACGATAATCTTGGTGAGACTTCTGTCCGAAGTATGCTTAATCATCGAGATCGCTCTATTCGAGATATTTAATGCGAGAAACACGTTATCTGGTGTTTTCACCACTCCACAGTGCGTATGATATGCAGAACCGACGATATCTTGGTTTTCGTGGGGTTTCAAGCTCAGATATGCATTTTCTGCGATAATCTTGGTGAGACTTCTGTCCGAAGTATGCAGAGTCATCGAGATCGTACTTTTCGAGCTATTTAATGCGACAAACACGTTTTCTGGGGTTTTCACCACTCCACAGTTCGTTGGATATGCAGAACAGTAGATATCGTGGTTTTCGTGGGGTTTCAAGCAGAGATATGCATTTTCGGCGATAATCTTGGCGAGACTTCTGTTAGAGGTATGCAGAATCATCGAGGTCGCACTTTTCGAGCTATTTAATGCGAGAAACACGTTATCTGGTGTTTTCACCACTCCGCAGTTGGTTGGATATGCAGAACCGGCGATATTTTGGTTTTCATCGGGTTTCAAGCTGAGATATGCATTTTCTACGATAATCTTGGTGAAACATCTGTCCGAAGTATGCCGAAACATCGAGAGCGCTCTTTTCGAGCTATTTAATGCGATAAACACGTTTTCTGGGGTTTTCACCACTCCACAGTGCGTATGATATGCAGAACCGGCGATATCTTGGTTTTCGTGGGGTTTCAAGCTGAGATATGCTTTTTCTGCTATAATCTTGGTGAGACTTCTGTCCGAAGTATGCTGAAACATCGAGATCGCTCTTTTCGAGCTAGTTACTGCGAGAAAAACCTTATCCGGTGTTTTCACCACTCCACAGTGCGTTAGATATGCAGAACCAGCGATATCTTGGCTTTCGTGGGGTTTCAAGCTGAGATATGCATTTTTTACGATAATCTTGGTGAGACTTCTGTCCGAAGTATGAAGAATCATCGAGATCGCTCTATTCGAGCTATTTAATGCGAGAAACACGTTTTCAGGGTGTTTTCACCACTCCACAGTTGGTTTGATATGCAGAACCGGCGATATTTTGGTTTTCGTCGGGTTTCAAGCTGAGATATGCATTTTCTACGATAATCCTGGTGAGACTTCTGTCAGAAGTATGCAGAATCTTCGAGAACGCTCTTTTCGAGCTACTTAATGCGCGAAACACGTTTTCTGGTGTTTTCACCACTCCACAGTTGGTTTGATAGGCAGAACCGGCGATATTTTGGTTTTCGTCGGGTTTCATGCTGAGATATGCATTTTCTACGATAATCTTGGTGAAACATCTGCCCGAAGTATGTAGAAACATCGAGAGCGCTCTTTTCGAGCTATTTAATGCGAGAAACTCGTTATGTTGTGTTTTCACCACTCCACAGTTCGTTGGATATGCAGAACAGTAGATATCGTGGTTTTCGTGGGGTTTCAAGCAGAGATATGCATTTTCTGCGATAATCTTGGCGAGACTTCTGTTAGAAGTATGCAGAATCATCGAGATCGCACTTTTCGAGCTACTTAATGCGAGAAACACGTTATCTGGTGTTTTCCCCACTCCACAGTTGGTTTGATATGCAGAACCGGCGATATTTTGGTTTTCGTCGGGTTTCAAGCTGGGATATACATTTTCTACGATAATATTGGTGAGACTTCTGTCCGCAGTATGCTGAATCATCGAGATCGCTCTTTTCGAGCTAGTTAGTGCGAGGAACACGTTTTCTGGTGTTTTCACCACTCCACGATACGTTTGTTGGGCAGAACCGGAGATAACTCGGTTTTCGTCGGGTTTCAAGCTGAGATATGCATTTTCTACGATAATCTTGGTGAGACATCTGTCCGAAGTATGCTGAATCATCGAGATCGCTCTTTTCGAGCTAGTTAGTGCGAGGAACACGTTATCTGGTGTTTTCACCACTCCACAGTGCGATTGATATGCAGAACAGTACATATCTTGGTTTTCGTGGGGATTCAAGCTGAGATATGCATTTTCTGCGATAATCTTGTTGAAACTTCTGTCCGAAGTATGCAGAATAATCGAGATCGCTCGTTTTGAGCTATTTAATGCGAGAAACACGTTATCTGGTGTTTTCACCACTCCGCAGTGCGTTGGATATGCAGAACCGGAGATATTTTGGTTGTCGTCGGGTTTTAAGCTGAGATATGCATTTTCTACGATAATCTTGGTGAATCATCTGTCCGAAGTATGCAGAAACATCGAGAGAGCTCTTTTCGAGCTATTTAATGCGACAAACTCGTTTTCTGGGGTTTTCACCACTCCACAGTTGGTTTGATATGCAGAACCGGCGATATTTTGGTTTTCGTCGGGTTTCAAGCTGAGATATGCATTTTCGACGATAATCCTGGTGAGACTTCTGTCCGAAGTATGAAGAATCATCGAGATCGCTCTATTCGAGCTATTTAATGCGAGAAACACGTTTTCAGGGTGTTTTCACCACTCCACAGTTGGTTTGATATGCAGAACCGGCGATATTTTGGTTTTCGTCGGGTTTCAAGCTGAGATATGCATTTTCTACGATAATCCTGGTGAGACTTCTGTCAGAAGTATGCAGAATCTTCGAGAACGCTCTTTTCGAGCTACTTAATGCGCGAAACACGTTTTCTGGTGTTTTCACCACTCCACAGTTGGTTTGATATGCAGAACCGGCGATATTTTGGTTTTCGTCGGGTTTCATGCTGAGATATGCATTTTCTACGATAATCTTGGTGAAACATCTGCCCGAAGTATGTAGAAACATCGAGAGCGCTCTTTTCGAGCTATTTAATGCGAGAAACTCGTTATGTTGTGTTTCCACCACTCCACAGTTCGTTGGATATGCAGAACAGTAGATATCGTGGTTTTCGTGGTGTTTCAAGCAGAGATATGCATTTTCTGCGATAATCTTGGCGAGACTTCTGTTAGAAGTATGCAGAATCATCGAGATCGCACTTTTCGAGCTATTTAATGCGAGAAACACGTTATCTGGTGTTTTCACCACTCCGCAGTTGGTTGGATATGCAGAACCGGCGATATTTTGGTTTTCGTCGGGTTTCAAGCTGAGATATGCATTTTCTACGATAATCTTGGTGAAACATCTGTCCGAAGTATGCCGAAACATCGAGAGCGCTCTGTTCGAGCTATTTAATGCGATAAACACGTTTTCTGGGGTTTTCACCACTCCACAGTTCGTTGGATATGCAGAACAGTAGATATCGTGGTTTTCGTGGGGTTTCAAGCAGACGTATGCATTTTCTGCGATAATCTTGGCGAGACTTCTGTTAGAAGTATGCTGAATCATCGAGATCGCTCTTTTCGAGCTAGTTAGTGCGAGACACGTTATCTGATGTTTTCACCACTCCACAGTGCGTTTGATATGCAGAACAGTACATATCTTGGTTTTCGTGGGGTTTCAAGCTGAGATATGCATTTTCTGCGATAATCTTGGTGGGTCTTTTGTCAGAAGTATGCAGAATCGTCTAGATCGCTCTTTTCGAGCTACTTAATGCACGAAACACGTAGTCTGGTGTTTTCACCACTCCACAGTGCGTTTGACATGCAGAACCGGAGATATCTTGGTTTCGGTCGGGTTTCAAGCTGAGATATGCATTTTCTACGATAATCCTGGTGAGACTTCTGTCAGAAGTATGCAGAATCTTCGAGAACGCTCTCTTCGAGCTATTTAATGCGAGAAACACGTTCTCTGGTTGTTTCCACCACTCCACAGTGCGTTTGATATGCAGAACCGGCAACATCTTGATTTTCGTGAGGTTTCGAGCTGAGATATGCATTTTCTGCGATAATATTGGTGAGACTTCAGTCGGAAGTATGCAGAATCATCTAGATCGCTCTTTTCGAGCTACTTAATGCACGAAACACGTAGTCTGGTGTTTTCACCACTCCACAGTGCGTTTGACATGCAGAACCGGAGATATCTTGGTTTCGGTCGGGTTTCAAACTGTGATATGCATTGTCTACGATAATCCTGGTGTGACTTCTGTCAGAAGTATGCAGAATCATCGAGAACGCTCGTTTCGAGCTACATAATGCGAGAAACACGTTATCTGGTGTTTTCACCACTCCACAGTGCGTTGGATATGCAGAACCGCAGATATTTTGGTTTTCGTCGGGTTTCAAGTTGAGATATGCATTTTATACGATAAGCTAGGTGAAACATCTGTCCGAAGTATGCAGAAACATCGAGAGCGCTCTTTTCGAGCTATTTAATGCGACAAACTCGTTTTCTGGGGTTTTCAGCACTCCACAGTTCGTTGGATATGCAGAACCGGAGATATCTTGGTTTTCGTGGGGTTTCAAGCTGAGATATGCATTTCCTGCGATAATCTGGGTGAGACTTCTGTCCGAAGTATGCTGAATCATCGGGGTCGCTCTATTCGAGATATTTAATGCGAGAAACACGTTCTCTGGTTGTTTTCACCACTCCACAGTGCGTTTGATATGCAGAACAGGCGATATCTTGATTTTCGTGGTGTTTCCAGCTGCGAAATGCATTTTCTGCGATAATCTTGGTGGGTCTTTTTTCAGAAGTATGCAGAATCACCTAGATCGCTCTTTTCGAGCTACTTAATGCACGAAACACGTTTTCTGGTGTTTTCACCACTCCACGGTACGTTTGTTGGGCAGAACCGGAGATAACTCGGTTTTCGTCGGGTTTCAAGTTGAGATATGCATTTTTTACGATAATTTTGGTGAGAGTTCTGTCCGAAGTTTGCAGAAGCATCGAGATCGCTCGTTTCGAGCTATTTAATGCGAGAAACACGATATCTGCTGTTTTCACCACTCCACAGTGCGTTTGATATGTAGAACAGGCGATATCTTCATTTTCGTGGTGTTTCCAGCTGAGATATGCATTTTCTGCGATAATCTTGGTGAGACTTCCGTCAGAAGTATGCAGGATCTTCGAGAACGCTCTTTTCGAGCTATTTAATGCGAGAAACACGTTCTCTGGTTGTTTTCACCACTCCACAGTGCGTTTGATATGCAGAACCGGCAACATCTTGATTTTCGTGAGGTTTCGAGCTGAGATATGCATTTTCTGCGGTAATATTGGTGAGACTTCAGTCAGAAGTATGCAGAATCATCTAGATCGCTCTTTTCGAGCTACTTCATGCGAGAAAAACGTTATCCGGTGTTTTCACCACTCCACAGTGCGTTTGATATGCAGAACCAGCGATATCTTGGCGTTCGTGGGGTTTCAAGCTGAGATATGCATTTTCTACGATAATCCTGGTGTGACTTCTGTCCGAAGTATGCAGAAACATCGAGAGCGCTCTTTTCGAGCTATTTAATGCGACAAACTCGTTTTCTGGGGTTTTCACCACTCCACAGTTCGTTGGATATGCAGAACCGGAGATATCTTGGTTTTCGTGGTGTTTCCAGCTGAGATATGCATTTTCTGCGATAATCTTGGTGGGTCTTTTTTCAGAAGTATGCAGAATCACCTAGATCGCTCTGTTCGAGCTACTTAATGCACGAAACACGTTTTCTGGTGTTTTCACCACTCCACGGTACGTTTGTTGGGCAGAACCGGAGATAACTCGGTTTTCGTCGGGTTTCAAGTTGAGATATGCATTTTTTACGATAATTTTGGTGAGAGTTCTGTCCGAAGTTTGCAGAAGCATCGAGAACGCTCTTTTCGAGCTATTTAATGCGAGAAACACGATATCTGCTGTTTTCACCACTCCACAGTGCGTTTGATATGCAGTACCAGCGATACCTTCGTTTTCGGGGGGTTTCAAGCTGAGATATGCATTCCTTACGATAATCTTGGTGAGACTTCTGTCCGAAGTATGCAGAATCATCGAGATCGCACTATTCGAGCTATTTAATGCGAGAAACACGTTCTCTGGTTGTTTTCACCACTCCACAGTGCGTTTGATATGCAGAACCGGCAACATCTTGATTTTCGTGAGGTTTCGAGCTGAGATATGCATTTTCTGCGATAATATTGGTGAGACTTCAGTCAGAAGTATGCAGAATCATCTAGATCGCTCTTTTCGAGCTACTTCATGCGAGAAAAACGTTATCCGGTGTTTTCACCACTCCACAGTGCGTTTGATATGCAGAACCAGCGATATCTTGGCGTTCGTGGGGTTTCAAGCTGAGATATGCATTTTTTACGATAATCTTGTTGAGACTTCTGTCCGAAGTATGAAGAATCATCGAGATCGCTCTATTCGAGCTATTTAATGCGAGAAACACGTTTTCTGGGGTTTTCACCACTCCACAGTGCGTTTGATATGCTGAACACAGCGATATCTTGGTATTCGTGGGGTTCCAAGCTGAGATATGCATTTTTTACGATAACTTTGTTGAGAGTTCTGTCCGAAGTTTGCAGAAGCATCGAGATCGCTCGTTTCGAGCTATTTAATGCAAGAAACACGTTATCTGATGTTTTCACCACTCCACAGTGCGTTGGATATGCAGAACCGCAGATATTTTGGTTTTCGTCGGGTTTCAAGCTGAGATATGCATTTTCTACGATAAGCTTGGTGAAACATCTGTCCGAAGTATGCAGAAACGTCGAGAGCGCTCTTTTCGAGCTATTTAATGCGAGAAACAGGTTTTCTGGGGTTTTCACCACTCCACAGTTCGTTGGATATGCAGAACCGGAGATATCTTGGTTTTCGTGGTGTTTCCAGCTGAGATATGCATTTTCTGCGATAATCTTGGTGGGTCTTTTGTCAGAAGTATGCAGAATCATCTAGATCGCTCTTTTCGAGCTACTTAATGCTCGAAACACGCTTTCTGGTGTTTTCATCACTCCACAGTACGTTTGACATGCAGAACCGGAGATATCTTGGTTTCGGTCGGGTTTCAAGTTGAGATATGCATTTTCTACGATATTCTTGGTGAGACTTCTGTCAGAAGTATGCAGGATCTTCGAGGACGCTCTTTTCGAGCTACTTATTGCGACAAACACGTTATCTGGTGTTTTCACCACTCCACAGTGCGTATGATATGCAGAACCGGCGATATCTTGGTTTTCGTGGGGTTTCAAGCTGAGATATGCATTTTCTGCGATAATCTTGGTGAGACTTCTGTCCGAAGTATGCTGAAACATCGAGATGGCTCTTTTCGAGCTAGTTAATGCGAGAAAAACCTTATCCGGTGTTTTCACCACTCCACAGTGCGTTTGATATGCAGAACCAGCGATATCTTGGCTTTCGTGGGGTTTCAAGCTGAGATATGCATTTTTTACGGTAATCTTGGTGAGACTTCTGTCCGAAGTATGAAGTAACATCGAGATCGCTCTATTCGAGCTATTTATTGCGAGAAACAGGTTTTCTGGGGTTTTCACCACTCCAGAGTTCGTTGGATATGCAGAACCGGAGATATCTTGGTTTTCGTGGTGTTTCCAGCTGAGATATGCATTTTCTGCGATAATCTTGGTGGGTCTTCTGTCAGAAGTATGCAGGATCTTCGAGAACGCTCTTTTCGAGCTACTTATTGCGACAAACACGTTATCTGGTGTTTTCAGCACTCCACAGTGCGTTTGATATGCAGAACCGGCAATATCTTGGTTTTCGTGGGGTTTCAAGCTGAGATATGCATTTTCTGCGATAATCTTGGTGATACTTCTGCCCGAAGTATGCTGAATCATCGAGATCGTTCTGTTCGAGCTAGTTAGTGCGAGAAACACGTTATCTGGTGTTTTCACCACTCCACAGTGCGTTTGATATGCAGAACAGTAGATATCTTGGTTTTCGTGGCGTTTCAAGCTGAGATATGCATTTTCTGCGATAATCTTGTTGAGACTTCTGTCCGAAGTATGCAGAATCATCGAGATCGCACGTTTCGAGCTATTTAATGCGAGAAACACGTTATCTGGTGTTTTTACCACTCCACAGTGCGTTGGATATGCAGAACCGGAGATATTTTGGTTTTCGTCGGGTTTGAAGCTGAGATATGCATTTTCTACGATAAGCTTGGTGAAACATCTGTCCGAAGTATGCAGAAACGTCGAGAGCGCTCTTTTCGAGCTATTTAATGCGAGAAACACGTTTTCTGGGGTTTTCACCACTCCACAGTTCGTTGGATATGCAGAACAGTAGATATCGTGGTTTTCGTGGGGTTTCAAGCAGAGATATGCATTTTCGGCGATAATCTTGGCGAGACTTCTGTTAGAGGTATGCAGAATCATCGAGATCGCACTTTTCGAGCTATTTAATGCGAGAAACACGTTATCTGGTGTTTTCACCACTCCGCAGTTGGTTGGATATGCAGAACCGGCGATATTTTGGTTTTCGTCGGGTTTCAAGCTGAGATATGCATTTTCTACGATAATCTTGGTGAAACATCTGTCCGAAGTATGCCGAAACATCGAGAGCGCTCTTTTCGAGCTATTTAATGCGATAAACACGTTTTCTGGGGTTTTCACCACTCCACAGTTCGTTGGATATGCAGAACAGTAGATATCTTGGTTTTCGTGGGGTTTCAAGCAGAGATATGCATTTTCTGCGATAATCTTGGTGAGACTTCTGTTAGAAGTATGCAGAATCATCGAGATCGCACTTTTCGAGCTACTTAATGCGAGAAACACGTTATCTGGTGTTTTCACCACTCCACAGTTGGTTTGATATGCAGAACCGGCGAAATTTTGGTTTTCGTCGGGTTTCAAGCTGAGATATGCATTTTCGACGATAATCCTGGTGAGACTTCTGTCCGAAGTATGCTTAATTATCGATATCGCTCGTTTCGAGCTATTCAATGCGAGAAACACGTTATCCGGTGTTTTCACCACTCCACAGTGCGTTAGATATGCAGAACCAGCGATATCTTGGCTTTCGTGGGGTTTCAAGCTGAGATATGCATTTTTTACGATTATCTTGGTGAGACTTCTGTCCGAAGTATGAAGAATCATCGAGATCGCTCTATTCGAGCTATTTAATGCGAGAAACACGTTTTCAGGGTGTTTTCACCACTCCACAGTTGGTTTGATATGCAGAACCGGCGATATTTTGGTTTTCGTCGGGTTTCAAGCTGAGATATGCATTTTCTACGATAATCCTGGTGAGACTTCTGTCAGAAGTATGCAGAATCTTCGAGAACGCTCTTTTCGAGCTACTTAATGCGCGAAACACGTTTTCTGGTGTTTTCACCACTCCACAGTTGGTTTGATATGCAGAACCGGCGATATTTTGGTTTTCGTCGGGTTTCATGCTGAGATATGCATTTTCTACGATAATCTTGGTGAAACATCTGCCCGAAGTATGTAGAAACATCGAGAGCGCTCTTTTCGAGCTATTTAATGCCAGAAACTCGTTATATTGTGTTTTCACCACTCCACAGTTCGTTGGATATGCAGAACAGTAGATATCGTGGTTTTCGTGGGGTTTCAAGCAGAGATATGCATTTTCCGCGATAATCTTGGCGAGACTTCTGTTAGAAGTATGCAGAATCATCGAGATCGCACTTTTCGAGCTATTTAATGCGAGAAACACGTTATCTGATGTTTTCACCACTCCGCAGTTGGTTGGATATGCAGAACCGGCGATATTTTGATTTCGTCGGGTTTCAAGCTGAGATATGCATTTTCTACGATAATCCTGGTGAGACTTCTGTCAGAAGTATGCAGAATCTTCGAGAACGCTCTTTTCGAGCTACTTAATGCGCGTAACACGTTTTCTGGTGTTTTCACCACTCCACAGTTGGTTTGATATGCAGAACCGGCGATATTTTGGTTTTCGTCGGGTTTCATGCTGAGATATGCATTTTCTACGATAATCTTGGTGAAACATCTGCCCGAAGTATGTAGAAACATCGAGAGCGCTCTTTTCGAGCTATTTAATGCGAGAAACTCGTTATGTTGTGTTTTCACCACTCCACAGTTCGTTGGATATGCAGAACAGTAGATATCGTGGTTTTCGTGGGGTTTCAAGCAGAGATATGCATTTTCTGCGATAATCTTGGCGAGACTTCTGTTAGAAGTATGCAGAATCATCGAGATCGCACTTTTCGAGCTATTTAATGCGAGAAACACGTTATCTGGTGTTTTCACCACTCCGCAGTTGGTTGGATATGCAGAACCGGCGATATTTTGGTTTTCGTCGGGTTTCAAGCTGAGATATGCATTTTCTACGATAATCTTGGTGAAACATCTGTCCGAAGTATGCCGAAACATCGAGAGCGCTCTTTTCGAGCTATTTAATGCGATAAACACGTTTTCTGGGGTTTTCGCCACTCCACAGTTCGTTGGATATGCAGAACAGTAGATATCGTGGTTTTCGTGGGGTTTCAAGCAGAGATATGCATTTTCTGCGATAATCTTGGCGAGACTTCTGTTAGAAGTATGCTGAATCATCGAGATCGCTCTTTCCGAGCTAGTTAGTGCGAGAAACACGTTATCTGATGTTTTCACCACTCCACAGTGCGTTTGATATGCAGAACAGTACATATCTTGGTTTTCGTGGGGTTTCAAGCTGAGATATGCATTTTCTGCGATAATCTTGGTGGGTCTTTTGTCAGAAGTATGCAGAATCGTGTAGATCGCTCTTTTCGAGCTACTTAATGCACGAAACACGTTTTCTGGTGTTTTCACCACTCCACAGTACGTTTGACATGCAGAACCGGAGATATCTTGGTTTCGGTCGGGTTTCAAGCTGAGATATGCATTTTCTACGATAATCCTTTTGAGACTTCTGTCAGAAGTATGCAGAATCTTCGAGAACGCTCTCTTCGAGCTATTTAATGCGAGAAACACGTTATCTGGTGTTTTCACCACTCCACAGTGCGTTTGATATGCAGTACCAGCGATATCTTGGTTTTCGTGGGGTTTCAAGCTCAGATATGCATTTTACAGATAATCTTCTTGAGACTTCTGTCCGAAGTATGCAGAATCATCGAGATCGCTCTATTCGAGCTATTTAATGCGAGAAACACGTTCTCTGGTTGTTTCCACCACTCCACAGTGCGTTTGATATGCAGAACCGGCAACATCTTGATTTTCGTGAGGTTTCGAGCTGAGATATGCATTTTCTGCGATAATATTGGTGAGACTTCAGTCGGAAGTATGCAGAATCATCTAGATCGCTCTTTTCGAGCTACTTAATGCACGAAACACGTAGTCTGGTGTTTTCACCACTCCACAGTGCGTTTGACATGCAGAACCGGAGATATCTTGGTTTCGGTCGGGTTTCAAACTGTGATATGCATTTTCTACGATAATCCTGGTGTGACTTCTGTCAGAAGTATGCAGAATCATCGAGAACGCTCGTTTCGAGCTACATAATGCGAGAAACACGTTATCTGGTGTTTTCACCACTCCACAGTGCGTTGGATATGCAGAACCGCAGATATTTTGGTTTTCGTCGGGTTTCAAGTTGAGATATGCATTTTTTACGATAATTTTGGTGAGAGTTCTGTCCGAAGTTTGCAGAAGCATCGAGATCGCTCGTTTCGAGCTATTTAATGCGAGAAACACGTTATCTGATGTTTTCACCACTCCACAGTGCGTTGGATATGCAGAACCGCAGATATTTTGGTTTTCGTCGGGTTTCAAGCTGAGATATGCATTTTATACGATAAGCTTGGTGAAACATCTGTCCGAAGTATGCAGAAACGTCGAGAGCGCTCTTTTCGAGCTATTTAATGCGAGAAACAGGTTTTTCTGGTGTTTTCACCACTCCACGGTACGTTTGATGTGCAGAACCGGAGATAACTCGGTTTTCGTCGGGTTTCAAGCTGAGATATGCATTTTCTACGATGATCTTGGTGAGACTTCTGTCAGAAGTATGCAGGATCTTCGAGAACTCTCTTTTCGAGCTACTTATTGCGACAAACACGTTATCTGGTGTTTTCAGCACTCCACAGTGCGTTTGATATGCAGAACCGGCAATATCTTGGTTTTCGTGGGGTTTCAAGCTGAGATATGCATTTTCTGCGATAATCTTGGTGATACTTCTGTTCGAAGTATGCTGAATCATCGAGATCGCTCTTTTCGAGCTAGTTAGTGCGAGAAACACGTTATCTGGTGTTTTCACCACTCCACAGTGCGTTTGATATGCAGAACAGTAGATATCTTGGTTTTCGTGGGGTTTCAAGCTGAGATATGCATTTTCTGCGATAATCTTGTTGAGACTTCTGTCCGAAGTATGCAGAATCGTCTAGATCGCTCTTTTCGAGCTACTTAATGCTCGAAACACGCTTTCTGGTGTTTTCACCACTCCACAGTACGTTTGACATGCAGAACCGTAGATATCTTGGTTTCGGTCGGGTTTCAAGCTGAGATATGCATTTTCTACGATAATCCTGGTGAGACTTCTGTCAGAAGTATGCAGAATCTTCGAGAACGCTCTTTTCGAGCTACTTAATGCGCGAAACACGTTTTCTGGTGTTTTCACCACTCCACGGTACGTTTGATGTGCAGAACCGGAGATAACTCGGTTTTCGTCGGGTTTCAAGCTGAGATATGCATTTTCTACGATAATCTTGGTGAGACTTCTGTCAGAAGTATGCAGGATCTTCGAGAACTCTCTTTTCGAGCTACTTATTGCGACAAACACGTTATCTGGTGTTTTCAGCACTCCACAGTGCGTTTGATATGCAGAACCGGCAATATCTTGGTTTTCGTGGGGTTTCAAGCTGAGATATGCATTTTCTGCGATAATCTTGGTGATACTTCTGTTCGAAGTATGCTGAATCATCGAGATCGCTCTTTTCGAGCTAGTTAGTGCGAGAAACACGTTATCTGGTGTTTTCACCACTCCACAGTGCGTTTGATATGCAGAACAGTAGATATCTTGGTTTTCGTGGGGTTTCAAGCTGAGATATGCATTTTCTGCGATAATCTTGGTGATACTTCTGTCCGAAGTATGCTGAATCATCTAGATCGCTCTTTTCGAGCTACTTAATGCACGAAACACGTAGTCTGGTGTTTTCACCACTCCACAGTGCGTTTGACATGCAGAACCGGAGATATCTTGGTTTCGGTCGGGTTTCAAACTGTGATATGCATTGTCTACGATAATCCTGGTGTGACTTCTGTCAGAAGTATGCAGAATCATCGAGAACGCTCGTTTCGAGCTACATAATGCGAGAAACACGTTATCTGGTGTTTTCACCACTCCACAGTGCGTTGGATATGCAGAACCGCAGATATTTTGGTTTTCGTCGGGTTTCAAGTTGAGATATGCATTTTATACGATAAGCTAGGTGAAACATCTGTCCGAAGTATGCAGAAACATCGAGAGCGCTCTTTTCGAGCTATTTAATGCGACAAACTCGTTTTCTGGGGTTTTCACCACTCCACAGTTCGTTGGATATGCAGAACCGGAGATATCTTGGTTTTCGTGGGGTTTCAAGCTGAGATATGCATTTCCTGCGATAATCTGGGTGAGACTTCTGTCCGAAGTATGCTGAATCATCGGGGTCGCTCTATTCGAGATATTTAATGCGAGAAACACGTTCTCTGGTTGTTTTCACCACTCCACAGTGCGTTTGATATGCAGAACAGGCGATATCTTGATTTTCGTGGTGTTTCCAGCTGCGAAATGCATTTTCTGCGATAATCTTGGTGGGTCTTTTTTCAGAAGTATGCAGAATCACCTAGATCGCTCTTTTCGAGCTACTTAATGCACGAAACACGTTTTCTGGTGTTTTCACCACTCCACGGTACGTTTGTTGGGCAGAACCGGAGATAACTCGGTTTTCGTCGGGTTTCAAGTTGAGATATGCAATTTTTACGATAATTTTGGTGAGAGTTCTGTCCGAAGTTTGCAGAAGCATCGAGATCGCTCGTTTCGAGCTATTTAATGCGAGAAACACGATATCTGCTGTTTTCACCACTCCACAGTGCGTTTGATATGTAGAACAGGCGATATCTTCATTTTCGTGGTGTTTCCAGCTGAGATATGCATTTTCTGCGATAATCTTGGTGAGACTTCCGTCAGAAGTATGCAGGATCTTCGAGAACGCTCTTTTCGAGCTATTTAATGCGAGAAACACGTTCTCTGGTTGTTTTCACCACTCCACAGTGCGTTTGATATGCAGAACCGGCAACATCTTGATTTTCGTGAGGTTTCGAGCTGAGATATGCATTTTCTGCGGTAATATTGGTGAGACTTCAGTCAGAAGTATGCAGAATCATCTAGATCGCTCTTTTCGAGCTACTTCATGCGAGAAAAACGTTATCCGGTGTTTTCACCACTCCACAGTGCGTTTGATATGCAGAACCAGCGATATCTTGGCGTTCGTGGGGTTTCAAGCTGAGATATGCATTTTCTACGATAATCCTGGTGTGACTTCTGTCCGAAGTATGCAGAAACATCGAGAGCGCTCTTTTCGAGCTATTTAATGCGACAAACTCGTTTTCTGGGGTTTTCACCACTCCACAGTTCGTTGGATATGCAGAACCGGAGATATCTTGGTTTTCGTGGTGTTTCCAGCTGAGATATGCATTTTCTGCGATAATCTTGGTGGGTCTTTTTTCAGAAGTATGCAGAATCACCTAGATCGCTCTGTTCGAGCTACTTAATGCACGAAACACGTTTTCTGGTGTTTTCACCACTCCACGGTACGTTTGTTGGGCAGAACCGGAGATAACTCGGTTTTCGTCGGGTTTCAAGTTGAGATATGCATTTTTTACGATAATTTTGGTGAGAGTTCTGTCCGAAGTTTGCAGAAGCCTCGAGAACGCTCTTTTCGAGCTATTTAATGCGAGAAACACGATATCTGCTGTTTTCACCACTCCACAGTGCGTTTGATATGCAGTACCAGCGATACCTTCGTTTTCGGGGGGTTTCAAGCTGAGATATGCATTCCTTACGATAATCTTGGTGAGACTTCTGTCCGAAGTATGCAGAATCATCGAGATCGCACTATTCGAGCTATTTAATGCGAGAAACACGTTCTCTGGTTGTTTTCACCACTCCACAGTGCGTTTGATATGCAGAACCGGCAACATCTTGATTTTCGTGAGGTTTCGAGCTGAGATATGCATTTTCTGCGATAATATTGGTGAGACTTCAGTCAGAAGTATGCAGAATCATCTAGATCGCTCTTTTCGAGCTACTTCATGCGAGAAAAACGTTATCCGGTGTTTTCACCACTCCACAGTGCGTTTGATATGCAGAACCAGCGATATCTTGGCGTTCGTGGGGTTTCAAGCTGAGATATGCATTTTTTACGATAATCTTGTTGAGACTTCTGTCCGAAGTATGAAGAATCATCGAGATCGCTCTATTCGAGCTATTTAATGCGAGAAACACGTTTTCTGGGGTTTTCACCACTCCACAGTGCGTTTGATATGCTGAACACAGCGATATCTTGGTATTCGTGGGGTTCCAAGCTGAGATATGCATTTTTTACGATAACTTTGGTGAGAGTTCTGTCCGAAGTTTGCAGAAGCATCGAGATCGCTCGTTTCGAGCTATTTAATGCAAGAAACACGTTATCTGATGTTTTCACCACTCCACAGTGCGTTGGATATGCAGAACCGCAGATATTTTGGTTTTCGTCGGGTTTCAAGCTGAGATATGCATTTTCTACGATAAGCTTGGTGAAACATCTGTCCGAAGTATGCAGAAACGTCGAGAGCGCTCTTTTCGAGCTATTTAATGCGAGAAACAGGTTTTCTGGGGTTTTCACCACTCCACAGTTCGTTGGATATGCAGAACCGGAGATATCTTGGTTTTCGTGGTGTTTCCAGCTGAGATATGCATTTTCTGCGATAATCTTGGTGGGTCTTTTGTCAGAAGTATGCAGAATCATCTAGATCGCTCTTTTCGAGCTACTTAATGCTCGAAACACGCTTTCTGGTGTTTTCATCACTCCACAGTACGTTTGACATGCAGAACCGGAGATATCTTGGTTTCGGTCGGGTTTCAAGTTGAGATATGCATTTTCTACGATATTCTTGGTGAGACTTCTGTCAGAAGTATGCAGGATCTTCGAGGACGCTCTTTTCGAGCTACTTATTGCGACAAACACGTTATCTGGTGTTTTCACCACTCCACAGTGCGTATGATATGCAGAACCGGCGATATCTTGGTTTTCGTGGGGTTTCAAGCTGAGATATGCATTTTCTGCGATAATCTTGGTGAGACTTCTGTCCGAAGTATGCTGAAACATCGAGATGGCTCTTTTCGAGCTAGTTAATGCGAGAAAAACCTTATCCGGTGTTTTCACCACTCCACAGTGCGTTTGATATGCAGAACCAGCGATATCTTGGCTTTCGTGGGGTTTCAAGCTGAGATATGCATTTTTTACGGTAATCTTGGTGAGACTTCTGTCCGAAGTATGAAGTAACATCGAGATCGCTCTATTCGAGCTATTTATTGCGAGAAACAGGTTTTCTGGGGTTTTCACCACTCCAGAGTTCGTTGGATATGCAGAACCGGAGATATCTTGGTTTTCGTGGTGTTTCCAGCTGAGATATGCATTTTCTGCGATAATCTTGGTGGGTCTTCTGTCAGAAGTATGCAGGATCTTCGAGAACGCTCTTTTCGAGCTACTTATTGCGACAAACACGTTATCTGGTGTTTTCAGCACTCCACAGTGCGTTTGATATGCAGAACCGGCAATATCTTGGTTTTCGTGGGGTTTCAAGCTGAGATATGCATTTTCTGCGATAATCTTGGTGATACTTCTGCCCGAAGTATGCTGAATCATCGAGATCGTTCTGTTCGAGCTAGTTAGTGCGAGAAACACGTTATCTGGTGTTTTCACCACTCCACAGTGCGTTTGATATGCAGAACAGTAGATATCATGGTTTTCGTGGCGTTTCAAGCTGAGATATGCATTTTCTGCGATAATCTTGTTGAGACTTCTGTCCGAAGTATGCAGAATCATCGAGATCGCACGTTTCGAGCTATTTAATGCGAGAAACACGTTATCTGGTGTTTTTACCACTCCACAGTGCGTTGGATATGCAGAACCGGAGATATTTTGGTTTTCGTCGGGTTTGAAGCTGAGATATGCATTTTCTACGATAAGCTTGGTGAAACATCTGTCCGAAGTATGCAGAAACGTCGAGAGCGCTCTTTTCGAGCTATTTAATGCGAGAAACACGTTTTCTGGGGTTTTCACCACTCCACAGTTCGTTGGATATGCAGAACAGTAGATATCGTGGTTTTCGTGGGGTTTCAAGCAGAGATATGCATTTTCGGCGATAATCTTGGCGAGACTTCTGTTAGAGGTATGCAGAATCATCGAGATCGCACTTTTCGAGCTATTTAATGCGAGAAACACGTTATCTGGTGTTTTCACCACTCCGCAGTTGGTTGGATATGCAGAACCGGCGATATTTTGGTTTTCGTCGGGTTTCAAGCTGAGATATGCATTTTCTACGATAATCTTGGTGAAACATCTGTCCGAAGTATGCCGAAACATCGAGAGCGCTCTTTTCGAGCTATTTAATGCGATAAACACGTTTTCTGGGGTTTTCACCACTCCACAGTTCGTTGGATATGCAGAACAGTAGATATCTTGGTTTTCGTGGGGTTTCAAGCAGAGATATGCATTTTCTGCGATAATCTTGGTGAGACTTCTGTTAGAAGTATGCAGAATCATCGAGATCGCACTTTTCGAGCTACTTAATGCGAGAAACACGTTATCTGGTGTTTTCACCACTCCACAGTTGGTTTGATATGCAGAACCGGCGAAATTTTGGTTTTCGTCGGGTTTCAAGCTGAGATATGCATTTTCGACGATAATCCTGGTGAGACTTCTGTCCGAAGTATGCTTAATTATCGATATCGCTCGTTTCGAGCTATTCAATGCGAGAAACACGTTATCCGGTGTTTTCACCACTCCACAGTGCGTTAGATATGCAGAACCAGCGATATCTTGGCTTTCGTGGGGTTTCAAGCTGAGATATGCATTTTTTACGATTATCTTGGTGAAACATCTGTCCGAAGTATGCAGAAGCATCGAGAGCGCTCTTTTCGAGCTATTTAATGCGACAAACTCGTTTTCTGGGGTTTTCACCACTCCACAGTTCGTTGGATATGCAGAACCGGAGATATCTTGGTTTTCGTGGGGTTTCAAGCTGAGATATGCATTTCCTGCGATAATCTGGGTGAGACTTCTGTCCGAAGTATGCTGAATCATCGGGGTCGCTCTATTCGAGATATTTAATGCGAGAAACACGTTCTCTGGTTGTTTTCACCACTCCACAGTGCGTTTGATATGCAGAACAGGCGATATCTTGATTTTCGTGGTGTTTCCAGCTGCGAAATGCATTTTCTGCGATAATCTTGGTGGGTCTTTTTTCAGAAGTATGCAGAATCACCTAGATCGCTCTTTTCGAGCTACTTAATGCACGAAACACGTTTTCTGGTGTTTTCACCACTCCACGGTACGTTTGTTGGGCAGAACCGGAGATAACTCGGTTTTCGTCGGGTTTCAAGTTGAGATATGCAATTTTTACGATAATTTTGGTGAGAGTTCTGTCCGAAGTTTGCAGAAGCATCGAGATCGCTCGTTTCGAGCTATTTAATGCGAGAAACACGATATCTGCTGTTTTCACCACTCCACAGTGCGTTTGATATGTAGAACAGGCGATATCTTCATTTTCGTGGTGTTTCCAGCTGAGATATGCATTTTCTGCGATAATCTTGGTGAGACTTCCGTCAGAAGTATGCAGGATCTTCGAGAACGCTCTTTTCGAGCTATTTAATGCGAGAAACACGTTCTCTGGTTGTTTTCACCACTCCACAGTGCGTTTGATATGCAGAACCGGCAACATCTTGATTTTCGTGAGGTTTCGAGCTGAGATATGCATTTTCTGCGGTAATATTGGTGAGACTTCAGTCAGAAGTATGCAGAATCATCTAGATCGCTCTTTTCGAGCTACTTCATGCGAGAAAAACGTTATCCGGTGTTTTCACCACTCCACAGTGCGTTTGATATGCAGAACCAGCGATATCTTGGCGTTCGTGGGGTTTCAAGCTGAGATATGCATTTTCTACGATAATCCTGGTGTGACTTCTGTCCGAAGTATGCAGAAACATCGAGAGCGCTCTTTTCGAGCTATTTAATGCGACAAACTCGTTTTCTGGGGTTTTCACCACTCCACAGTTCGTTGGATATGCAGAACCGGAGATATCTTGGTTTTCGTGGTGTTTCCAGCTGAGATATGCATTTTCTGCGATAATCTTGGTGGGTCTTTTTTCAGAAGTATGCAGAATCACCTAGATCGCTCTGTTCGAGCTACTTAATGCACGAAACACGTTTTCTGGTGTTTTCACCACTCCACGGTACGTTTGTTGGGCAGAACCGGAGATAACTCGGTTTTCGTCGGGTTTCAAGTTGAGATATGCATTTTTTACGATAATTTTGGTGAGAGTTCTGTCCGAAGTTTGCAGAAGCCTCGAGAACGCTCTTTTCGAGCTATTTAATGCGAGAAACACGATATCTGCTGTTTTCACCACTCCACAGTGCGTTTGATATGCAGTACCAGCGATACCTTCGTTTTCGGGGGGTTTCAAGCTGAGATATGCATTCCTTACGATAATCTTGGTGAGACTTCTGTCCGAAGTATGCAGAATCATCGAGATCGCACTATTCGAAATATTTAATGCGAGAAACACGTTCTCTGGTTGTTTTCACCACTCCACAGTGCGTTTGATATGCAGAACCGGCAACATCTTGATTTTCGTGAGGTTTCGAGCTGAGATATGCATTTTCTGCGATAATATTGGTGAGACTTCAGTCAGAAGTATGCAGAATCATCTAGATCGCTCTTTTCGAGCTACTTCATGCGAGAAAAACGTTATCCGGTGTTTTCACCACTCCACAGTGCGTTTGATATGCAGAACCAGCGATATCTTGGCGTTCGTGGGGTTTCAAGCTGAGATATGCATTTTTTACGATAATCTTGTTGAGACTTCTGTCCGAAGTATGAAGAATCATCGAGATCGCTCTATTCGAGCTATTTAATGCGAGAAACACGTTTTCTGGGGTTTTCACCACTCCACAGTGCGTTTGATATGCTGAACACAGCGATATCTTGGTATTCGTGGGGTTCCAAGCTGAGATATGCATTTTTTACGATAACTTTGGTGAGAGTTCTGTCCGAAGTTTGCAGAAGCATCGAGATCGCTCGTTTCGAGCTATTTAATGCAAGAAACACGTTATCTGATGTTTTCACCACTCCACAGTGCGTTGGATATGCAGAACCGCAGATATTTTGGTTTTCGTCGGGTTTCAAGCTGAGATATGCATTTTCTACGATAAGCTTGGTGAAACATCTGTCCGAAGTATGCAGAAACGTCGAGAGCGCTCTTTTCGAGCTATTTAATGCGAGAAACAGGTTTTCTGGGGTTTTCACCACTCCACAGTTCGTTGGATATGCAGAACCGGAGATATCTTGGTTTTCGTGGTGTTTCCAGCTGAGATATGCATTTTCTGCGATAATCTTGGTGGGTCTTTTGTCAGAAGTATGCAGAATCATCTAGATCGCTCTTTTCGAGCTACTTAATGCTCGAAACACGCTTTCTGGTGTTTTCATCACTCCACAGTACGTTTGACATGCAGAACCGGAGATATCTTGGTTTCGGTCGGGTTTCAAGTTGAGATATGCATTTTCTACGATATTCTTGGTGAGACTTCTGTCAGAAGTATGCAGGATCTTCGAGGACGCTCTTTTCGAGCTACTTATTGCGACAAACACGTTATCTGGTGTTTTCACCACTCCACAGTGCGTATGATATGCAGAACCGGCGATATCTTGGTTTTCGTGGGGTTTCAAGCTGAGATATGCATTTTCTGCGATAATCTTGGTGAGACTTCTGTCCGAAGTATGCTGAAACATCGAGATGGCTCTTTTCGAGCTAGTTAATGCGAGAAAAACCTTATCCGGTGTTTTCACCACTCCACAGTGCGTTTGATATGCAGAACCAGCGATATCTTGGCTTTCGTGGGGTTTCAAGCTGAGATATGCATTTTTTACGGTAATCTTGGTGAGACTTCTGTCCGAAGTATGAAGTAACATCGAGATCGCTCTATTCGAGCTATTTATTGCGAGAAACAGGTTTTCTGGGGTTTTCACCACTCCAGAGTTCGTTGGATATGCAGAACCGGAGATATCTTGGTTTTCGTGGTGTTTCCAGCTGAGATATGCATTTTCTGCGATAATCTTGGTGGGTCTTCTGTCAGAAGTATGCAGGATCTTCGAGAACGCTCTTTTCGAGCTACTTATTGCGACAAACACGTTATCTGGTGTTTTCAGCACTCCACAGTGCGTTTGATATGCAGAACCGGCAATATCTTGGTTTTCGTGGGGTTTCAAGCTGAGATATGCATTTTCTGCGATAATCTTGGTGATACTTCTGCCCGAAGTATGCTGAATCATCGAGATCGTTCTGTTCGAGCTAGTTAGTGCGAGAAACACGTTATCTGGTGTTTTCACCACTCCACAGTGCGTTTGATATGCAGAACAGTAGATATCTTGGTTTTCGTGGCGTTTCAAGCTGAGATATGCATTTTCTGCGATAATCTTGTTGAGACTTCTGTCCGAAGTATGCAGAATCATCGAGATCGCACGTTTCGAGCTATTTAATGCGAGAAACACGTTATCTGGTGTTTTTACCACTCCACAGTGCGTTGGATATGCAGAACCGGAGATATTTTGGTTTTCGTCGGGTTTGAAGCTGAGATATGCATTTTCTACGATAAGCTTGGTGAAACATCTGTCCGAAGTATGCAGAAACGTCGAGAGCGCTCTTTTCGAGCTATTTAATGCGAGAAACACGTTTTCTGGGGTTTTCACCACTCCACAGTTCGTTGGATATGCAGAACAGTAGATATCGTGGTTTTCGTGGGGTTTCAAGCAGAGATATGCATTTTCGGCGATAATCTTGGCGAGACTTCTGTTAGAGGTATGCAGAATCATCGAGATCGCACTTTTCGAGCTATTTAATGCGAGAAACACGTTATCTGGTGTTTTCACCACTCCGCAGTTGGTTGGATATGCAGAACCGGCGATATTTTGGTTTTCGTCGGGTTTCAAGCTGAGATATGCATTTTCTACGATAATCTTGGTGAAACATCTGTCCGAAGTATGCCGAAACATCGAGAGCGCTCTTTTCGAGCTATTTAATGCGATAAACACGTTTTCTGGGGTTTTCACCACTCCACAGTTCGTTGGATATGCAGAACAGTAGATATCTTGGTTTTCGTGGGGTTTCAAGCAGAGATATGCATTTTCTGCGATAATCTTGGTGAGACTTCTGTTAGAAGTATGCAGAATCATCGAGATCGCACTTTTCGAGCTACTTAATGCGAGAAACACGTTATCTGGTGTTTTCACCACTCCACAGTTGGTTTGATATGCAGAACCGGCGAAATTTTGGTTTTCGTCGGGTTTCAAGCTGAGATATGCATTTTCGACGATAATCCTGGTGAGACTTCTGTCCGAAGTATGCTTAATTATCGATATCGCTCGTTTCGAGCTATTCAATGCGAGAAACACGTTATCCGGTGTTTTCACCACTCCACAGTGCGTTAGATATGCAGAACCAGCGATATCTTGGCTTTCGTGGGGTTTCAAGCTGAGATATGCATTTTTTACGATTATCTTGGTGAGACTTCTGTCCGAAGTATGAAGAATCATCGAGATCGCTCTATTCGAGCTATTTAATGCGAGAAACACGTTTTCAGGGTGTTTTCACCACTCCACAGTTGGTTTGATATGCAGAACCGGCGATATTTTGGTTTTCGTCGGGTTTCAAGCTGAGATATGCATTTTCTACGATAATCCTGGTGAGACTTCTGTCAGAAGTATGCAGAATCTTCGAGAACGCTCTTTTCGAGCTACTTAATGCGCGAAACACGTTTTCTGGTGTTTTCACCACTCCACAGTTGGTTTGATATGCAGAACCGGCGATATTTTGGTTTTCGTCGGGTTTCATGCAGAGATATGCATTTTCTACGATAATCTTGGTGAAACATCTGCCCGAAGTATGTAGAAACATCGAGAGCGCTCTTTTCGAGCTATTTAATGCCAGAAACTCGTTATATTGTGTTTTCACCACTCCACAGTTCGTTGGATATGCAGAACAGTAGATATCGTGGTTTTCGTGGGGTTTCAAGCAGAGATATGCATTTTCCGCGATAATCTTGGCGAGACTTCTGTTAGAAGTATGCAGAATCATCGAGATCGCACTTTTCGAGCTATTTAATGCGAGAAACACGTTATCTGATGTTTTCACCACTCCGCAGTTGGTTGGATATGCAGAACCGGCGATATTTTGATTTCGTCGGGTTTCAAGCTGAGATATGCATTTTCTACGATAATCCTGGTGAGACTTCTGTCAGAAGTATGCAGAATCTTCGAGAACGCTCTTTTCGAGCTACTTAATGCGCGTAACACGTTTTCTGGTGTTTTCACCACTCCACAGTTGGTTTGATATGCAGAACCGGCGATATTTTGGTTTTCGTCGGGTTTCATGCTGAGATATGCATTTTCTACGATAATCTTGGTGAAACATCTGCCCGAAGTATGTAGAAACATCGAGAGCGCTCTTTTCGAGCTATTTAATGCGAGAAACTCGTTATGTTGTGTTTTCACCACTCCACAGTTCGTTGGATATGCAGAACAGTAGATATCGTGGTTTTCGTGGGGTTTCAAGCAGAGATATGCATTTTCTGCGATAATCTTGGCGAGACTTCTGTTAGAAGTATGCAGAATCATCGAGATCGCACTTTTCGAGCTATTTAATGCGAGAAACACGTTATCTGGTGTTTTCACCACTCCGCAGTTGGTTGGATATGCAGAACCGGCGATATTTTGGTTTTCGTCGGGTTTCAAGCTGAGATATGCATTTTCTACGATAATCTTGGTGAAACATCTGTCCGAAGTATGCCGAAACATCGAGAGCGCTCTTTTCGAGCTATTTAATGCGATAAACACGTTTTCTGGGGTTTTCACCACTCCACAGTTCGTTGGATATGCAGAACAGTAGATATCGTGGTTTTCGTGGGGTTTCAAGCAGAGATATGCATTTTCTGCGATAATCTTGGCGAGACTTCTGTTAGAAGTATGCTGAATCATCGAGATCGCTCTTTCCGAGCTAGTTAGTGCGAGAAACACGTTATCTGATGTTTTCACCACTCCACAGTGCGTTTGATATGCAGAACAGTACATATCTTGGTTTTCGTGGGGTTTCAAGCTGAGATATGCATTTTCTGCGATAATCTTGGTGGGTCTTTTGTCAGAAGTATGCAGAATCGTGTAGATCGCTCTTTTCGAGCTACTTAATGCACGAAACACGTTTTCTGGTGTTTTCACCACTCCACAGTACGTTTGACATGCAGAACCGGAGATATCTTGGTTTCGGTCGGGTTTCAAGCTGAGATATGCATTTTCTACGATAATCCTTTTGAGACTTCTGTCAGAAGTATGCAGAATCTTCGAGAACGCTCTCTTCGAGCTATTTAATGCGAGAAACACGTTATCTGGTGTTTTCACCACTCCACAGTGCGTTTGATATGCAGTACCAGCGATATCTTGGTTTTCGTGGGGTTTCAAGCTCAGATATGCATTTTACAGATAATCTTCTTGAGACTTCTGTCCGAAGTATGCAGAATCATCGAGATCGCTCTATTCGAGCTATTTAATGCGAGAAACACGTTCTCTGGTTGTTTCCACCACTCCACAGTGCGTTTGATATGCAGAACCGGCAACATCTTGATTTTCGTGAGGTTTCGAGCTGAGATATGCATTTTCTGCGATAATATTGGTGAGACTTCAGTCGGAAGTATGCAGAATCATCTAGATCGCTCTTTTCGAGCTACTTAATGCACGAAACACGTAGTCTGGTGTTTTCACCACTCCACAGTGCGTTTGACATGCAGAACCGGAGATATCTTGGTTTCGGTCGGGTTTCAAACTGTGATATGCATTTTCTACGATAATCCTGGTGTGACTTCTGTCAGAAGTATGCAGAATCATCGAGAACGCTCGTTTCGAGCTACATAATGCGAGAAACACGTTATCTGGTGTTTTCACCACTCCACAGTGCGTTGGATATGCAGAACCGCAGATATTTTGGTTTTCGTCGGGTTTCAAGTTGAGATATGCATTTTTTACGATAATTTTGGTGAGAGTTCTGTCCGAAGTTTGCAGAAGCATCGAGATCGCTCGTTTCGAGCTATTTAATGCGAGAAACACGTTATCTGATGTTTTCACCACTCCACAGTGCGTTGGATATGCAGAACCGCAGATATTTTGGTTTTCGTCGGGTTTCAAGCTGAGATATGCATTTTATACGATAAGCTTGGTGAAACATCTGTCCGAAGTATGCAGAAACGTCGAGAGCGCTCTTTTCGAGCTATTTAATGCGAGAAACAGGTTTTTCTGGTGTTTTCACCACTCCACGGTACGTTTGATGTGCAGAACCGGAGATAACTCGGTTTTCGTCGGGTTTCAAGCTGAGATATGCATTTTCTACGATGATCTTGGTGAGACTTCTGTCAGAAGTATGCAGGATCTTCGAGAACTCTCTTTTCGAGCTACTTATTGCGACAAACACGTTATCTGGTGTTTTCAGCACTCCACAGTGCGTTTGATATGCAGAACCGGCAATATCTTGGTTTTCGTGGGGTTTCAAGCTGAGATATGCATTTTCTGCGATAATCTTGGTGATACTTCTGTTCGAAGTATGCTGAATCATCGAGATCGCTCTTTTCGAGCTAGTTAGTGCGAGAAACACGTTATCTGGTGTTTTCACCACTCCACAGTGCGTTTGATATGCAGAACAGTAGATATCTTGGTTTTCGTGGGGTTTCAAGCTGAGATATGCATTTTCTGCGATAATCTTGTTGAGACTTCTGTCCGAAGTATGCAGAATCGTCTAGATCGCTCTTTTCGAGCTACTTAATGCTCGAAACACGCTTTCTGGTGTTTTCACCACTCCACAGTACGTTTGACATGCAGAACCGTAGATATCTTGGTTTCGGTCGGGTTTCAAGCTGAGATATGCATTTTCTACGATAATCCTGGTGAGACTTCTGTCAGAAGTATGCAGAATCTTCGAGAACGCTCTTTTCGAGCTACTTAATGCGCGAAACACGTTTTCTGGTGTTTTCACCACTCCACGGTACGTTTGATGTGCAGAACCGGAGATAACTCGGTTTTCGTCGGGTTTCAAGCTGAGATATGCATTTTCTACGATAATCTTGGTGAGACTTCTGTCAGAAGTATGCAGGATCTTCGAGAACTCTCTTTTCGAGCTACTTATTGCGACAAACACGTTATCTGGTGTTTTCAGCACTCCACAGTGCGTTTGATATGCAGAACCGGCAATATCTTGGTTTTCGTGGGGTTTCAAGCTGAGATATGCATTTTCTGCGATAATCTTGGTGATACTTCTGTCCGAAGTATGCTGAATCATCGAGATCGCTCTTTTCGAGCTAGTTAGTGCGAGAAACACGTTATCTGGTGTTTTCACCACTCCACAGTGCGTTTGATATGCAGAACAGTAGATATCTTGGTTTTCGTGGGGTTTCAAGCTGAGATATGCATTTTCTGCGATAATCTTGTTGAGACTTCTGTCCGAAGTATGCAGAATCATCGAGATCGCTCGTTTCGAGCTATTTAATGCGAGAAACACGTTATCTGGTGTTTTTACCACTCCACAGTACGTTTGACATGCAGAACCGGAGATATCTTGGTTTCGGTCGGGTTTCAAGCTGAGATATGCATTTTCTACGATAATCCTGGTGAGACTTCTGTCAGAAGTATGCAGAATCTTCGAGAACGCTCTTTTCGAGCTACTTAATGCGCGAAACACGTTTACTGGTGTTTTCACCACTCCCCGGTACGTTTGATGTGCAGAACCGGAGATAACTCGGTTTTCGTCGGGTTTCAAGCTGAGATATGCATTTTCTACGATAATCTTGGTGAGACTTCTGTCAGAAGTATGCAGGATCTTCGAGAACGCTCTTTTCGAGCTACTTATTGCGACAAACACGTTATCTGGTGTTTTGACCACTCCGCAGTTGGTTGGATATGCAGAACCGGCGATATTTTGGTTTTCGTCGGGTTTCAAGCTGAGATATGCATTTTCTACGATAATCTTGGTGAAACATCTGTCCGAAGTATGCCGAAACATCGAGAGCGCTCTTTTCGAGCTATTTAATGCGATAAACACGTTTTCTGGGGTTTCCACCACTCCACAGTTCGTTGGATATGCAGAACAGTAGATATCGTGGTTTTCGAGGGGTTTCAAGCAGAGATATGCATTTTCTGCGATAATCTTGGCGAGACTTCTGTTAGAAGTATGCTGAATCATCGAGATCGCTCTTTTCGAGCTAGTTAGTGCGAGAAACACGTTATCTGATGTTTTCACCACTCCACAGTGCGTTTGATATGCAGAACAGTACATATCTTGGTTTTCGTGGGGTTTCAAGCTGAGATATGCATTTTCTGCGATAAGCTTGGTGGGTCCTTTGTCAGAAGTATGCAGAATCGTCTAGATCGCTCTTTTCGAGCTACTTAATGCACGAAACACGTTTTCTGGTGTTTTCACCACTCCACAGTACGTTTGACATGCAGAACCGGAGATATCTTGGTTTCGGTCGGGTTTCAAGCTGAGATATGCATTTTCTACGATAATCCTGGTGAGACTTCTGTCAGAAGTATGCAGAATCTTCGAGAACGCTCTCTTCGAGCTATTTAATGCGAGAAACACGTTATCTGGTGTATTCACCACTCCACAGTGCGTTTGATATGCAGTACCAGCGATATCTTGGTTTTTTGTGGGGTTTCAAGCTCAGATATGCATTTTACAGATAATCTTCTTGAGACTTCTGTCCGAAGTATGCAGAATCATCGAGATCGCTCTATTCGAGCTATTTAATGCGAGAAACACGTTCTCTGGTTGTTTCCACCACTCCACAGTGCGTTTGATATGCAGAACCGGCAACATCTTGATTTTCGTGAGGTTTCGAGCTGAGATATGCATTTTCTGCGATAATATTGGTGAGACTTCAGTCGGAAGTATGCAGAATCATCTAGATCGCTCTTTTCGAGCTACTTAATGCACGAAACACGTAGTCTGGTGTTTTCACCACTCCACAGTGCGTTTGACATGCAGAACCGGAGATATCTTGGTTTCGGTCGGGTTTCAAACTGTGATATGCATTTTCTACGATAATCCTGGTGTGACTTCTGTCAGAAGTATGCAGAATCATCGAGAACGCTCGTTTCGAGCTACATAATGCGAGAAACACGTTATCTGGTGTTTTCACCACTCCACAGTGCGTTGGATATGCAGAACCGCAGATATTTTGGTTTTCGTCGGGTTTCAAGTTGAGATATGCATTTTTTACGATAATCCTGGTGAGACTTCTGTCAGAAGTATGCAGAATCTTCGAGAACGCTCTTTTCGAGCTACTTAATGCGCGAAACACGTTTTCTGGTGTTTTCACCACTCCACGGTACGTTTGATGTGCAGAACCGGAGATAACTCGGTTTTCGTGGTGTTTCAAGCAGAGATATGCATTTTCTGCGATAATCTTGGCGAGACTTCTGTTAGAAGTATGCAGAATCATCGAGATCGCACTTTTCGAGCTATTTAATGCGAGAAACACGTTATCTGGTGTTTTCACCACTCCGCAGTTGGTTGGATATGCAGAACCGGCGATATTTTGGTTTTCGTCGGGTTTCAAGCTGAGATATGCATTTTCTACGATAATCTTGGTGAAACATCTGTCCGAAGTATGCCGAAACATCGAGAGCGCTCCTTTCGAGCTATTTAATGCGATAAACACGTTTTCTGGGGTTTTCACCACTCCACAGTTCGTTGGATATGCAGAACAGTAGATATATTGGTGTTCGTGGGGTTTCAAGCAGAGATATGCATTTTCTGCGATAATCTTGGTGAGACTTCTGTTAGAAGTATGCAGAATCATCGAGATCGCACTTTTCGAGCTACTTAATGCGAGAAACACGTTATCTGGTGTTTTCACCACTCCACAGTTGGTTTGATATGCAGAACCGGCGATATTTTGGTTTTCGTCGGGTTTCAAGCTGAGATATGCATTTTCTACGATAATCCTGGTGAGACTTCTGTCCGAAGTATGCTTAATTATCGAGATCGCTCGTTTCGAGCTATTCAATGCGAGAAACACGTTATCTGGTGTTTTCACCACTCCACAGTGCGTATGATATGCAGAACCGGCGATATCTTGGTTTTCGTGGGGTTTCAAGCTGAGATATGCTTTTTCTGCGATAACCTTGGTGAGACTTCTGTCCGAAGTATGCTGAAACATCGAGATCGCTCTTTTCGAGCTAGTTAATGCGAGAAAAACCTTATCCGGTGATTTCACCACTCCACAGTGCGTTAGATATGCAGAACCAGCGATATCTTGGCTTTCGTGGGGTTTCAAGCTGAGATATGCATTTTTTACGATAATCTTGGTGAGACTTCTGTCCGAAGTATGAAGAATCATCGAGATCTCTCTATTCGAGCTATTTAATGCGAGAAACACGTTTTCAGGGTGTTTTCACCACTCCACAGTTGGTTTGATATGCAGAACCGGCGATATTTTGGTTTTCGTCGGGTTTCAAGCTGAGATATGCATTTTCTACGATAATCCTGGTGAGACTTCTGTCAGAAGTATGCAGAATCTTCGAGAACGCACTTTTCGAGCTACTTAATGCGCGAAACACGTTTTCTGGTGTTTTCACCACTCCACAGTTGGTTTGATATGCAGAACCGGCGATATCTTGGTTTTCGTCGTGTTTCAAGCAGAGATATGCATTTTCTGCGATAATCTTGGCGAGACTTCTGTTAGAAGAATGCAGAATCATCGAGATCGCACTTTTCGAGCTATTTAATGCGAGAAACACGTTATCTGGTGTTTTCACCACTCCGCAGTTGGTTGGATATGCAGAACCGGCGATATTTTGGTTTTCGTCGGGTTTCAAGCTGAGATATGCATTTTCTACGATAATCTTGGTGAAACATCTGTCCGAAGTATGCCGAAACATCGAGAGCGCTCTTTTCGAGCTATTTAATGCGATAAACACGTTTTCTGGGGTTTTCACCACTCCACAGTTCGTTGGATATGCAGAACAGTAGATATATTGGTGTTCGTGGGGTTTCAAGCAGAGATATGCATTTTCTGCGATAATCTTGGTGAGACTTCTGTTAGAAGTATGCAGAATCATCGAGATCGCTCGTTTCGAGCTAGTTAGTGCGAGAAACACGTTATCTGGTGTTTTCACCACTCCACAGTGCGTTTGATATGCAGAACAGTACATATCTTGGTTTTCGTGGGGTTTCAAGCTGAGATATGCATTTTCTGCGATAATCTTGTTGAGACTTCTGTCCGAAGTATGCAGAAAGGTCGAGAGCGCCCTTTTCGAGCTATTTAATGCTAGAAACACGTTTTGTGGGGTTTTCACCACTCCACAGTTCGATGGATATGCAGAACAGTAGATATCTTGGTTTTCGTGGGGTTTCAAGCAGAGATATGCATTTTCTGCGATAATCTTGGTGAGACTTCTGTTAGAAGTATGCAGAATCATCGAGATCGCACTTTTCGAGCTACTTAATGCGAGAAACACGTTATCTGGTGTTTTCACCACTCCACAGTTGGTTTGATATGCATAACCGGCGATATTTTGGTTTTCGTCGGGTTTCAAGCTGAGATATGCATTTTCTACGATAATCCTGGTGAGACTTCTGTCCGAAGTATGCTTAATTATCGAGATCGCTCGTTTCGAGCTATTCAATGCGAGAAACACGTTATCTGGTGTTTTCACCACTCCACAGTGCGTATGATATGCAGAACCGGCGATATCTTGGTTTTCGTGGGGTTTCAAGCTGAGATATGCTTTTTCTGCGATAATCTTGGTGAGACTTCTGTCCGAAGTATGCTGAAACATCGAGATCGCTCTTTTGGAGCTAGTTAATGCGAGAAAAACCTTATCCGGTGTTTTCACCACTCCACAGTGCGTTAGATATGCAGAACCAGCGATATCTTGGCTTTCGTGGGGTTTCAAGCTGAGATATGCATTTTTTACGATAATCTTGGTGAGACTTCTGTCCGAAGTATGAAGAATCATCGAGATCGCTCTATTCGAGCTATTTAATGCGAGAAACACGTTTTCAGGGTGTTTTCACCACTCCACAGTTGGTTTGATATGCAGAACCGGCGATATTTTGGTTTTCGTCGGGTTTCAAGCTGAGATATGCATTTTCTACGATAATCCTGGTGAGACTTCTGTCAGAAGTATGCAGAATCTTCGAGAACGCACTTTTCGAGCTACTTAATGCGCGAAACACGTTTTCTGGTATTTTCACCACTCCACAGTTGGTTTGATCTGCAGAACCGGCGATATTTTGGTTTTCGTCGGGTTTCATGCTGAGATATGCATTTTCTACGATAATCTTGGTGAAACATCTGCCCGAAGTATGTAGAAACATCGAGAGCGCTCTTTTCGAGCTATTTAATGCGAGAAACTCGTTTTCTGGGGTTTTCAACACTCCACAGTTCGTTGGATATGCAGAACCGGAGATATCTTGGTTTTCGTGGTGTTTCAAGCTGAGATATGCATTTCCTGCGATAATCTTGGTGAGACTTCTGTCCGAAGTATGCAGAATCATCGAGATCGATCGTTTCGAGCTATTTAATGCGAGAAACACGTTATCTGGTGTTTTCACCACTCCACAGTGCGTTTGATACGCAGAACCAGCGATATCTTCGTTTTCGTGGCATTTCAAGCTGAGATACGCATTTCCTGCGATGATCTTGGTGAGACTTCTGTCCGAAGTATGCTGAATCATCGAGATCGCTCTTTTCGAGCTAGTTAGAGCGAGAAACACGTTAGCTGGTGTTTTCACCACTCCACAGTGCGTTTGATATGCAGAACAGTAGATATCTTGGTTTCCGTGGGGTTTCAAGCTGAGATATGCATTTTCTGCGATAATCTTTTTGAGACTTCTGTCCGAAGTATGCAGAATCATCGAGATCGATCGTTTCGAGCTATTTAATGCGAGAAACACGTTATCTGGTGTTTTCACCACTCCACAGTGCGTTGGATATGCAGAACCGGAGATATTTTGGTTTTCGTCGGGTTTCAAGCTGAGATATGCATTTTCTACGATAAGCTTGGTGAAACATCTGTCCGAAGTATGCCGAAACATCGAGAGCGCTCTTTTCGAGCTACTTAATGCACGAAACACGTTTTCTGGTGCTTTCACCACTCCACAGTACGTTTGTCATGCAGAACCGGAGATATCTTGGTTTCGGTCGGGTTTCAAGCTGAGATATGCATTTTCTACGATAATCCTGGTGAGACTTCTGTCAGAAGTGTGCAGAATCATCGAGAACGCTCGTTTCGAGCTACATAATGCGAGAAACACGTTATCTGGTGTTTTCACCACTCCACGGTACGTTTGATGGGCAGAACCGGATATAACTCGGTTTTCGTCGGGTTTCAAGCTGAGATATGCATTTTCTACGATAATCTTGGTGAGACTTCTGTCAGAAGTATGCAGAATCTTCGAGAACGCTCTTTTCGAACTACTTAATGCGCGAAACACGTTTTCTGGTGTTTTCACCACTCCACGGTACGTTTGATGGGCAGAACCGGAGATAACTCGGTTTTCGTCGGGTTTCAAGCTGAGATATGCATTTTCTACGATAATCTTGGTGAGACTTCTGTCAGAAGTATGCAGGATCTTCGAGAACGCTCTCTCCGAGCTATTTAATGCGAGAAACACGTTATCTGGTGTTTTCACCACTCCACAGTGCGTTTGATATGCAGTACCAGCGATATCTTGGTTTTCGTGGGGTTTCAAGCTCAGATATGCATTTTTTACGATAATCTTCTTGAGACTTCTGTCCGAAGTATGCAGAATCATCGAGATCGCTCTATTCGAGCTATTTAATGCGAGAAACACGTTCTCTGGTTGTTTTCACCACTCCACAGTGCGTTTGATATGCAGAACCGGCAACATCTTGATATTCGTGAGGTTTCGAGCTGAGATATGCATTTTCTGCGATAATATTGGTGAGACTTCAGTCAGAAGTATGCAGAATCATCTAGATCGCTCTTTTCGAGCTACTTAATGGACGAAACACGTAGTCTGGTGTTTTCACCACTCCACAGTGCGTTTGACATGCAGAACCGGAGATATCTTGGTTTCGGTCGGGTTTCAAACTGAGATATGCATTTTCTACGATAATCCTGGTGAGACTTCTGTCAGAAGTGTGCAGAATCATCGAGAACGCTCGTTTCGAGCTACATAATGCGAGAAACACGTTATCTGGTGTTTTCACCACTCCACAGTGCGTTGGATATGCAGAACCGCAGATATTTTGATTTTCGTCGGGTTTCAAGCTCAGATATGCATTTTCTTCGATAAGCTTGGCGAAACATCTGCCCGAAGTATGCTGAAACATCGAGATCGCTCTTTTCGAGCTAGTTAATGCGAGAAACACGTTATCTGGTGTTTTCACCACTCCACAGTTTGTTGGATATGCAGAAACGTAGATATCTTGGTTTTCGTGGGGTTTCAAGCTGAGATATGCAATTCCTGCGATAATCTTGGTGAGACTTCTGTCCGAGGTATGCTGAATCATCGAGATCGCTCTTTTCGAGCTATTTAATGCGAGAAACACGTTCTCTGGTTGTTTTTACCACTCCACAGTGCGTTTGACATGCAGAACCGGAGATATCCTGGTTTCGGTCGGGTTTCAAACTGAGATATGCATTTTCTACGATAATCCTGGTGAGACTTCTGTCAGAAGTGTGCAGAATCATCGAGAACGCTCGTTTCGAGCTACATAATGCGAGAAACACGTTATCTGGTGTTTTCACCACTCCACAGTGCGTTTGATATGCAGAACCGGCGATATCTTGGTTTTCGTGGGGTTTCAAGCTGAGATATGCATTTTCTACGATAATCCTGGTGAGACTTCTGTCAGAAGTATGCAGAATCATCGAAAACGCTCCTTTCGAGCTACATAATGCGAGAAACACGTTATCTGGTGTTTTCACCACACCACAGTGCGTTTGATATGCAGAACCAGCGATATCTTGGTTTTCGTGGCATTTCAAGCTGAGATACGCATTTCCTGCGATAATCTTGGTGAGACTTCTGTCAGAAGTATGCAGGATCTTCGAGAACGCTCTTTTCGAGCTACTTATTGCGCGAAACACGTTTTCTGGTGTTTTCACCACTCCACGGTACGTTTGATGTGCAGAACCGGGGATAACTCGGTTTTCGTCGGGTTTCAAGCTGAGATATGCATTTTCTATGATAATCTTGGTGAGACTTCTGTCAGAAGTATGCAGGATCTTCGAGAACGCTCTTTACGAGCTACTTACTGCGACAAACACGTTATCTGGTGTATTCTGCACTCCACAGTGCGTTTGATATGCAGAACCAGCGATATCTTGGTTTTCGTGGGGTTTCAAGCTGAGATATGCATTTTCTGCGATAATCTTGGTGAGACTTCTGTCCGAAGTATGCAGAATCATCGAGATCGCTCGTTTCCAGCTATTTAATGCGAGAAACACGTTATCTGGTGTTTTCACCACTCCACAGTGCGTTTGATATGCAGAACCGGCGATATCTTGGTTTTCGTGGGGTTTCAAGCTGAGATATGCATTTTCTGCGATAATCTTGGTGAGACATCTGTCCGAAGTATGCTGAATCATCGAGATCGCTCTGTTCGAGCGAGTCAGTGCGAGAAACACGTTATCTGGTGTTTTCACCACTCCACAGTGCGTTTGATATGCAGAACAGTAGATATCTTGGTTTTCGTGGGGTTTCAAGCTGAGATATGCATTTTCTGCGATAATCTTGGTGAGACATCTGTCCGAAGTATGCAGAAACATCGAGAGCGCTCTTTTCGAGCTATTTAATGCGAGAAACTCGTTTTCTGGGGTTTTCAACACTCCACAGTTCGTTGGATATGCAGAACCGGAGATATCTTGGTTTTCGTGGGGTTTCAAGCTGAGATATGCATTTCCTGCGATAATCTTGGTGAGACTTCTGTCCGAAGTATGCTGAATCATCTAGATCGCTCTTTTCGAGCTGTTTAATGAGAGAAACACGTTATCTGGTGTTTTCACCACTCCACAGTGCGTATGATATGCAGAACCGGCGATATCTTGGTTTTCGTGGGGTTTCAAGCTGAGATTTGCATTTTCTGCGATAATCTTGGTGAGACTTCTGTCCGAAGTATGCTGAAACATCCAGATCGCTCGTTTCGAGCTATTTAATGCGAGAAACACGTTATCTGGTGTTTTCACCACTCCACAGTGCGTTTGATATGCAGAACAGTATATATCTTGGTTTTCGTGGGGATTCAAGCTGAGATATGCATTTTCTGCGATAATCTTGTTGAGACTTCTGTCCGAAGTATGCAGAATCATCGAGATCGCTCGTTTCGAGCTATTTAATGCGAGAAACACGTTATCTGGTGTTTTTACCACTCCACAGTGCGTATGATATGCAGAACAGTAGATATCTTGGTTTTCGTGGGGTTTCAAGCTGAGACATGCATTTTCTGTGATAATCTTGTTGAGACTTCTGTCCGAAGTATGCAGAAACATCGAGAGCGCTCTTTTCGAGCTATTTAATGAGAGAAACACGTTATCTGGTGTTTTCACCACTCCACAGTGCGTATGATATGCAGAACCGGCGATATCTTGGTTTTCGTGGGGTTTCAAGCTGAGATTTGCATTTTCTGCGATAATCTTGGTGAGACTTCTGTCCGAAGTATGCTGAAACATCGAGATCGCTCGTTTCGAGCTATTTAATGCGAGAAACACGTTATCATGGTGTTTTCACCACACCACAGTGCGTTTGAAATGCAGAACCCGCGATATTTTGGTTTTCGTCGGGTTTCAAGCTGAGATGTGCATTTTCTACGATAATATTGGTGAGACTTCAGTCAGAAGTATGCAGAATCATCTAGATCGCTCTTTTCGAGCTAGTTAGAGCGAGAAACACGTTATCTGGTGTTTTCACCACTCCACAGTGTGTTTGACATGCAGAACCGGAGATATCTTGGTTTCGGTCGGGTTTCAAGCTGAGATATGCATTTTTTACGATAATTTTTGTGAGATTTCTGTCCGAAGTATGCAGAATCATCGAGATCGCTCGTTTCGAGCTATTTAATGCGAGAAACACGTTATCTGGTGTTTTCACCACTCCACAGTGCGTTGGATATGCAGAACCGGAGATATATTGGTTTTCGTCGGGTTTCAAGCTGAGATATGCATTTTCTGCGATAATCTTGGTGGACTTCTGGACGAAGTATGCTGAAACATCGAGATCGCTCTTTTCGAGCTAGTTAATGCGAGAAACACGTTATCTGGTGTTTTCACCACTCCACAGTGCGTTTGATATGCAGTACCAGCGATATCTTGGTTTTCGTGGGGTTTCAAGCTGAGATATGCATTTTCTGCGATAATCTTGGTGAGACTTCTGTCCGAAGTATGCAGAATCATCGAGATCGCTCGTTTCCAGCTATTTAATGCGAGAAACACGTTATCTGGTGTTTTCACCACTCCACAGTGCGTTTGATATGCAGAACCGGCGATATCTTGGTTTTCGTGGGGTTTCAAGCTGAGATATGCATTTTCTGCGATAATCTTGGTGAGACATCTGTCCGAAGTATGCTGAATCATCGAGATCGCTCTGTTCGAGCGAGTCAGTGCGAGAAACACGTTATCTGGTGTTTTCACCACTCCACAGTGCGTTTGATATGCAGAACAGTAGATATCTTGGTTTTCGTGGGGTTTCAAGCTGAGATATGCATTTTCTGCGATAATCTTGGTGAGACATCTGTCCGAAGTATGCAGAAACATCGAGAGCGCTCTTTTCGAGCTATTTAATGCGAGAAACTCGTTTTCTGGGGTTTTCAACACTCCACAGTTCGTTGGATATGCAGAACCGGAGATATCTTGGTTTTCGTGGGGTTTCAAGCTGAGATATGCATTTCCTGCGATAATCTTGGTGAGACTTCTGTCCGAAGTATGCTGAATCATCTAGATCGCTCTTTTCGAGCTGTTTAATGAGAGAAACACGTTATCTGGTGTTTTCAGCACTCCACAGTGCGTATGATATGCAGAACCGGCGATATCTTGGTTTTCGTGGGGTTTCAAGCTGAGATTTGCATTTTCTGCGATAATCTTGGTGAGACTTCTGTCCGAAGTATGCTGAAACATCGAGATCGCTCGTTTCGAGCTATTTAATGCGAGAAACACGTTATCTGGTGTTTTCACCACTCCACAGTGCGTTTGATATGCAGAACAGTATATATCTTGGTTTTCGTGGGGATTCAAGCTGAGATATGCATTTTCTGCGATAATCTTGTTGAGACTTCTGTCCGAAGTATGCAGAATCATCGAGATCGCTCGTTTCGAGCTATTTAATGCGAGAAACACGTTATCTGGTGTTTTTACCACTCCACAGTGCGTATGATATGCAGAACAGTAGATATCTTGGTTTTCGTGGGGTTTCAAGCTGAGACATGCATTTTCTGTGATAATCTTGTTGAGACTTCTGTCCGAAGTATGCAGAAACATCGAGAGCGCTCTTTTCGAGCTATTTAATGAGAGAAACACGTTATCTGGTGTTTTCACCACTCCACAGTGCGTATGATATGCAGAACCGGCGATATCTTGGTTTTCGTGGGGTTTCAAGCTGAGATTTGCATTTTCTGCGATAATCTTGGTGAGACTTCTGTCCGAAGTATGCTGAAACATCGAGATCGCTCGTTTCGAGCTATTTAATGCGAGAAACACGTTATCATGGTGTTTTCACCACACCACAGTGCGTTTGAAATGCAGAACCGGCGATATTTTGGTTTTCGTCGGGTTTCAAGCTGAGATGTGCATTTTCTACGATAATATTGGTGAGACTTCAGTCAGAAGTATGCAGAATCATCTAGATCGCTCTTTTCGAGCTAGTTAGAGCGAGAAACACGTTATCTGGTGTTTTCACCACTCCACAGTGTGTTTGACATGCAGAACCGGAGATATCTAGGTTTCGGTCGGGTTTCAAGCTGAGATATGCATTTTTTACGATAATTTTTGTGAGATTTCTGTCCGAAGTATGCAGAATCATCGAGATCGCTCGTTTCGAGCTATTTAATGCGAGAAACACGTTATCTGGTGTTTTCACCACTCCACAGTGCGTTGGATATGCAGAACCGGAGATATATTGGTTTTCGTCGGGTTTCAAGCTGAGATATGCATTTTCTGCGATAATCTTGGTGGACTTCTGGACGAAGTATGCTGAAACATCGAGATCGCTCTTTTCGAGCTAGTTAATGCGAGAAACACGTTATCTGGTGTTTTCACCACTCCACAGTGCGTTTGATATGCAGTACCAGCGATATCTTGGTTTTCGTGGGGTTTCAAGCTGAGATATGCATTTTCTGCGATAATCTTGGTGGACTTCTGTCCGAAGTATGCTGAAACATCCAGATCGCTCTTTTCGAGCTAGTTAATGCGAGAAACACGTTATCTGGTGTTTTCACCACTCCACAGTGCGTTTAATATGCAGAACCGGCGATATCCTGGTTTTCGTGGGGTTTCAAGCTAAGATATGCATTTCCTGCGATAATCTTTGTGAGACTTCTGTCCGAAGTATGCTGAATCATCGAGATCGCTCTTTTCGAGCTATTTAATGCGAGAAACACGTTCTCTGGTTGTTTTCACCACACCACAGTGCGTTTGATATGCAGAACAGTAGATATCTTGGTTTTCGTGGGGTTTCAAGCTGAAATATGCATTTTCTGCGATAATCTTGTTGAGACTTCTGTCCGAAGTATGCAGAAACATCGAGAGCGCTCTTTTCGAGCTATTTAATGAGAGAAACACGTTATCTGGTGTTTTCACCACTCCACAGTGCGTTGGATATGCAGAACCGGAGATATATTGGTTTTCGTCGGGTTTCAAGCTGAGATATGCATTTTCTGCGATAATCTTGGTGGACTTCTGGACGAAGTATGCTGAAACATCGAGATCGCTCTTTTCGAGCTAGTTAATGCGAGAAACACGTTATCTGGTATTTTCACCACACCACAGTGCGTTTGATATGCAGAACAGTAGATATCTTGGTTTTCGTGGGGTTTCAAGCTGAAATATGCATTTTCTGCGATAATCTTGTTGAGACTTCCGTTCGAAGTATGCAGAATCATCGAGATCGCACTTTTCGAGCTATTTAATGCGAGAAACACGTTATCTGGGGTTTTCACCGCTCCACAGTTGGTTTGATATGCAGAACCGGCGACATCGTGGTTTTCGTCGGGTTTCAAGCTGAGATATGCATTTTCTGCGATCATATTGGTGAGACTTCAGTCAGAAGTATGCAGAATCATCGAGATCGCTCTATTCGAGCTATTTAATGCGAGAAACACGTTATCTGGTTGTTTTCACCACTCCACAGTGCGTTTGATATGCAGATCCGGCGACATCTTGGATTTCGTCGGGGTTCAAGCTGATATTTGCAATTCCTGCGATAATCTTGGTGAGTCTTCTGTCCGAAGTATGCTTAATCATCGAGAACGCTCTTTTCGAGCTGGTTAATGCGAGAAACACGTTATCTGGTGTTTTCAGCACTCCACAGTGCGGTTGATATGCAGAACCGGCGATATCTTGGTTTTCGTGGGGTTTCCAGCTGAGATATGCATTTTCTGCGATAATCTTGGTGAGTCTTCTGTCAGAAGTATGCAGAATCATCTAGATCGCTCTTTTCGAGCTATCTGATGCGAGAAACACGTTTTCTGGTGTTTTCACCACGCCACAGTGCGTTTGATATGCAGAACCGGCGACATCGTGGTTTTCGTCGGGTTTCAAGCTGAGATATGCATTTTCTGCGATCATATTGGTGAGACTTCAGTCAGAAGTATGCAGAATCATCAGCATCCCGCGTTTCGAGCTATTTAAAGCGAGAAACACTTTATCTGGTTGTTTTGACCACTCCACAGTGCGTTTGATATGTAGAGCCGCCGATAACTTGGTTTTCGTGGGTTTTCCAGCTGAAATATGCATTTTCTGCGATAATCTTGGTGTTTCATCTATGAGAAGTATGCAGAATCATCGAGAACGCTCTTTTCGAGCTAGTTAATGCGAGATACACGTTTTCTGATGTTTTCACCACTCCATAGTGCGTCTGATATGCAGAACCGGCGATATCTTGGTTTTCGTGGGGTTTCCAGCTGAGATATGCAATTTCTGTGATAATCTTGGTGAGTCTTCTGTCAGAAGTATGCAGAATCATCTAGATCGCTCTTTTCGAGCTATTTAATGCGAGAAACACGTTTTCTGGTGTTTTCACCACGCCACAGTGCGTTTGATATGCAGAACCGGCGACATCGTGGTTTTCGTCGGGTTTCAAGCTGAGATATAGCATTTTCTGCGATAATATTGGTGAGACTTCAGTCAGAAGTATGCAGTATCATCTAGATCGCTCGTTTCGAGCTATTTAAAGCGAGAAACACGTTATCTGGTTGTTTTCCCCACTCCACAGTGCGTTTGATATGCAGAACCGGCGATATCTTGGTTTTCGTGGGGTTTCCAGCTGAGATATGCATTTTCTGCGATAATCTTGGTGAGTCTTCTGTCAGAAGTATGCAGAATCATCGAGATCGCTCTATTCGAGCTATTTAATGCGAGAAACACGTTATCTGGTTGTTTTCACCACTCCACAGTGCGTTTGATATGCAGAACCGGCGATATCTTGGTTTTCGTGGGGTTTCCAGCTGAGATATGCATTTTCTGCGATAATCTTGGTGAGTCTTCTGTCAGAAGTATGCAGAATCATCGAGATCGCTCTATTCGAGCTATTTAATGCGAGAAACACGTTATCTGGTTGTTTTCACCACTCCACAGTGCGTTTGATATGCAGAAACGGAGATATCTTGGTTTCGGTCGGGTTTCAAGCTGAGATATGCATTTTCTGCGATAATCTTGGTGAGTCTTCTGTCAGAAGTATGCAGAATCATCTAGATCGCTCGTTTCGAGCTACTTAATGCGAGAAACATGTTATCTGGTGTTTTCACCACTCCACAGTGCGTTTAACTTGCAGAACCGGCGACATCTTGGATTTCGTCGGGGTTCAAGCTGGGATATGCATTTTCAACGATAATCTTGGTAAGAATTCTGTCAGAAGTATGCAGTATCATCTAGATCGCTCTTTTCGAGCTACTTAATGCGAGAAACACGTTTTCTGGTGCTTTGACCACTCCACAGTGCGTTTGATATGAAGAACCGCCGATAACTTGGTTTTCGCGGGGATTCCAGCTGAAATATGCATTTTCTGCGATAATATTGGTGAGACTTCAGTCAGAAGTATGCAGAATCATCTAGATCGCTCGTTTCGAGTTATTTAATGCGAGAAACACGTTATCTGGTTGTTTTCACCACTCCACAGTGCGTTTGATATGCAGAACCGGCGACATCTTGATTTTCGTGAGGTTTCAAGCTGAGATATGCATTTTCTGCGATAATCTTGGTGAGTCTTCTGTCAGAAGTATGCAGAATCATCTAGATCGCTCTTTTCGAGCTATTTGATGCGAGAAACACGTTTTCTGGTGTTTACACCACTCCACAGTGCGTTGGATATGCAGAACCGGCGACATCGTGGTTTTCGTCGGGTTTCAAGCTGAGATATGCATTTTCTGCGATCATATTGGTGAGACTTCAGTCAGAAGTATGCAGAATCACCTAGATCGCTCGTTTCGAGTTATTTAATGCGAGAAACACGTTATCTGGTTGTTTTCACCACTCCACAGTGCGTTTGATATGCAGAACCGGCAACATCTTGATTTTCGTGAGGTTTCAAGCTGAGATATGCATTTTCTGCGATAATCTTGGTGAGACTTCTGTCAGAAGTATGCAGAATCATCGAGAACGCTCTTGTCGAGCTAGTTAATGCGAGATACACGTTTTCTGGTGTTTTCACCACTCCATAGTGCGTCTGATATGCAGAACCGGCGACATCGTGGTTTTCGTGGGGTTCCCAGCTGAGATATGCATTTTCTGCGATAATCTTGGTGAGACTTTAGTCAGAACTATGCAGAATCATCTAGATCGCTCGTTTCGAGCTATTTAATGCGAAAAAACAAGTTTTCTGGTGTTTTGACCACTCCACAGTGCGTTTGATATGTAGAGCCGCCGATAACTTGGTTTTCGTGGGGCTTCCAGCTGAAATATGCATTTTCTGCGATAATCTTTGTGTTTCATCTATGAGAAGTATGCAGAATCATCTAGATCGCTCTTTTCGAGCTATTTAAATCGAGAAACACGTTTTCTGGTGTATTCACCACCCCACAGTGCGTTTGATATGCAGAACCGGCGACATCGTGGTTTTGGTCGGGTTTCAAGCTGAGATATGCATTTTCTGCGATAATCTTGGTGAGACTTTAGTCAGAAGTATGCAGAATCATCTAGATCGCACGTTTCGAGCTACTTAATGCGAGAAACACGTTATCTGGTGTTTTCACCACTCCACAGTGCGTTTAACTTGCAGAACCGGCGACATCTTGGATTTCGTCGGGGTTCAAGCTGGGATATGCATTTTCAACGATAATCTTGGTAAGAATTCTGTCAGATGTATGCAGAATCATCGAGATCGCTCTATTCGAGCTATTGGATGCGAGAAACACGTTATCTGGTTGTTTTCACCACTCCACAGTGCGTTTGATATGCAGAAACGGAGATATCTTGGTTTCGGTCGGGTTTCAAGCTGAGATATTTGCATTTTCTGCGATAATCTTGGTGAGTCTTCTGTCAGAAGTATGCAGAATCATCGCGATCGCTCTATTCGAGCTATCTAATGCGAGAAACACGTTATCTGGTGTTTTCATCACTCCACAGGGCGTTTGATATGCAGAACCGGAGATAACTTGGTTTTCGTGAGGTTTCAAGCTGAGATATGGATTTTCTGCGATAATCTTGGTGAGACTTTAGTCAGAAGTATGCAGAATCATCTAGATCGCACGTTTCGAGCTACTTAATGCGAGAAACACGTTATCTGGTGTTTTCACCACTCCACAGTGCGTTTAACTTGCAGAACCGGCGACATCTTGGATTTCGTCGGGGTTCAAGCTGAGATATGCATCTTCTGCGATAAACTTGGAGAGACTTCTGTCAGAAGTATGCAGAATCATCGAGATCCCTCTTTGCGAGCTATTTAATGCGAGAAACTCGATATCTGGTGTTTTCACAACTCCCGAGTGCGTTTGATATACAGAACCGGCGACATCTTGGATTTCGTCGGGGTTCATACTGAGATATGCATTCTCTGCGATAATCTTGGTGAGTCTTCTGTCAGAAGTATGCAGAATCATCTAGATCGCTGTTTTCAAGCTATGTAATGCGAAAAAACAAGTTTTCTGGTGTTTTCAACATTCCACAGCGCGTTTTATATGCAGAACCGGCGATATCTTGATTTTCGTTGTGTTTCCAGCTGAGATATGCATTTTCTGCGATAATCTTGGTGAGTCTACTGTCAGAAGTATGCAGAATCATCGAGATCCCTCCTTGCGAGCTATTTAATGCGAGAAACACGATATCTGGTGTTTTCACCACTCCACAGTGCGTTTGATATGCAGAACCGGCAACATCTTGATTTTCGTGAGGTTTCAAGCTGAGATATGCATTTTCTGACGTAATATTGGTGAGACTTCGGTCAGAAGTATGCAGAACCATCTAGATCGCTCGTTTCGAGCTATTTAATGCGAAAAAACAAGTTTTCTGGTATTTTCAACATTCCACAGTGCGTGTGATATGCAGAACCGGCGATATCTTGATTTTCGTGGTGTTTCCAGCTGAGATATGCATTTTCTGCGATAATCTTGGTGAGTCTTCTGTCAGAAGTATGCAGAATCATCGAGATCCCTTTTTTCGAGCTATTTAATGCGAGAAACACGTTTTCTGGTGTATTCACCACTCCACAGTACGTTTGACATACAGGACCGGCGAAATCTTGCTTTTCGTGGGTTTTCAAGCTGAGATATGCATTTTCTGCGATAATCTTGGTGAGACTTCTGTCAGAAGTATGCAGAATCTTCGAGAACGCTCTTTTCGAGCTACATAATGCGAGAAACACGATATCTGGTGTTTTCACCACTCCACAGTGCGTTTGATATGTAGAACCGGCAACATCTTGATTTTCGTGAGGTTTCAAGCTGAGATATGCATTTTCTGACATAATATTGGTGAGACTTCAGTCAGAAGTATGCAGAATCATCTAGATCGCTCGTTTCGAGCTATTTAATGCGAGAAACACGTTGTCTGGTTGTTTTCACGACTCCACAGTGCGTTTGATATGCAGAACGGGCGACATCTTGATTTTCGTGAGGTTTCAAGCTGAGATATGCATTTTCTGACATAATATTGGTGAGACTTCAGTCAGAAGTATGCAGAATCATCTAGATCGCTCGTTTCGAGCTATTTAATGCGAAAAAACAAGTTTTCTGGTGTTTTCAACATTCCACAGTGCGTGTGATATGCAGAACCGGCGATATCTTGATTTTCGTGGTGTTTCCAGCTGAGATATGCATTTTCTGCGATAATCTTGGTGAGTCTTCTGTCAGAAGTATGCAAAATCATCTAGATCGCTGTTTTCAAGCTATGTAATGCGAAAAAACAAGTTTTCTGGTGTTTTCAACATTCCACAGCGCGTTTTATATGCAGAACCGGCGATATCTTGATTTTCGTGGTGTTTCCAGCTGAGATATGCATTTTCTGCGATAATCTTGGTAAGTCTTCTGTCAGAAGTATGTAGAACCATCTGGATCGCTCTTTTCGAGCTATTTAATGCGAGAAACACGTTTTCTGATGTATTCACCACTCCACAGTACGTTTGACATGCAGAACCAGAGATATCTTTGTTTCGGTCGGGTTTCAAGCTGAGATATGGTATTTTCTACGATAATCTTGGAGAGACTTCTGTCAGAAGTATGCAGAATCTTCGAGAACGCTCTTTTCGAGCTACATAATGCGAGAAACACGTTATCTGGTGTTTTCACCACTCCACAGTGCGTTTGATATGCAGAACCGGAGATAACTTGGTTTTCGTGAGGTTTCAAGCTGAGATATGGATTTTCTGCGATAATCTTCGTGACACTTCAGTCCGAAGTATGCAGAATCATTTAGATCGCTCTTTTCGAGCTAATTAATGTGAAAAAACAAGTATTCTGGTGTTTTCAACATTCCACAGTGCGTTTTATATGCAGAACCGGCGACATCTTGATTTTCGTGAGGTTTCAAGCTGAGATATGCATTTTCTGCGATAATCTTGGTGAGACTTCTGTCAGAAGTATGCAGAATCATCGGGATCGCTCTTTTCGACCTATTTAATGCGAGAAACACGTTGTCTGGTTGTTTTCACGACTCCACAGTGCGTTTGATATGCAGAACCGGCGACATCTTAATTTTCGTGATGTTTCAAGCTGAGATATGGATTTTCTGCGATAATCTTGGTGACACTTCAGTCAGAAGTATGCAGAATCAACTAGATCGCTGTTTTCAAGCTATGTAATGCGAAAAAACAAGTTTTCAGGTGTTTTCAACATTCCACAGCGCGTTTTATATGCAGAACCGGCGATATCTTGATTTTCGTTGTGTTTCCAGCTGAGATATGCATTTTCTGCGATAATCTTGGTGAGTCTACTGTCAGAAGTATGCAGAATCATCGAGATCCCTCTTTGCGAGCTATTTAATGCGAGAAACACGATATCTGGTGTTTTCACCACTCCACAGTGCGTTTGATATGCAGAACCGGCAATATCTTGATTTTCGTGAGGTTTCAAGCTGAGATATGCATTTTCTGACGTAATATTGGTGAGACTTCAGTCAGAAGTATGCAGAATCATCTAGATCGCTCGTTTCGAGCTATTTAATGCGAAAAAACAAGTTTTCTGGTGTTTTCAACATTCCACAGTGCGTGTGATATGCAGAACCGGCGATATCTTGATTGTCGTGGTGTTTCCAGCTGAGATATGCATTTTCTGCGATAATCTTGGTGAGTCTTCTGTCAGAAGTATGCAGAATCATCGAGATCCCTTTTTTCGAGCTATTTAATGCGAGAAACACGTTTTCTGGTGTATTCACCACTCCACAGTACGTTTGACATGCAGAACCGGCGAAATCTTGCTTTTCGTGGGTTTTCAAGCTGAGATATGCATTTTCTGCGATAATCTTGGTGAGTCTTCTGTCAGAAGTATGCAGAATCATCGAGATCCCTTTTTTCGAGCTATTTAATGCGAGAAACACGTTTTCTGGTGTATTCACCACTCCACAGTACGTTTGACATGCAGAACCGGCGAAATCTTGCTTTTCGTGGGTTTTCAAGCTGAGATATGCATTTTCTGCGATAATCTTGGTGAGACTTCTGTCAGAAGTATGCAGAATCTTCGAGAACGCTCTTTTCGAGCTACATAATGCGAGAAACACGATATCTGGTGTTTTCACCACTCCACAGTGCGTTTGATATGTAGAACCGGCAACATCTTGATTTTCGTGAGGTTTCAAGCTGAGATATGCATTTTCTGACATAATATTGGTGAGACTTCAGTCAGAAGTATGCAGAATCATCTAGATCGCTCGTTTCGAGCTATTTAATGCGAAAAAACAAGTTTTCTGGTGTTTTCAACATTCCACAGTGCGTGTGATATGCAGAACCGGCGATATCTTGATTTTCGTGGTGTTTCCAGCTGAGATATGCATTTTCTGCGATAATCTTGGTGAATCTTCTGTCAGAAGTATGCAGAATCATTTAGATCGCTGCTTTCAAGCTATGTAATGCGAAAAAACAAGTTTTCTGGTGTTTTCAACATTCCACAGCGCGTTTTATATGCAGAACCGGCGATATCTTGATTTTCGTTGTGTTTCCAGCTGAGATATGCATTTTCTGCGATAATCTTGGTGAGTCTTCTGTCAGAAGTATGCAGAATCATCGAGATCCCTCTTTGCGAGCTATTTAATGTGAGAAACACGATATCTGGTGTTTTCACCACTCCACAGTGCGTTTGATACGCAGAACCGGCAACATCTTGATTTTCGTGAGGTTTCAAACTGAGATATGCATTTTCTGACATAATATTGGTGAGACTTCAGTCAGAAGTATGCAGAATCATCTAGATCGCTCGTTTCGAGCTATTTAATGCGAAAAAACAAGTTTTCTGGTGTTTTCAACATTCCACAGTGCGTTTGATATGCAGAACCGGCGATATCTTGATTTTCGTGGTGTTTCCATCTGAGATATGCATTTTCTGCGATAATCTTGGTAAGTCTTCTGTCAGAAGTATGTAGAACCATCTGGATCGCTCTTTTCGAGCTATTTAATGCGAGAAACACGTTTTCTGGTGTATTCACCACTCCACAGTACGTTTGACATGCAGAACCAGAGATATCTTTGTTTCGGTCGGGTTTCAAGCTGAGATATGGTATTTTCTACGATAATCTAGGAGAGACTTCTGTCAGAAGTATGCAGAATCTTCGAGAATGCTCTTTTCGAGCTACATAATGCGAGAAACACGTTATCTGGTGTTTTCACCACTCCACAGTGCGTTTGATATACAGAACCGGCGATATGTTGATTTTCGTGGTGTTTCCAGCTGAGATATGCATTTTCTGCGATGATCTTGGTGAGTCTTCTGTCAGAAGTATGCAGAATCATCTAGATCGCTCTTTTCAAGCTATTTAATGCGAAAAAACAAATTTTCTGGTGTTTTCAACATTCCACAGTGCGTTTTATATGCAGAACCGGCGATATGTTGATTTTCGTGGTGTTTCCAGCTGAGATATGCATTTTCTGCGATGATCTTGGTGAGTCTTCTGTCAGAAGTATGCAGAGTCATCGAGATCCCTTTTTTCGAGCTACTTATTGCGCGAAACACGATATCTGGTGTTTTCACCACTCCACAGTGCGTTTGATATACAGAACCGGCGACATCTTGGATTTCGTCGGGGTTCATACTGAGATATGCATTCTCTGCGATAATCTTGGTGAGTCTTCTGTCAGAAGTATGCAGAATCATCGGGATCGCTCTTTTCGAGCTATTTAATGCGAGAAACACGTTTTCTGGCGTATTCACCACTCCACAGTACGTTAGACATGCAGAACCAGAGATATCTTTGTTTCGGTCGGGTTTCAAGCTGAGATTTGGTATTTTCTACGAGAATCTTGGAGAGACTTCTGTCAGAAGTATGCAGAATCTTCGAGAACGCTCTTTTCGAGCTACATAATGCGAGAAACACGTTATCTGGTGTTTTCACCACTCCACAGTGCGTTTGATACGCAGAACCGGCAACATCTTGATTTTCGTGAGGTTTCAAGCTGAGATATGCATTTTCTGACATAATATTGGTGAGACTTCAGTCAGAAGTATGCAGAATCATCTAGATCGCTCGTTTCGAGCTATTTAATGCGAAAAAACAAGTTTTCTGGTGTTTTCAACATTACACAGTGCGTTTGATATGCAGAACCGGCGATATCTTGATTTTCGTGGTGTTTCCAGCTGAGATATGCATTTTCTGCGATAATCTTTGTAAGTCTCCTGTCAGAAGTATGTAGAACCATCTGGATCGCTCTTTTCGAGCTATTTAATGCGAGAAACACGTTTTCTGGCGTATTCACCACTCCACAGTACGTTAGACATGCAGAACCAGAGATATCTTTGTTTCGGTCGGGTTTCAAGCTGAGATTTGGTATTTTCTACGAGAATCTTGGAGAGACTTCTGTCAGAAGTATGCAGAATCTTCGAGAACGCTCTTTTCGAGCTACATAATGCGAGAAACACGTTATCTGGTGTTTTCACCACTCCACAGTGCGTTTGATATGCAGAACCGGCGACATCTTGGCTTTCGTCGGGCATCAAGCTGAGATATGCATTTTCAACGATAATCTTGGTGAGACTTCTGTCAGAAGTATGCAGAATCATCGGGATCGCTCTTTTCGAGCTATTTAATGCGAGAAACACGTTGTCTGGATGTTTTCACGACTCCACAGTGCGTTTGATATGCAGAACCGGCGACATCTTGATTTTCGTGAGGTTTCAAGCTGAGATATGGATTGTCTATGATAATCTTGGTGCGACTTCAGTCAGAAGTATACAGAATCATCTAGATCGCTCTTTTCAAGCTATTTAATGCGAAAAAACAAGTTTTCTGGTGTTTTCAACATTCCACAGTGCGTTTTATATGCAGAACCGGCGATATGTTGATTTTCGTGGTGTTTCCAGCTGAGATATGCATTTTCTGCGATGATGTTGGTGAGTCTTCTGTCAGAAGTATGCAGAGTCATCGAGATCCCTTTTTTCGAGCTACTTATTGCGCGAAACACGATATCTGGTGTTTTCACCACTCCACAGTGCGTTTGATATACAGAACCGGCGACATCTTGGATTTCGTCGGGGTTCATACTGAGATATGCATTCTCTGCGATAATCTTGGTGAGTCTTCTGTCAGAAGTATGCAGAATCATCTAGATCGCTCTTTTCGAGCTAGTTAATGCGAGAAACACGTTTTCTGGTGTATTCACCACTCCACAGTACGTTTGATGTGCAGAACCGGAGATAACTTGGTTTTCGTGAGGTTTCAAGCTGAGATATGGATTTTCTGCGATAATCTTCGTGACACTTCAGTCCGAAGTATGCAGAATCATTTAGATCGCTCTTTTCGAGCTAATTAATGTGAAAAAACAAGTATTCTGGTGTTTTCAACATTCCACAGTGCGTTTTATATGCAGAACCGGCGACATCTTGATTTTCGTGAGGTTTCAAGCTGAGATATGCATTTTCTGCGATAATCTTGGTGAGACTTCTGTCAGAAGTATGCAGAATCATCGGGATCGCTCTTTTCGACCTATTTAATGCGAGAAACACGTTGTCTGGTTGTTTTCACCACTCCACAGTGCGTTTGATATGCAGAACCGGCAACATCTTGATTTTCGTGAGGTTTCAAGCTGAGATATGCATTTTCTGACGTAATATTGGTGACACTTCAGTCAGAAGTATGCAGAATCAACTAGATCGCTGTTTTCAAGCTATGTAATGCGAAAAAACAAGTTTTCTGGTGTTTTCAACATTCCACAGCGCGTTTTATATGCAGAACCGGCGATATCTTGATTTTCGTTGTGTTTCCAGCTGAGATATGCATTTTCTGACGTAATATTGGTGAGACTTCAGTCAGAAGTATGCAGAATCATCTAGATCGCTCGTTTCGAGCTATTTAATGCGAAAAAACAAGTTTTCTGGTGTTTTCGACATTACACAGTGCGTTTGATATGCAGAACCGGCGATATCTTGATTTTCGTGGTGTTTCCAGCTGAGATATGCATTTTCTGCGATAATCTTTGTAAGTCTCCTGTCAGAAGTATGTAGAACCATCTGGATCGCTCTTTTCGAGCTATTTAATGCGAGAAACACGTTTTCTGGCGTATTCACCACTCCACAGTACGTTTGACATGCAGAACCAGAGATATCTTTGTTTCGGTCGGGTTTCAAGCTGAGATTTGGTATTTTCTACGAGAATCTTGGAGAGACTTCTGTCAGAAGTATGCAGAATCTTCGAGAACGCTCTTTTCGAGCTACATAATGCGAGAAACACGTTATCTGGTGTTTTCACCACTCCACAGTGCGTTTGATATGCAGAACCGGCGACATCTTGGCTTTCGTCGGGCATCAAGCTGAGATATGCATTTTCAACGATAATCTTGGTGAGACTTCTGTCAGAAGTATGCAGAATCATCGGGATCGCTCTTTTCGAGCTATTTAATGCGAGAAACACGTTGTCTGGATGTTTTCACGACTCCACAGTGCGTTTGATATGCAGAACCGGCGACATCTTGATTTTCGTGAGGTTTCAAGCTGAGATATGGATTGTCTATGATAATCTTGGTGCGACTTCAGTCAGAAGTATACAGAATCATCTAGATCGCTCTTTTCAAGCTATTTAATGCGAAAAAACAAGTTTTCTGGTGTTTTCAACATTCCACAGTGCGTTTTATATGCAGAACCGGCGATATGTTGATTTTCGTGGTGTTTCCAGCTGAGATATGCATTTTCTGCGATGATGTTGGTGAGTCTTCTGTCAGAAGTATGCAGAGTCATCGAGATCCCTTTTTTCGAGCTACTTATTGCGCGAAACACGATATCTGGTGTTTTCACCACTCCACAGTGCGTTTGATATACAGAACCGGCGACATCTTGGATTTCGTCGGGGTTCATACTGAGATATGCATTCTCTGCGATAATCTTGGTGAGTCTTCTGTCAGAAGTATGCAGAATCATCTAGATCGCTCTTTTCGAGCTAGTTAATGCGAGAAACACGTTTTCTGGTGTATTCACCACTCCACAGTACGTTTGATGTGCAGAACCGGAGATAACTTGGTTTTCGTGAGGTTTCAAGCTGAGATATGGATTTTCTGCGATAATCTTCGTGACACTTCAGTCCGAAGTATGCAGAATCATTTAGATCGCTCTTTTCGAGCTAATTAATGTGAAAAAACAAGTATTCTGGTGTTTTCAACATTCCACAGTGCGTTTTATATGCAGAACCGGCGACATCTTGATTTTCGTGAGGTTTCAAGCTGAGATATGCATTTTCTGCGATAATCTTGGTGAGACTTCTGTCAGAAGTATGCAGAATCATCGGGATCGCTCTTTTCGACCTATTTAATGCGAGAAACACGTTGTCTGGTTGTTTTCACCACTCCACAGTGCGTTTGATATGCAGAACCGGCAACATCTTGATTTTCGTGAGGTTTCAAGCTGAGATATGCATTTTCTGACGTAATATTGGTGAGACTTCAGTAAGAAGTATGCAGAATCATCTAGATCGCTCGTTTCGAGCTATTTAATGCGAAAAAACAAGTTTTCTGGTGTTTTCAACATTCCACAGTGCGTGTGATATGCAGAACCGGCGATATCTTGATTTTCGTGGTGTTTCCAGCTGAGATATGCATTTTCTGCGATAATCTTGGTGAGTCTTCTGTCAGAAGTATGCAGAATCATCGAGATCCCTTTTTTCGAGCTATTTAATGCGAGAAACACGATATCTGGTGTTTTCACCACTCCACAGTGCGTTTGATATGCAGAACCGGCAATATCTTGATTTTCGTGAGGTTTCAAGCTGAGATATGCATTTTCTGACGTAATATTGGTGAGACTTCAGTCAGAAGTATGCAGAATCATCTAGATCGCTCGTTTCGAGCTATTTAATGCGAAAAAACAAGTTTTCTGGTGTTTTCAACATTCCACAGTGCGTGTGATATGCAGAACCGGCGATATCTTGATTTTCGTGGTGTTTCCAGCTGAGATATGCATTTTCTGCGATAATCTTGGTGAGTCTTCTGTCAGAAGTATGCAGAATCATCGAGATCCCTTTTTTCGAGCTATTTAATGCGAGAAACACGTTTTCTGGTGTATTCACCACTCCACAGTACGTTTGACATGCAGAACCGGCGAAATCTTGCTTTTCGTGGGTTTTCAAGCTGAGATATGCATTTTCTGCGATAATCTTGGTGAGACTTCTGTCAGAAGTATGCAGAATCTTCGAGAACGCTCTTTTCGAGCTACAGAATGCGAGAAACACGATATCTGGTGTTTTCACCACTCCACAGTGCGTTTGATATGCAGAACCGGCAACATCTTGATTTTCGTGAGGTTTCAAGCTGAGATATGCATTTTCTGACGTAATATTGGTGAGACTTCAGTCAGAAATATGCAGAATCATCTAGATCGCTCGTTTCGAGCTATTTAATGCGAAAAAACAAGTTTTCTGGTGTTTTCAACATTCCGCAGTGCGTGTGATATGCAGAACCGGCGATATCTTGATTTTCGTGGTGTTTCCAGCTGAGATATGCATTTTCTGCGATAATCTTGGTGAGTCTTCTGTCAGAAGTATGCAGAATCATCGAGATCCCTTTTTTCGAGCTATTTAATGCGAGAAACACGTTTTCTGGTGTATTCACCACTCCACAGTACGTTTGACATGCAGAACCGGCGAAATCTTGCTTTTCGTGGGTTTTCAAGCTGAGATATGCATTTTCTGCGATAATCTTGGTGAGACTTCTGTCAGAAGTATGCAGAATCTTCGAGAACGCTCTTTTCGAGCTACATAATGCGAGAAACACGATATCTGGTGTTTTCACCACTCCACAGTGCGTTTGATATGTAGAACCGGCAACATCTTGATTTTCGTGAGGTTTCAAGCTGAGATATGCATTTTCTGACATAATATTGGTGAGATTTCAGTCAGAAGTATGCAGAATCTTCTAGATCGCTCGTGTCGAGCTATTTAATGCGAAAAAACAAGTTTTCTGGTGTTTTCAACATTCCACAGTGCGTGTGATATGCAGAACCGGCGATATCTTGATTTTCGTGGTGTTTCCAGCTGAGATATGCTTTTTCTGCGATAATCTTGGTGAGTCTTCTGTCAGAAGTATGCAGAATCATCTAGATCGCTGTTTTCAAGCTATGTAATGCGAAAAAACAAGTTTTCTGGTGTTTTCAACATTCCACAGCGCGTTTTATATGCAGAACCGGCGATATCTTGATTTTCGTTGTGTTTCCAGCTGAGATATGCATTTTCTGCGATAATCTTGGTGAGTCTTCTGTCAGAAGTATGCAGAATCATCGAGATCCCTCTTTGCGAGCTATTTAATGTGAGAAACACGATATCTGGTGTTTTCACCACTCCACAGTGCGTTTGATACGCAGAACCGGCAACATCTTGATTTTCGTGAGCTTTCAAACTGAGATATGCATTTTCTGACATAATATTGGTGAGACTTCAGTCAGAAGTATGCAGAATCATCTAGATCGCTCGTTTCGAGCTATTTAATGCGAAAAAACAAGTTTTCTGGTGTTTTCAACATTCCACAGTGCGTTTGATATGCAGAACCGGCGATATCTTGATTTTCGTGGTGTTTCCATCTGAGATATGCATTTTCTGCGATAATCTTGGTAAGTCTTCTGTCAGAAGTATGTAGAACCATCTGGATCGCTCTTTTCGAGCTATTTAATGCGAGAAACACGTTTTCTGGTGTATTCACCACTCCACAGTACGTTTGACATGCAGAACCAGAGATATCTTTGTTTCGGTCGGGTTTCAAGCTGAGATATGGTATTTTCGACGATAATCTAGGAGAGACTTCTGTCAGAAGTATGCAGAATCTTCGAGAACGCTCTTTTCGAGCTACATAATGCGAGAAACACGTTATCTGGTGTTTTCACCACTCCACAGTGCGTTTGATATACAGAACCGGCGATATGTTGATTTTCGTGGTGTTTCCAGCTGAGATATGCATTTTCTGCGATGATCTTGGTGAGTCTTCTGTCAGAAGTATGCAGAATCATCTAGATCGCTCTTTTCAAGCTATTTAATGCGAAAAAACAAATTTTCTGGTGTTTTCAACATTCCACAGTGCGTTTTATATGCAGAACCGGCGATATGTTGATTTTCGTGGTGTTTCCAGCTGAGATATGCATTTTCTGCGATGATCTTGGTGAGTCTTCTGTCAGAAGTATGCAGAGTCATCGAGATCCCTTTTTTCGAGCTACTTATTGCGCGAAACACGATATCTGGTGTTTTCAACACTCCACAGTGCGTTTGATATGCAGAACCGGCAACATCTTGATTTTCGTGAGGTTTCAAGCTGAGATATGCATTTTCTGACATAATATTGGTGAGACTTCAGTCAGAAGTATGCAGAATCATCTAGATCGCTCGTTTCGAGCTATTTAATGCGAAAAAACAAGTTTTCTGGTGTTTTCAACATTACACAGTGCGTTTGATATGCAGAACCGGCGATATCTTGATTTTCGTGGTGTTTCCAGCTGAGATATGCATTTTCTGCGATAATCTTTGTAAGTCTCCTGTCAGAAGTATGTAGAACCATCTGGATCGCTCTTTTCGAGCTGTTTAATGCGAGAAACACGTTTTCTGGCGTATTCACCACTCCACAGTACGTTTGACATGCAGAACCAGAGATATCTTTGTTTCGGTCGGGTTTCAAGCTGAGATTTGGTATTTTCTACGAGAATCTTGGAGAGACTTCTGTCAGAAGTATGCAGAATCTTCGAGAACGCTCTTTTCGAGCTACATAATGCGAGAAACACGTTATCTGGTGTTTTCACCACTCCACAGTGCGTTTGATATGCAGAACCGGCGACATCTTGGCTTTCGTCGGGCATCAAGCTGAGATATGCATTTTCAACGATAATCTTGGTGAGACTTCTGTCAGAAGTATGCAGAATCATCGGGATCGCTCTTTTCGAGCTATTTAATGCGAGAAACACGTTGTCTGGATGTTTTCACGACTCCACAGTGCGTTTGATATGCAGAACCGGCGACATCTTGATTTTCGTGAGGTTTCAAGCTGAGATATGGATTGTCTATGATAATCTTGGTGCGACTTCAGTCAGAAGTATACAGAATCATCTAGATCGCTCTTTTCAAGCTATTTAATGCGAAAAAACAAGTTTTCTGGTGTTTTCAACATTCCACAGTGCGTTTTATATGCAGAACCGGCGATATGTTGATTTTCGTGGTGTTTCCAGCTGAGATATGCATTTTCTGCGATGATGTTGGTGAGTCTTCTGTCAGAAGTATGCAGAGTCATCGAGATCCCTTTTTTCGAGCTACTTATTGCGCGAAACACGATATCTGGTGTTTTCACCACTCCACAGTGCGTTTGATATACAGAACCGGCGACATCTTGGATTTCGTCGGGGTTCATACTGAGATATGCATTCTCTGCGATAATCTTGGTGAGTCTTCTGTCAGAAGTATGCAGAATCATCTAGATCGCTCTTTTCGAGCTAGTTAATGCGAGAAACACGTTTTCTGGTGTATTCACCACTCCACAGTACGTTTGATGTGCAGAACCGGAGATAACTTGGTTTTCGTGAGGTTTCCAGCTGAGATATGCATTTTCTGCGATAATCTTGGTGAGTCTTCTGTCAGAAGTATGCAGAATCATCGAGATCCCTTTTTTCGAGCTATTTAATGCGAGAAACACGTTTTCTGGTGTATTCACCACTCCACAGTACGTTTGACATGCAGAACCGGCGATATCTTGCTTTTCGTGGGTTTTCAAGCTGAGATATGCATTTTCTGCGATAATCTTGGTGAGACTTCTGTCAGAAGTATGCAGAATCTTCGAGAACGCTCTTTTCGAGCTACAGAATGCGAGAAACACGATATCTGGTGTTTTCACCACTCCACAGTGCGTTTGATATGCAGAACCGGCAACATCTTGATTTTCGTGAGGTTTCAAGCTGAGATATGCATTTTCTGACATAATATTGGTGAGACTTCAGTCAGAAGTATGCAGAATCATCTAGATCGCTCGTTTCGAGCTATTTAATGCGAAAAAACAAGTTTTCTGGTGTTTTCAACATTCCACAGCGCGTTTTATATGCAGAACCGGCGATATCTTGATTTTCGTTGTGTTTCCAGCTGAGATATGAATTTTCTGCGATAATCTTGGTGAGTCTTCTGTCAGAAGTATGCAGAATCATCGAGATCCCTCTTTGCGAGCTATTTAATGTGAGAAACACGATATCTGGTGTTTTCACCACTCCACAGTGCGTTTGATACGCAGAACCGGCAACATCTTGATTTTCGTGAGGTTTCAAACTGAGATATGCATTTTCTGACATAATATTGGTGAGACTTCAGTCAGAAGTATGCAGAATCATCTAGATCGCTCGTTTCGAGCTATTTAATGCGAAAAAACAAGTTTTCTGGTGTTTTCAACATTCCACAGTGCGTTTGATATGCAGAACCGGCGATATCTTGATTTTCGTGGTGTTTCCATCTGAGATATGCATTTTCTGCGATAATCTTGGTAAGTCTTCTGTCAGAAGTATGTAGAACCATCTGGATCGCTCTTTTCGAGCTATTTAATGCGAGAAACACGTTTTCTGGTGTATTCACCACTCCACAGTACGTTTGATATGCAGAACCGGCAATATCTTGATTTTCGTGAGGTTTCAAGCTGAGATATGCATTTTCTGACGTAATATTGGTGAGACTTCAGTCAGAAGTATGCAGAATCATCTAGATCGCTCGTTTCGAGCTATTTAATGCGAAAAAACAAGTTTTCTGGTGTTTTCAACATTCCACAGTGCGTGTGATATGCAGAACCGGCGATATCTTGATTTTCGTGGTGTTTCCAGCTGAGATATGCATTTTCTGCGATAATCTTGGTGAGTCTTCTGTCAGAAGTATGCAGAATCATCGAGATCCCTTTTTTCGAGCTATTTAATGCGAGAAACACGTTTTCTGGTGTATTCACCACTCCACAGTACGTTTGACATGCAGAACCGGCGAAATCTTGCTTTTCGTGGGTTTTCAAGCTGAGATATGCATTTTCTGCGATAATCTTGGTGAGACTTCTGTCAGAAGTATGCAGAATCTTCGAGAACGCTCTTTTCGAGCTACAGAATGCGAGAAACACGATATCTGGTGTTTTCACCACTCCACAGTGCGTTTGATATGCAGAACCGGCAACATCTCGATTTTCGTGAGGTTTCAAGCTGAGATATGCATTTTCTGACGTAATATTGGTGAGACTTCAGTCAAAAATATGCAGAATCATCTAGATCGCTCGTTTCGAGCTATTTAATGCGAAAAAACAAGTTTTCTGGTGTTTTCAACATTCCGCAGTGCGTGTGATATGCAGAACCGGCGATATCTTGATTTTCGTGGTGTTTCCAGCTGAGATATGCATTTTCTGCGATAATCTTGGTGAGTCTTCTGTCAGAAGTATGCAGAATCATCTAGATCGCTGTTTTCAAGCTATGTAATGCGAAAAAACAAGTTTTCTGGTGTTTTCAACATTCCACAGCGCGTTTTATATGCAGAACCGGCGATATCTTGATTTTCGTTGTGTTTCCAGCTGAGATATGCATTTTCTGCGATAATCTTGGTGAGTCTTCTGTCAGAAGTATGCAGAATCATCGAGATCCCTCTTTGCGAGCTATTTAATGTGAGAAACACGATATCTGGTGTTTTCACCACTCCACAGTGCGTTTGATACGCAGAACCGGCAACATCTTGATTTTCGTGAGGTTTCAAACTGAGATATGCATTTTCTGACATAATATTGGTGAGACTTCAGTCAGAAGTATGCAGAATCATCTAGATCGCTCGTTTCGAGCTATTTAATGCGGAAAAACAAGTTTTCTGGTGTTTTCAACATTCCACAGTGCGTTTGATATGCAGAACCGGCGATATCTTGATTTTCGTGGTGTTTCCATCTGAGATATGCATTTTCTGCGATAATCTTGGTAAGTCTTCTGTCAGAAGTATGTAGAACCATCTGGATCGCTCTTTTCGAGCTATTTAATGCGAGAAACACGTTTTCTGGTGTATTCACCACTCCACAGTACGTTTGACATGCAGAACCAGAGATATCTTTGTTTCGGTCGGGTTTCAAGCTGAGATATGGTATTTTCTACGATAATCTAGGAGAGACTTCTGTCAGAAGTATGCAGAATCTTCGAGAACGCTCTTTTCGAGCTACATAATGCGAGAAACACGTTATCTGGTGTTTTCACCACTCCACAGTGCGTTTGATATACAGAACCGGCGATATGTTGATTTTCGTGGTGTTTCCAGCTGAGATATGCATTTTCTGCGATGATCTTGGTGAGTCTTCTGTCAGAAGTATGCAGAATCATCTAGATCGCTCTTTTCAAGCTATTTAATGCGAAAAAACAAATTTTCTGGTTTTTTCAACATTCCACAGTGCGTTTTATATGCAGAACCGGCGATATGTTGATTTTCGTGGTGTTTCCAGCTGAGATATGCATTTTCTGCGATGATCTTGGTGAGTCTTCTGTCAGAAGTATGCAGAGTCATCGAGATCCCTTTTTTCGAGCTACTTATTGCGCGAAACACGATATCTGGTGTTTTCAACACTCCACAGTGCGTTTGATATGCCGAACCGGCAACATCTTGATTTTGGTGAGGTTTCAAGCTGAGATATGCATTTTCTGACATAATATTGGTGAGACTTCAGTCAGAAGTATGCAGAATCATCTAGATCGCTCGTTTCGAGCTATTTAATGCGAAAAAACAAGTTTTCTGGTGTTTTCAACATTACACAGTGCGTTTGATATGCAGAACCGGCGATATCTTGATTTTCGTGGTGTTTCCAGCTGAGATATGCATTTTCTGCGATAATCTTTGTAAGTCTCCTGTCAGAAGTATGTAGAACCATCTGGATCGCTCTTTTCGAGCTATTTAATGCGAGAAACACGTTTTCTGGCGTATTCACCACTCCACAGTACGTTTGACATGCAGAACCAGAGATATCTTTGTTTCGGTCGGGTTTCAAGCTGAGATTTGGTATTTTCTACGAGAATCTTGGAGAGACTTCTGTCAGAAGTATGCAGAATCTTCGAGAACGCTCTTTTCGAGCTACATAATGCGAGAAACACGTTATCTGGTGTTTTCACAACTCCACAGTGCGTTTGATATGCAGAACCGGCGACATCTTGGCTTTCGTCGGGCATCAAGCTGAGATATGCATTTTCAACGATAATCTTGGTGAGACTTCTGTCAGAAGTATGCAGAATCATCGGGATCGCTCTTTTCGAGCTATTTAATGCGAGAAACACGTTGTCTGGATGTTTTCACGACTCCACAGTGCGTTTGATATGCAGAACCGGCGACATCTTGATTTTCGTGAGGTTTCAAGCTGAGATATGGATTGTCTATGATAATCTTGGTGCGACTTCAGTCAGAAGTATACAGAATCATCTAGATCGCTCTTTTCAAGCTATTTAATGCGAAAAAACAAGTTTTCTGGTGTTTTCAACATTCCACAGTGCGTTTTATATGCAGAACCGGCGATATGTTGATTTTCGTGGTGTTTCCAGCTGAGATATGCATTTTCTGCGATGATGTTGGTGAGTCTTCTGTCAGAAGTATGCAGAGTCATCGAGATCCCTTTTTTCGAGCTACTTATTGCGCGAAACACGATATCTGGTGTTTTCACCACTCCACAGTGCGTTTGATATACAGAACCGGCGACATCTTGGATTTCGTCGGGGTTCATACTGAGATATGCATTCTCTGCGATAATCTTGGTGAGTCTTCTGTCAGAAGTATGCAGAATCATCTAGATCGCTCTTTTCGAGCTAGTTAATGCGAGAAACACGTTTTCTGGTGTATTCACCACTCCACAGTACGTTTGATGTGCAGAACCGGAGATAACTTGGTTTTCGTGAGGTTTCAAGCTGAGATATGGATTTTCTGCGATAATCTTCGTGACACTTCAGTCCGAAGTATGCAGAATCATTTAGATCGCTCTTTTCGAGCTAATTAATGTGAAAAAACAAGTATTCTGGTGTTTTCAACATTCCACAGTGCGTTTTATATGCAGAACCGGCGACATCTTGATTTTCGTGAGGTTTCAAGCTGAGATATGCATTTTCTGCGATAATCTTGGTGAGACTTCTGTCAGAAGTATGCAGAATCATCGGGATCGCTCTTTTCGACCTATTTAATGCGAGAAACACGTTGTCTGGTTGTTTTCACCACTCCACAGTGCGTTTGATATGCAGAACCGGCAACATCTTGATTTTCGTGAGGTTTCAAGCTGAGATATGCATTTTCTGACGTAATATTGGTGAGACTTCAGTAAGAAGTATGCAGAATCATCTAGATCGCTCGTTTCGAGCTATTTAATGCGAAAAAACAAGTTTTCTGGTGTTTTCAACATTCCACAGTGCGTGTGATATGCAGAACCGGCGATATCTTGATTTTCGTGGTGTTTCCAGCTGAGATATGCATTTTCTGCGATAATCTTGGTGAGTCTTCTGTCAGAAGTATGCAGAATCATCGAGATCCCTTTTTTCGAGCTATTTAATGCGAGAAACACGTTTTCTGGTGTATTCACCACTCCACAGTACGTTTGACATGCAGAACCGGCGATATCTTGCTTTTCGTGGGTTTTCAAGCTGAGATGTGCATTTTCTGCGATAATCTTGGTGAGACTTCTGTCAGAAGTATGCAGAATCTTCGAGAACGCTCTTTTCGAGCTACAGAATGCGAGAAACACGATATCTGGTGTTTTCACCACTCCACAGTGCGTTTGATATGCAGAACCGGCAACATCTTGATTTTCGTGAGGTTTCAAGCTGAGATATGCATTTTCTGACATAATATTGGTGAGACTTCAGTCAGAAGTATGCAGAATCATCTAGATCGCTCGTTTCGAGCTATTTAATGCGAAAAAACAAGTTTTCTGGTGTTTTCAACATTCCACAGTGCGTGTGATATGCAGAACCGGCGATATCTTGATTCTCGTGGTGTTTCCAACTGAGATATGCATTTTCTGCGATAATCTTGGTGAGTCTTCTGTCAGAAGTATGCAGAATCATCTAGATCGCTGTTATCAAGCTATGTAATGCGAAAAAACAAGTTTTCTGGTGTTTTCAACATTCCACAGTGCGTGTGATATGCAGAACCGGCGATATCTTGATTTTCGTGAGGTTTCAAGCTGAGATATGCATTTTCTGACATAATATTGGTGAGACTTCAGTCAGAAGTATGCAGAATCATCTAGATCGCTCGTTTCGAGCTATTTAATGCGAAAAAACAAGTTTTCTGGTGTTTTCAACATTACACAGTGCGTTTGATATGCAGAACCGGCGATATCTTGATTTTCGTGGTGTTTCCAGCTGAGATATGCATTTTCTGCGATAATCTTTGTAAGTCTCCTGTCAGAAGTATGTAGAACCATCTGGATCGCTCTTTTCGAGCTATTTAATGCGAGAAACACGTTTTCTGGCGTATTCACCACTCCACAGTACGTTTGACATGCAGAACCAGAGATATCTTTGTTTCGGTCGGGTTTCAAGCTGAGATTTGGTATTTTCTACGAGAATCTTGGAGAGACTTCTGTCAGAAGTATGCAGAATCTTCGAGAACGCTCTTTTCGAGCTACATAATGCGAGAAACACGTTATCTGGTGTTTTCACAACTCCACAGTGCGTTTGATATGCAGAACCGGCGACATCTTGGCTTTCGTCGGGCATCAAGCTGAGATATGCATTTTCAACGATAATCTTGGTGAGACTTCTGTCAGAAGTATGCAGAATCATCGGGATCGCTCTTTTCGAGCTATTTAATGCGAGAAACACGTTATCTGGTGTTTTCACCACTCCACAGTGCGTTTGATATGCAGAACCGGCGACATCTTGGCTTACGTCGGGCATCAAGCTGAGATATGCATTTTCAACGATAATCTTGGTGAGACTTCTGTCAGAAGTATGCAGAATCATCGGGATCGCTCTTTTCGAGCTATTTAATGCGAGAAACACGTTGTCTGGATGTTTTCACGACTCCACAGTGCGTTTGATATGCAGAACCGGCGACATCTTGATTTTCGTGAGGTTTCAAGCTGAGATATGGATTGTCTATGATAATCTTGGTGCGACTTCAGTCAGAAGTATACAGAATCATCTAGATCGCTCTTTTCAAGCTATTTAATGCGAAAAAACAAGTTTTCTGGTGTTTTCAACATTCCACAGTGCGTTTTATATGCAGAACCGGCGATATGTTGATTTTCGTGGTGTTTCCAGCTGAGATATGCATTTTCTGCGATGATGTTGGTGAGTCTTCTGTCAGAAGTATGCAGAGTCATCGAGATCCCTTTTTTCGAGCTACTTATTGCGCGAAACACGATATCTGGTGTTTTCACCACTCCACAGTGCGTTTGATATACAGAACCGGCGACATCTTGGATTTCGTCGGGGTTCATACTGAGATATGCATTCTCTGCGATAATCTTGGTGAGTCTTCTGTCAGAAGTATGCAGAATCATCTAGATCGCTCTTTTCGAGCTAGTTAATGCGAGAAACACGTTTTCTGGTGTATTCACCACTCCACAGTACGTTTGATGTGCAGAACCGGAGATAACTTGGTTTTCGTGAGGTTTCCAGCTGAGATATGCATTTTCTGCGATAATCTTGGTGAGTCTTCTGTCAGAAGTATGCAGAATCATCGAGATCCCTTTTTTCGAGCTATTTAATGCGAGAAACACGTTTTCTGGTGTATTCACCACTCCACAGTACGTTTGACATGCAGAACCGGCGATATCTTGCTTTTCGTGGGTTTTCAAGCTGAGATATGCATTTTCTGCGATAATCTTGGTGAGACTTCTGTCAGAAGTATGCAGAATCTTCGAGAACGCTCTTTTCGAGCTACAGAATGCGAGAAACACGATATCTGGTGTTTTCACCACTCCACAGTGCGTTTGATATGCAGAACCGGCAACATCTTGATTTTCGTGAGGTTTCAAGCTGAGATATGCATTTTCTGACATAATATTGGTGAGACTTCAGTCAGAAGTATGCAGAATCATCTAGATCGCTCGTTTCGAGCTATTTAATGCGAAAAAACAAGTTTTCTGGTGTTTTCAACATTCCACAGCGCGTTTTATATGCAGAACCGGCGATATCTTGATTTTCGTTGTGTTTCCAGCTGAGATATGCATTTTCTGCGATAATCTTGGTGAGTCTTCTGTCAGAAGTATGCAGAATCATCGAGATCCCTCTTTGCGAGCTATTTAATGTGAGAAACACGATATCTGGTGTTTTCACCACTCCACAGTGCGTTTGATACGCAGAACCGGCAACATCTTGATTTTCGTGAGGTTTCAAACTGAGATATGCATTTTCTGACATAATATTGGTGAGACTTCAGTCAGAAGTATGCAGAATCATCTAGATCGCTCGTTTCGAGCTATTTAATGCGAAAAAACAAGTTTTCTGGTGTTTTCAACATTCCACAGTGCGTTTGATATGCAGAACCGGCGATATCTTGATTTTCGTGGTGTTTCCATCTGAGATATGCATTTTCTGCGATAATCTTGGTAAGTCTTCTGTCAGAAGTATGTAGAACCATCTGGATCGCTCTTTTCGAGCTATTTAATGCGAGAAACACGTTTTCTGGTGTATTCACCACTCCACAGTACGTTTGATATGCAGAACCGGCAATATCTTGATTTTCGTGAGGTTTCAAGCTGAGATATGCATTTTCTGACGTAATATTGGTGAGACTTCAGTCAGAAGTATGCAGAATCATCTAGATCGCTCGTTTCGAGCTATTTAATGCGAAAAAACAAGTTTTCTGGTGTTTTCAACATTCCACAGTGCGTGTGATATGCAGAACCGGCGATATCTTGATTTTCGTGGTGTTTCCAGCTGAGATATGCATTTTCTGCGATAATCTTGGTGAGTCTTCTGTCAGAAGTATGCAGAATCATCGAGATCCCTTTTTTCGAGCTATTTAATGCGAGAAACACGTTTTCTGGTGTATTCACCACTCCACAGTACGTTTGACATGCAGAACCGGCGAAATCTTGCTTTTCGTGGGTTTTCAAGCTGAGATATGCATTTTCTGCGATAATCTTGGTGAGACTTCTGTCAGAAGTATGCAGAATCTTCGAGAACGCTCTTTTCGAGCTACAGAATGCGAGAAACACGATATCTGGTGTTTTCACCACTCCACAGTGCGTTTGATATGCAGAACCGGCAACATCTCGATTTTCGTGAGGTTTCAAGCTGAGATATGCATTTTCTGACGTAATATTGGTGAGACTTCAGTCAGAAATATGCAGAATCATCTAGATCGCTCGTTTCGAGCTATTTAATGCGAAAAAACAAGTTTTCTGGTGTTTTCAACATTCCGCAGTGCGTGTGATATGCAGAACCGGCGATATCTTGATTTTCGTGGTGTTTCCAGCTGAGATATGCATTTTCTGCGATAATCTTGGTGAGTCTTCTGTCAGAAGTATGCAGAATCATCTAGATCGCTGTTTTCAAGCTATGTAATGCGAAAAAACAAGTTTTCTGGTGTTTTCAACATTCCACAGCGCGTTTTATATGCAGAACCGGCGATATCTTGATTTTCGTTGTGTTTCCAGCTGAGATATGCATTTTCTGCGATAATCTTGGTGAGTCTTCTGTCAGAAGTATGCAGAATCATCGAGATCCCTCTTTGCGAGCTATTTAATGTGAGAAACACGATATCTGGTGTTTTCACCACTCCACAGTGCGTTTGATACGCAGAACCGGCAACATCTTGATTTTCGTGAGGTTTCAAACTGAGATATGCATTTTCTGACATAATATTGGTGAGACTTCAGTCAGAAGTATGCAGAATCATCTAGATCGCTCGTTTCGAGCTATTTAATGCGGAAAAACAAGTTTTCTGGTGTTTTCAACATTCCACAGTGCGTTTGATATGCAGAACCGGCGATATCTTGATTTTCGTGGTGTTTCCATCTGAGATATGCATTTTCTGCGATAATCTTGGTAAGTCTTCTGTCAGAAGTATGTAGAACCATCTGGATCGCTCTTTTCGAGCTATTTAATGCGAGAAACACGTTTTCTGGTGTATTCACCACTCCACAGTACGTTTGACATGCAGAACCAGAGATATCTTTGTTTCGGTCGGGTTTCAAGCTGAGATATGGTATTTTCTACGATAATCTAGGAGAGACTTCTGTCAGAAGTATGCAGAATCTTCGAGAACGCTCTTTTCGAGCTACATAATGCGAGAAACACGTTATCTGGTGTTTTCACCACTCCACAGTGCGTTTGATATACAGAACCGGCGATATGTTGATTTTCGTGGTGTTTCCAGCTGAGATATGCATTTTCTGCGATGATCTTGGTGAGTCTTCTGTCAGAAGTATGCAGAATCATCTAGATCGCTCTTTTCAAGCTATTTAATGCGAAAAAACAAATTTTCTGGTTTTTTCAACATTCCACAGTGCGTTTTATATGCAGAACCGGCGATATGTTGATTTTCGTGGTGTTTCCAGCTGAGATATGCATTTTCTGCGATGATCTTGGTGAGTCTTCTGTCAGAAGTATGCAGAGTCATCGAGATCCCTTTTTTCGAGCTACTTATTGCGCGAAACACGATATCTGGTGTTTTCAACACTCCACAGTGCGTTTGATATGCCGAACCGGCAACATCTTGATTTTCGTGAGGTTTCAAGCTGAGATATGCATTTTCTGACATAATATTGGTGAGACTTCAGTCAGAAGTATGCAGAATCATCTAGATCGCTCGTTTCGAGCTATTTAATGCGAAAAAACAAGTTTTCTGGTGTTTTCAACATTACACAGTGCGTTTGATATGCAGAACCGGCGATATCTTGATTTTCGTGGTGTTTCCAGCTGAGATATGCATTTTCTGCGATAATCTTTGTAAGTCTCCTGTCAGAAGTATGTAGAACCATCTGGATCGCTCTTTTCGAGCTATTTAATGCGAGAAACACGTTTTCTGGCGTATTCACCACTCCACAGTACGTTTGACATGCAGAACCAGAGATATCTTTGTTTCGGTCGGGTTTCAAGCTGAGATTTGGTATTTTCTACGAGAATCTTGGAGAGACTTCTGTCAGAAGTATGCAGAATCTTCGAGAACGCTCTTTTCGAGCTACATAATGCGAGAAACACGTTATCTGGTGTTTTCACAACTCCACAGTGCGTTTGATATGCAGAACCGGCGACATCTTGGCTTTCGTCGGGCATCAAGCTGAGATATGCATTTTCAACGATAATCTTGGTGAGACTTCTGTCAGAAGTATGCAGAATCATCGGGATCGCTCTTTTCGAGCTATTTAATGCGAGAAACACGTTGTCTGGATGTTTTCACGACTCCACAGTGCGTTTGATATGCAGAACCGGCGACATCTTGATTTTCGTGAGGTTTCAAGCTGAGATATGGATTGTCTATGATAATCTTGGTGCGACTTCAGTCAGAAGTATACAGAATCATCTAGATCGCTCTTTTCAAGCTATTTAATGCGAAAAAACAAGTTTTCTGGTGTTTTCAACATTCCACAGTGCGTTTTATATGCAGAACCGGCGATATGTTGATTTTCGTGGTGTTTCCAGCTGAGATATGCATTTTCTGCGATGATGTTGGTGAGTCTTCTGTCAGAAGTATGCAGAGTCATCGAGATCCCTTTTTTCGAGCTACTTATTGCGCGAAACACGATATCTGGTGTTTTCACCACTCCACAGTGCGTTTGATATACAGAACCGGCGACATCTTGGATTTCGTCGGGGTTCATACTGAGATATGCATTCTCTGCGATAATCTTGGTGAGTCTTCTGTCAGAAGTATGCAGAATCATCTAGATCGCTCTTTTCGAGCTAGTTAATGCGAGAAACACGTTTTCTGGTGTATTCACCACTCCACAGTACGTTTGATGTGCAGAACCGGAGATAACTTGGTTTTCGTGAGGTTTCAAGCTGAGATATGGATTTTCTGCGATAATCTTCGTGACACTTCAGTCCGAAGTATGCAGAATCATTTAGATCGCTCTTTTCGAGCTAATTAATGTGAAAAAACAAGTATTCTGGTGTTTTCAACATTCCACAGTGCGTTTTATATGCAGAACCGGCGACATCTTGATTTTCGTGAGGTTTCAAGCTGAGATATGCATTTTCTGCGATAATCTTGGTGAGACTTCTGTCAGAAGTATGCAGAATCATCGGGATCGCTCTTTTCGACCTATTTAATGCGAGAAACACGTTGTCTGGTTGTTTTCACCACTCCACAGTGCGTTTGATATGCAGAACCGGCAACATCTTGATTTTCGGGAGGTTTCAAGCTGAGATATGCATTTTCTGACGTAATATTGGTGAGACTTCAGTAAGAAGTATGCAGAATCATCTAGATCGCTCGTTTCGAGCTATTTAATGCGAAAAAACAAGTTTTCTGGTGTTTTCAACATTCCACAGTGCGTGTGATATGCAGAACCGGCGATATCTTGATTTTCGTGGTGTTTCCAGCTGAGATATGCATTTTCTGCGATAATCTTGGTGAGTCTTCTGTCAGAAGTATGCAGAATCATCGAGATCCCTTTTTTCGAGCTATTTAATGCGAGAAACACGTTTTCTGGTGTATTCACCACTCCACAGTACGTTTGACATGCAGAACCGGCGATATCTTGCTTTTCGTGGGTTTTCAAGCTGAGATGTGCATTTTCTGCGATAATCTTGGTGAGACTTCTGTCAGAAGTATGCAGAATCTTCGAGAACGCTCTTTTCGAGCTACAGAATGCGAGAAACACGATATCTGGTGTTTTCACCACTCCACAGTGCGTTTGATATGCAGAACCGGCAACATCTTGATTTTCGTGAGGTTTCAAGCTGAGATATGCATTTTCTGACATAATATTGGTGAGACTTCAGTCAGAAGTATGCAGAATCATCTAGATCGCTCGTTTCGAGCTATTTAATGCGAAAAAACAAGTTTTCTGGTGTTTTCAACATTCCACAGTGCGTGTGATATGCAGAACCGGCGATATCTTGATTCTCGTGGTGTTTCCAACTGAGATATGCATTTTCTGCGATAATCTTGGTGAGTCTTCTGTCAGAAGTATGCAGAATCATCTAGATCGCTGTTATCAAGCTATGTAATGCGAAAAAACAAGTTTTCTGGTGTTTTCAACATTCCACAGTGCGTGTGATATGCAGAACCGGCGATATCTTGATTTTCGTGAGGTTTCAAGCTGAGATATGCATTTTCTGACATAATATTGGTGAGACTTCAGTCAGAAGTATGCAGAATCATCTAGATCGC